>SSNS01000140.1:668580-787567 GCA_006937985.1 Aphyosemion australe
AGACCTATAGGGGTTTCCTTTGAACCCCAGCAGAAAACTTTGTCGGGATTTTTAGTGAGGGAAAGAAAACGGAATAGAAAGTAATCTGTGTAAGTGACTCAGCCCGTGGCTTCCAGAAATAGTCATCCTATATCAGATCCCATCACTCACACGGTTGTGAACAGTGTGAGCTGGTGGATGCGATTCCTCCCATGCTCCATGCTGCGCCCCACCCCCCTAGCATCGCTCTGCAGCTCATGCTCATTTTGGACCTTTTTATATTCTTGCCATTTTGGAGAAGAGCTCAAATTAGCTCCCAGCGGGTGCTTTTTCAGAGGTTATTACACCTTGAAGCAGCTCATTTCATAAGATCGACAGACAGAAGGTCGTTTCTGTGGAGGGACCGAGAATGACAGAGGATTTGTTGCCGACCTGTGTGGAATAGAAGCATCATACAAATCTAATTCATTACTCGGTGTGTGCATGCGTGTGTTCAGGTGGGGGGTGTATTTCATCAGACGAAGTCCCCATTACAGACCCCGATGGGGGTATTTGCTGATCTGCCTATGATATAAACACACAGCAGCTAAATTTGTCCTGAACTCTGCAGGGGAGGGTAATGTGTGTATGTTCTATCAGTGTGACAGCTCAATGTGTTTTGCTTTCACTAACTGGGATGTAAAAGCATCCCTGGGGCCTGATTTAAAACTGCTGTGAAACAAAACAAGGTCTTAATCAAACCTGAAGCCTCACCTGCGCAGGAACAGTTTCCCATTCGTACAAAGACTTTATCATCTGAGGTGAAGTAGAGACACCATTTAACAAGATTTATCTGTGTCTAAATGCATGAGGATGAGGCAGAAACTGACAGTGGTAAAGGAAATTTTCAGCCAGGAGCTGCTGATCAAATGCAGATTATTACCTGAACATCATCAGAGTGAACACCTCCATAAAAGCTGGAGTTAGGGTAGTTTGCTGGTCTGGAGCATACAGGCATGTGTTGACACACAAAGAAAAGACACCAGCAACAAACTCATAATAGCAATGGTTGCTGCCAATCAGTCTGGGGAGGGTTTAAAGGCATACAATGCAGTTTTGGCTTGTTTTTAGCACCCCCTAGTGTCCGTTAGTAAAAGCAAAAGTGAAACTTATCTCCTTGCTTAGTGTCTATGTCAGGACTAGGATACGAACAGGCAGACCGAGGACTAGCAGAGAGTTCGGCTGTAGCGTGTTTTACGACCCAGGCGCGGAGAACTAGCGCTGAGAGTGAGTGACACGCAGTTACTATAGAAACGGCGGGCAGCGCTCGAAAGGGAACGAGTCTGGCCGGCGTTCCAGAAATAAGAAAAGCTGACTTACTTGGAGTTGTCAGATTGGCGTAGATTGGTAGCTTGAGAGCTAGGATTGGTTAGCTTGGAAGCTAGGATAGTTCAGGATCGTTCTAAGGAGAATCGATGACTGATCTGCTGGCGGAAGTGGGGCACTTCCGTATATAGGTGCGGTGATGACGTGGAGAGGAAGTCCAGAGAGAGGGATGCTGGGAAACGGAGTCAACTAGGTGGGGGAATCATGCCCCCGGGGGCCATGACGGGAAGAGGTTGTGACAGGACCCCTCCCTTTAGGGACGGCACCAGAAGTCCCAGGGCAGCGCGCCCAATAGTCTGAGATGAGGGAAGGGTCCAGGATGGAGCGGGAAGGTTCCCAGGACCGTTCCTCCGGGCCGTAGTCCTGCCAGTCCACCAGGTACTGCCAGCCCCGACCCCGACGGCGAGCGTCCAGGATCCGACGCACTGTGTAAACACGTTCGCCATCAACGAAGCGGGGAGTGGGAGCAGGGCTCGGGGACGGATGCAGAGGAGAGGTGATGTAGGGCTTAAGTTGAGATGTGTGGAAGACTGGATGGACCCTTAGGTGTGAAGGCAGGCGGAGGCGGTAAGTCACAGGGTTGATGACCGTCACCACGGTGTAAGGTCCCAGAAAGCGGGGGGTGAGCTTTCTGGACCCGGCTGTGCTGTCGGGCATAGGTGGAGTTGGAGCGCGTGATAGATGCCCTGGCCTTGATCCAAGCCAGTTTGCACCGGCGTACTAGAGTCTGTGCTGCGGGGACCGTCACCTCCGGTTCTTGGTGACCAAACAGAGGAGGTTGATAGCCATAACAGGTCTCGAACGGCGACAGGCCAGTAGCAGAGGAGGTATGAAGGTTGTGGGAGAGCTCAGCCCATAACAGGAACTTGGGCCAGTTGGAGGGTTGAGATGAGACAAAGCAACGTAGGTAACGTCCAAGTTGTTGATTGGAGCGCTCTGTCTGGCCGTTGGTCTGAGGATGGTAGCCTCACCTGACGAAGACCAGGAGGCGGGAGCACATTACACCGGTTTTACAATCATTGCATTGGCTCCCCGTATGTTTCAGGACTGATTTTAAGATTCTCTTAATGGTTTTTAAGTGTCTTAATGGGTTGGGACCTTCTTATCTTGCAGAACTTCTTTTACCTTATGAACCCTCGCGGGCCTCTGCGCTCCTCCGGCAGCCACCTCCTCGTTATTCCTAAGGTCAGGACACGTACCCACGGCGAGGCGTCTTTCAAGTATTATGGCCCTCGTCTCTGGAACGCGCTGCCAGAGGACCTCAGGGCCACAGGGGACATTCAGTATTTTAAGAGCAGGCTTAAGGCTCACCTTTTTAGCTTAGCTTTTAATTGATTATTGTTATTGTTGTTTGTTAGCATGTTTTAGTTTGACTACATCCTTTAATTTTACAACATATTTTACATTACAGTTGTTCTACTATTTATTTAATATTATTCATTAATTTTTATCCTTCTTAATTATTTCTACTCAATTACCATTATTAATTTGTATTTTATTTATTTATTTTTATTAATTTCATCCAGTGTTTCCTCTAGGGGGCCCTCTGCCCCGGGAGCGTCATTTGACTACGACGCCCTTGTCCAGACCTGTCGACCAATTGCTCCCAGGTCAGATCGCCCCACCGATGACGTTTCCCAGATTTATGGTTTTTCTGAACTCAGCCAGACGCCAATGTCTTGTATTCATGATGTGTGTGTGTGTGTGTGTGTGTATGTGTGTGTGTGTGTGTGTGTGTGTAAGGGGGATGGGGTTGGCTGGGAGGGGTGGATACTGAGGGTTTTGTGGGGTTATTTTAATCTGTATTGCACTTTGAGCTGCATTCAAGTATGAAAAGTGCATTATAAATAAAATTTTATTTGATTTGATTAGCCTGAAGACAGGCTTGTGGTTGTGCCCACCAAATGACAGAAAGCCTTCCAGAAGCGGGACGTGAACTGGGGACCGTGATCAGAGACCAGGTCAGACGGGAAGCCATGGAGTCTGACGACGTGCTCTAGGACCAACTCAGCCGTTCGTTTGGCGGTGGGTAAGCCTGATAGAGCCACCAGGTGAATAGCTTTTGAGAACCGGTCTGTGATGGTTAGGATAGTGTCCAGACCGTCAGCAGATGGTAAGCCGGTTACAAAGTCCAGTCCGATGTGTGACCATGGTCGCCTGGGGACCAGCAGGGGCTGCAGGGATCCATATGGGGGCGAGGAGAGAGACTTAGATCTGGCACAGACCGCACAGGCCGCCGTGAATTCTTTGGTGTCCCTGGCCATGGAGGGCCACCAGAGGGCGCGCCGGAGGAACCGCAGCGTGCGGGCGAAGCCGGGGTGGCCGGACAGGCGGGAAGAGTGACCCCATGTCAGGGCTTCCCTACGACAGGCGGCGGGAACGTAGAGGCGGCCGCGTGGTGTGTCGGATGGAGGTGGATCCGTCGTGAGAGCAGCTCGGATAGAAGCCTCTAGGGGCCATGCCACCGCGCCCAGGAAGCGACTGGCAGGGAGTATGGGTTCTGGGTCAGGTGGGGGCAAGGACGGTGAGGATTGCCTGGACAAGGCATCTGCTTTGAGGTTTTTAGAACCGGGACGGTAGGCGATGGTGAATTCATAGGGCTCGAAGAAGAGGGCCCATAGCTGGCGTGGATTCAACTGCTTGGCAGTTCTGAGATGGATCAAGTTGTGATGGTCAGTCCAGACCAGGAAGGGCTCTGTCGCTCCCAGCAACCACTGGCGCCATTCCTCCAGGGCCCACTTCACCGCCAGGAGCTCACGGTCCCCCACTCCATAGCGCTGTTGCGTCGGGGTGAACTTCCGTGAGAAGAAGGCACAAGGGTGCAGTTTCTGGTCATCGCTCCGTTGGGACAGGACGGCCCCGGCGCCCACATTGGAGGCATCCACCTCTACCACAAAGGGAATGGAAAAGTTCGGGTGGCGGAGGACGGGAGCGGTGGTGAAATGGTGCACCAATGAGCGGAAGGCTGTCACCGCGTCCGGGGGGAGACGAAATGGACGTGGTTGGTCCGTACTCTTGGTGAGTGAAGTGAGAAGGCTAGCCACAGAACTGTAATCCCGTATGAATCGCCGGTAAAAGTTGGAGAAGCCGAGGAAACTTTGGAGCTGTTTGAGGGTGGTTGGTAGTGGCCAGTGGGTGACGGCTTGGACCTTCTGGGGTTCCATGGAGAGACCTGATGAGGAGATGACAAACCCCAGGAATGAAGTGGTGGTCTGGTGAAAAGAGCACTTCTCCAGTTTGCAGTAAAGGCGGTTCTCCAGGAGACGGGAAAGGACCGCCCGGACGTGTTGGATGTGCTCGGTCTCTGAGTGGGAGTAGATGAGTATATCGTCCAGGTACACGAACACCCACCGGCCTAGCATGTCCCGGAGGGTGTCGTTGATGAGGCGTTGGAAGGCTGCGGGACTGTTACATAAGCCAAATGGCATGACCAGGTACTCCCAGTGACCGGTCGGTGTAATGAAAGCGGTCTTCCACTCGTCCCCCTCACGGATGCGGACCAGGTTGTAAGCGTTCCGGAGATCCAGCTTGGTGAAGAAGGAGGCCTGGGTTACTGCGTCCAGGGCGGTGTTAATGAGCGGTAGTGGGTGTCTGTCTTTGATGGTGATCCGATTTAAGCCACGGTAATCAATGCAGGGGCGTAAGCCCCCGTCCTTCTTCTTGACGAAGAAGAACCCTGCGGCTCCGGGAGAAGAGGAGGGACGGATGAATCCTTGTTGGAGGGCCTCCTGAATGTATTGATCCATGGCCTGGGTCTCTGCGGGAGATAGAGAGAACAGGCGTCCTCGGGGGGGGACAGTACCCGGCTGGAGATTAATTCCCAGATCACCCGGTCGGTGAGGAGGTAGGACGGTGGTTGGTTGCTTGGAGAAGACCCGAGCAAGATCGTGGTATGGGTGTGGGACTTGCCTGAGGTCAGGAGGGTCGCAACTGGTTAACTCGGGAGAGGGAGGCGCCAATACATGGTTCTGGCAAGTTGGACCCCATTCCAATAAGCGGCCAGAGGACCAGGAGATCCGAGGGTCGTGGGTGCGTAGCCATGGGTGGCTCAGGATGAGGGGCGTGGCCGGGGCGGTGATTAGGAGGAAACTAAGCCTCTCGACGTGGGAGCCTACACTCATCTGAAGGTCAGAGGTGCGGTGGCGGACGGGAAAAGGTTGAAGGGGTTGACCGTCCACCGCCGGAATAGGTTGGTCCAAGGGGGTTGCTGAAAGTCGGAGGTGAGCGGCCAGTCGCCTATCCATAAAGTTGCCGGCTGCGCCTGAATCCAATAAAGCCTCAAGGGTGGTGGGCCCTTGGGCGAGGTGGAGGGTGACAGTAATGGTGGTGCGTTGAGTGAGGGAGGAAGAGTTTGACCCAGGCAAGGTTCCCCCGAGTTTTACCTGCGTTTCCCGGCCTCTGGGGACACTGAGCCAGGCGGTGATTTGGCGAGGCGCAGTACGCGCACAATCCCTCCTTGTAACGTCTGTCCCTCTCTCCGGGGGACAACCGTCCCAGCTGCATGGGTTCCTCCTGCGGTGGTCCGGTGGTGTCACGAGAACCTGCTGAGGGGAATGATTTGGAGCTCGAGGGGGTCCGAGGTCGAGCTAGAACCCTCGGGTCGATCTGCAGGGCCAGGTCCACCATGCCATCCAGGGTTGTGGGGTTTACACGTCCCACCATCTCGTCCCGTACGTAGGAGGCCAGCCCCTCGGTAAAAACGCCCCTGAGAGCGTCATCCCCCCACTGCAGCTTGGCAGCGGCAGTTCGGAAACGAGCCACATAATCGCTGACATCATGGGAACCCTGGCGCAGCCTCAGAAGCTGTGTCTCAGCACCGACCTCACTGCTGGGTTGGACAAAGGTCTTGCGAAGCTCCTTTACGAACATGGTGTAGTCATTGCAGGTGGGAGACTGGTTGTTGTAGAGAGCGGCGCCCCATTCTTGGGCACGTCCTGTTAGCAGGGACATCAGCAGGGCCACTTTAGAGCGTTGAGTAGCGTAGCGTGCGGCCTGGCATTCGAACATCATATCCAAAGTGGCCAGCAAGCCATCGGGGCTCCCCTTTAATCCGTCCCAACGCTCCGGGAGGCCTATCTGGGGCTCAGAAGCTGCCTGAGGGGTCATCCGCTGCAAGGCTGTGGAGAGCTAGAGGACGGCCTCCGTGAGGGATTCCATCTTGGTGTGCATGCGGTCCACCACCGCGTGGAGGTGGGTGACCTCCTGCTGTAGACGCACGAACTCCGCTGGGTCGACATGGAGATCAGTCATCCTGTCAGGACTAGGATACGAACAGGCAGACCGAGGACTAGCAGAGAGTTCGGCTGTAGCGTGTTTTACGACCCAGGCGCGGAGAACTAGCGCTGAGAGTGAGTGACACGCAGTTACTATAGAAACGGCGGGCAGCGCTCGAAAGGGAACGAGTCTGGCCGGCGTTCCAGAAATAAAAAAAGCTGACTTACTTGGAGTTGTCAGATTGGCGTAGATTGGTAGCTTGAGAGCTAGGATTGGTTAGCTTGGAAGCTAGGATAGTTCAGGATCGTTCTAAGGAGAATCGATGACTGATCTGCTGGCGGAAGTGGGGCACTTCCGTATATAGGTGCGGTGATGACGTGGAGAGGAAGTCCAGAGAGAGGGATGCTGGGAAACGGAGTCCACTAGGTGGGGGAATCATGCCCCCGGGGGCCATGACGGGAAGAGGTTGTGACAGTCTACAGGAGCGGTTCATCACTAAATCAAACAAATCAGCTGTGTTCATGATCTAAAACATGCAGGAAACATGCTGGAAGCAGACTGCAGCACCAGGCATGTCAGCTCTACTTTAGTAAGTCCAGCAGGGACTGGACCACCACTCTGAAGTGTGGTATTCTGGCCACAGAGGGCGGTAGGGGTCTGAGTGACATTTCATTAACCCTGTAAAGGGTCATTTTAGCACATACTGGCTTAAAGGAACTAGGGGAAGGATCTTTAAAAAATCTGTAAAAAATTAAACATGTATGTTCATTTTTTCAAAGCTAATGGGTGATGAAGCGTTATAAACCTAAAAGAATGAGGCCACCCATGTATCGTTCCATTTTCTTGAACAGGCTGTTTGCTGCAAAATGCGCTGCAGTTCGGTCACGAATTTCCCGCGCTGCCCTACGGATGTGGCGTCAATTGACACTGCTTGCGCGTTCACGACAGCTTCAAAACAGAAAGAAAATGTGTTCGACACTGCAGATCGGTAGGTGGCGCTATTGCACCTTAAGTTGCTTGCCAACCGCCAAACTCCAAAAGAAGAACTGTGGGAATGGATTCTACTGCAACCAGCAAACGACCAAGCGTGGCACAAAGGAAGTTTATTCAGCGGCATCTCGTGAGTCAAAAACCAAATATGGTAAAAGACAGGCAGGGACCCGAATCTATATCGGATACGTGATTGACGAATGGAGGCTGCTTCAACTATATCTGGGACTCAAAAAGGATGCTGCCATGGCTCATTTCCTAGTGAGCAGGTAAGAAACATTATAGGTTGTGTTTAGAGATGATGACAATGATCTGACCTCACCGATGACTCAGAGAGAGCTAGCGTGCAGTAGCATTAGCTGTGATCATGCTACAGTAGTAGCATTAGCTGTGATCAGGGCTGCAGCGTGGATTGCTTCGCCGCAATATTGTCCGTGAGAGCGGCGGGGAGTTGCCTTTTCAGCGTGAGATATTGGAGGTGTGGCGTGAGAGCGTGTGAAGAGGGTCAGGTAATGGTATTTTTGTGTTTGTGTAACATAGCCGTCTGTGCACGCTCCCGTGCTGGGCTGCAGTTACTCGCAGAGCCGGGCGCGTCGCTCGTGAGCATCGTTTCTTTTTTCCTGCCTCTAGTTCCTTTAAGAACATGATTTAAAATATGAAAAAGTTGCATAGTATGGCTTTAAACAAAAGGGAGTTTTATTTATTTAGTTAATTAATTTATTAGAGATTGTGACTTGATGACATTCTGCAATCCATTATAAAGTCAGAAAAGCATATATTTTCCACGCAGTGAAAAATTATGTACTGAAGTTTGTGTGTAATCCAAATATTCTCAAAGTGCTCTAAGGCCTGTGAGGAGAGGCTGAAGCAGCTTCTCATCTTCGTTACATCAAACATCCTCCTGTCTTCTTTACTCTGAGCAACTGAACTCGTCACTGCTCTTCTCTATGAGGTGCATTTTAAAAAAAACATATTTTTGAGAATCAGCTCCTCTAAATCTGAGACCATGGTCTTGAGTCGGAAAAGGGTAGAATGCCTTCTCCAGGTCAGGGACGAGGTCCTGCCCCAAGTGGAGGAGTTCAAGTATCTTGGGGTCTTGTTCACGAGTGAGGGAAGGGTGGAGCATGAGATCGACAGGCGGATTGGTGCTGCGTCTGCAGTGACAGGGGCGTTGTACCGGTCTGTCGCGGTGAAGAGAGAGCTGAGCTGAAAGGCGAAGCTCTCAATTTACCGGTCGATCTACGTTCCTACCCTCACCTATGGTCACAAGCTTTGGGTAGTGACCAAAAGAACGAGATCGCAGATAAAAGCGGCCGAAATGAGTTTTCTCCACAGGGTGTCTGGGCTCTCCCTTAGAGATAGGGTGAGAAGCTCAGTCATCCGGGAGGGGCTCGGAGTAGACCCGCTGCTCCTCCACATCGAGAGGAGCCAGTTGAGGTGGCTTGGGTATCTGGTTAGGATGCCTCCTGGACGCCTCCCTGGTGAGGTTTTCCGGGCACGTCCAACCGGGAGGAGACCCAAAGGAAGACCCAGGACACGCTGGAGGGACTATACCTCTTGGCTGGCCTGGGAACGCCTTGGGATTCCCCCAGAGGAGCTGGCCCAAGTGGCTGGGGAGAGGGAAGTCTGGGCCTCCCTCCTTAAGCTGCTGCCCCCACGACCCGACTCCAGATAAGCGGATGAAAATGGATGGATGGATGGATGGATGGATGGATATTTTACACCTTTACACCTGTCAGCAGGTTAAATGTCCATGAGTGGGCATTATGCAGTCACTGAGTCCACTATGAACTCCTCTGTAGAAGAAAGTAGTCTAGAGTCAAATGTGAGACCATCAGCTCAATGATCCAAAACAATGGGATCAAAAATTTAACAGCTGTTTAATTCTAGCGCCATCAAACTACCAGAATGATTTTCAGTGGCTTGTGTTGCTGCAGGGTTAGGGTTGGGGTTAGGACTCACCAGTCACTCAGACTAAAGAACTTCAGGATGTAAATGAAAACAACACATCCCTGTGTTGTTGATGTTAGGATTAAAGCACGTATTGTGCAGATTTTCCTAGTACTTTAAATATCCTTGGACATCTTCTGCTTCTGTCCTTCAATTACAGGACATGCATCATATCATCTGAATCATAGAAAAGGCTACATTTAAAGATGCTTGGCTGTTTTTGTTCAAACCTCCAGCAGAAATTGTGTCTATTTTGAGGTGAGATTTGATCCGGGGGAAGTAGCAGGTGGACAGGACTGTTATTTCCTGATGTGTAAAGCATTTAGCATTCTGACAGCGAGCGCCTCCTGCTGCTTCTGGACTCGGTCCTGTTTCTCTGCTGGAGACATATCTTGCTCCTCTCTTTTATCTCCACTCAATGAGACACATCACAGGAGTAATGGTGCTGTGACAACGCTCAGACCCTTCTGATAGGAAATATTGGTCTGTAATCACCGACAGCATTGTGTCTGGCCGTGTTTGATTTCACATTTCCTTCTCCTCTCAGCAGATTGGCTCCAGGAGGTGGTTTCAGGTTCAAACACGGTTTATTAGGTCAAAACCTTTGTTAACTGCAGTGTTCAGGGCCTGAAATCATCTCATGTAAGAAAATCAAACAAAATTATTTGTACATTTTATTTCTACAAGTTTTCTTTTTGACATCCAGAAACTCAACATACTTGTAATCATAACTTTTATTCATGTTGATTTACTTGTTTTCTTTTATTTATCTCTCCATATCTGCCAAATTCTGCACCTTTCATTTCTTTGTTCATTTCAGAATCATAAATCCTGTTTGCTCTGTTTTAGCACCTACAAATGCTACATTTCTGTCTGATTCTTAATATCACCATCAACTAATTCCCTCCAAATAAAAGAAAAACAGATAATTACGCAGCAGCGTTCATCAGCCTGGATAACACACTCCAAAGACCCTAAACACATCAGTAATACTCCATTCTCAAGAGCAGCCGTCTTATCAGATATAAGATTTTATTCATTTTGCTCACTTTTGAAAGGGATCCATCCAGAACCAGTGGCAGCATTAAGTAACTGACCTGATGCATTGTTGGTTCCATTTCCTGTTGTTATATTACGCACGCATTCAAATCAGCCAGTGCAACAAGGATACTGGTAGTGACCACCTGGTGCTAGAGCGGGACGGGGGAATTGATCCTTCACTCTGATAATGAAACCTGGCCACTCTGAGCCTCTACCCCACTTACGTCATAGACAGGAAGTTCAATTATAAACTTACAAGCTGAATGAAGCTTAATCGATAAGATAACCCTGTGTTGTGATTGCTTATTCTCATGTACCAATAAAGTCAGGACACGAGAATCAAAAGCGGAGGAAATGAAACCAACATGTCTGAACCTGATGTCCAGAGGTGCCCCCAGAAAATTTTGAGAAGGGTGGCTAGATGGAGCCAGAGAGGATTTTGGGGTGGCACACCAAATTGGTCTTTGTGGTAACTCTGGGAGAGTTTAGCCAGTGGCGATGCTTTGAAATGCTTCTTTATTCTTTTTTTATTAAAAAACAATAAGCATCCAAAACACGTAACTCAGATACAAAAATATCAGAAAAATAAATTTCAGTTTAATTCACCTGTTGCTGTCTTCACAAAAATGTTGAGATTTAAACTTATTTTTTTGAAAATGGTGAGCAGCAGAAACATCTATACATGCTTTTTTATTCTGATTATTTCTTTACTCATCAATCATATAATTTTTTTATTGGGTTTTAATATGAGTTATTAACACTGGACTTCCCTGGAGGTGGAGGTGGAGGGGCGCCACTGCTGATGTCCACAGATATAGGGCATAAACTGTGAGACTAAACTGTTCTAGCCCCCAATTGGGGGCCGCTTGAGCTCAAAGGGGTACATTTTAGACGCGTTTTTTTTTTTTATTAATTAATCATAAAAAATGCATTAAATTTCGACCCCTATTTAAAACACATAGAGAGTCAACGATGAAAATCTGTGCCGGCAGCCCAAACCCTCGAAAGCCCTATCCTCTCTGACCTACAAGCAGCTTTGAATTTAATAACAAGGCAAGGTAAATATTCTGGTCCCTGCCCAGTAGGAGCTCTATAGGTGACTAAAATGTTTTTAAAATGAAACTTAACAAGAAACCATTTATGGGAGCATCCTTTTGTACAGCTTGGAGGAGTGATGGAGATTATTTATCCAGTCCAGTGAACAGAGTAGAGACTTGGCCTTTGGACATAAGGTACGGAAGGACTTCTTGCTTTTTGAATGAAATTCAGATGGAGCTATAATCATGGTCTCAGTTTTCCTGGTGTTTGAGATGAGATCGTTTGTGGAAAGCCAATCACTGATTTGGGTCAAACACTAGACTAGGTTAGACATCTTATCCAATTTATCAGGCCTAAACATTATAAAGCTGAACATTATCTGCATAATATTGAAGAATTTCAGAGAAAGACTGAATAATGCTAGCTAACAGGGAGATGTAGAACAAAAATAATAACGCAGGTATATCTACGCCTGCCAAACTGGCAGACTTGGGAGAGTCTCATGCAGGACAATTTTTATCCACCTAGGACAATGTCCTCACGTGCTGCAGATTTGAATCTATTTTTCTATGTTTACATATTATACATATTTTATTGCTACAGCACATTGGTCAACATGTCTGATGATTTTACATTAAAACATGTCGGTAAAGTCTGACGTATTTTTCAAACACTGTAATGGCCCCAGGGCTGAACCCTGAGGAACCCCACAGGTTAGAGAAGCTTTTTCATCTTAGTCTGACTACAGATATAGGAAGAGAACCAGTCAGTGATACCTGCTAACACATTAAGCCTATTAAGGGGAAGCGTATGCTCGATAGTAGCAAAGGCAGCACACAGATCCAGTAATCTGATAACGGAACGGTTTCCTGTTAGATGCCATTAAAAGATCGTTATAGACCCTCAGCAGAGCAGTCTCAGTGGAGTGTTCTTGAAAACCAGACTGAAATGATCAGAAATATTTAATCTGCATAGCAAGGACTGGATTTGGCTTGCTACAAATTTTCAGGTAATTTAAAAACAACCAGTCAAAACTGATGGCATCCAGATTTGGTTTCTTTAGCAGAGGCTTCACCTGCATGTTTGAAATATGAGAACAAGTTCAAGCACATGAAACCAGGTTTTGGTCAGGGCAGGTGCCAGGGGGAAATGAAGCAGAAATTGAGTGTGTGGCGTGCACCAAACAACCTGACACTCAACATCACCAAGACCAAGGAACTCATCCCTGACTTCAGGAGCTGACCCCGCCCTCTGTACATCAACGGTGAATGTGTAGTAGAGTCCTCTGAGTAGTACACATCTCTGGTCACCTGATCAGTCAACACCTCAGCACTGGTCAGGAAGGCCCAGCAGCGGCTGCACTTTCTGAGGGTGCTCAGGATGGAGAAGCTGGACACACGGCTGCTGATCACCTTTTATTGTTCCGCCATTAAGAGCCTGCTGACATACGCCATGACTGTGTGGTACTCCAGCTGCTCAGAGGCTGACAGGAAGAGACTGCAGAGAGTACAGTAGTAAAGACTGCACAAAAAAACCATCAGTCACCCTCTGCCCTCTCTGACCACAAGCCACAACTCCCGCTGTCTCTGCAGGTCAGCTAACATCCTGAAGGACACCACCTATAAACTCAAACTTGCAGAAATGTTAATGTGTAACAGACTACTGCACATTAGATTTACTTGAATTTGTACATACTTGCACATTTTGTTGTACAAGCATGAAGGTCTCCAGATGTCTGCGTTGATTGGACTTCAGAAATCACAGTGGACCAACACCAGCAGGTGACATGTACCCAAACCATCACTGAGTGTGAAATTTACCTCTGGACTTCCAGCAACTTTGATTCTGGACCTCTCCTCGATTTCTGTAGAATCTTGGAACTATGGTCTCCAAATG
This sequence comes from Aphyosemion australe, assembly GCA_006937985.1. Taxonomy (NCBI): domain Eukaryota; kingdom Metazoa; phylum Chordata; class Actinopteri; order Cyprinodontiformes; family Nothobranchiidae; genus Aphyosemion; species Aphyosemion australe. The sequence continues at coordinate 682,054 of SSNS01000140.1, forward strand.
ACCTGCAGACTTTACTGTCATCTGAAAAGAGGACTTTGCAGCACTGATCAGGTCTTGTTCTCCTTAGCCCAGGTGAGATACTTCTGACGTTGTCACTGGTTCAGGAGTGGCTTGACCTGAGGAATGTGACATTTTTAGTCCATGTGTTGGGTTGGTCTGTGCGTGGAGGTTAATCCACTCCTGTTGAAGCTCCTCTAGGTTCCTGAATCAGCAGAATTTCAAACATGTTTGATTTTTATGCAACTGCATGATTGCCGATCGGGAGCTGGTCGTGAAGTGCTAACCCCTTGTATACTACACGATGCACGAAACAAAACTCGGCCTGACATCAAAGATTGTCGCACGAGGGGAAAATTGCACAGAACCACAGCTTGAATCATCCTATCGGCTCTGAATTGAACCAAATGCTTCAGAACTTCTGACTGACTGTTACAGTCACTGACATCTAGGGGGCTCTTTCTCATGTGTTTCAGGTCTGCCACAGCTGTGATGTGTTGCTGCTCATCAGCTGCTGGATAAAAGGATCTCTCCCTCAGTGTCGAGCCCTTTTCCCTGGGTTTGGTCTGCAGTGATCTGGACTGGATGTTTTTCTGTCCACAGTGGAAGCTGGTGGTGGATTTTTGTTGTAAACCCTTTTCTCCTGTTTATGTGGTCAGACCAAAATTGACCCTGATGCGTAAAGCCTCCCTGTGTTAGATAGGTGTGTGTTGGTTTTGAGTTTCCTGTGCTGTAAAATCAACACATTTTAAAGCCAGGAAACATCTGTTCTGTTTTAACACTGACTCATTTTGTGGTGTTTTTGTTATTAAACCCAAATAAAAGGTGTTTTCTGTATTTAAAAGGTCCATGCTGGAAAGCCTGATGAAAACATTTCACACTAAGGTCTGCATGTAAATGCAACCTCAGTGTGAAATGTTTTGCAGCAGTGCCCTACTTTTAGCAGTAGCCTACTTGTTTTGTCAGACAAGATTATAAAATTTTCATAAAAATTGAAAAAGGAAAATAATGCAGGGTTTTCTCTGGAGGTAAAAAGTCAAACATTTGCATCTTATATTATAAAATTATTTGCTTGTGGTGACTGACAGTGTCTGCATCTCAATTTGAGGAAGAACAGTGATCTTTTTGTAAACTCTGGGCTATTTTGGTCGTATTCTGTGAAGTATGTAATAACTACATCCACTGGGAGGTCTGTGATAGCAGGAGGCTCTGCGAGACAAATCACATCATTAGTGAATGTGAGTCTAATGGGCTCTGATGAGCTCCCTTGGGGCAGATCTTCAGCCATGGGGTGACCAGTGTTTGGGTCCAGGGCAGTCTGATCTGGTGCTGGTGAGCGTGTCCCTGCTTTGCTGCTCTCCGCCCTCGTTTTTACGAAACAAATCAAACCTGAAAACCTTTAGGTTTGACTCCTCTACAGCAGGAACTTTAACACATCAGAGGAAATGTTTGTTTCTTATCATTTCTAAGCAGCAGGACAACCTGAGCAGAGTGGGGATGGTCTCCTGAGTGGACTGTTTAGTGCAGCGGCCCAGTGGACACCCCTGAACCTTCCTCAGCTACCATCATCATCCAGAAATGAAGGAGTAAACAGCTTTGAAAATGCTTTAAAAACATCAGCTTTCTTTCAACACGCCCACTGGGGGAGTCACGGATGTGCTTTTCATCCCTATCTCAGCTTTTAGATGCTTTTCTGGTGAGAGTTTGCTTTCAAGTCACATTTAATCATCGTATTTAAAAACTATAAGAAAGGAAAAGGCCCGTTTCCTCCCAGCAGCTGGAGGGAGGCATTAGAATAATGTTTAACAATAAAACATAAGAAAAGACAAGAGAAGTGGTGAGAACACAGAAAAACTTGGTTCTGAAGGGTTGGTTTAGTGGATACATATGGAACATGTACTTGTTTACTTCAGTGTCCTGGTATGAATAATTTAGGCAGGAGGAGGAGATCTGTTCATGCAAACCACTGAGTCATGTGATCAAACCCCATCTTGGTAAATAAATGTGGCCAACATCTGTAACATAGCTGCACATACAGACCGAGGACTAACAAAGTGTCTGGTTATCATTTATGTCTCATTTTGACAGTGTTCCTGTGGATTATCTTTTGTGGATTTGTTTTTGTGTTTTGAGTTTGATTTAGTGTCACAGTGAGACCTGTTTGTGTCTTTTTTTATTGATCAGTATATCGGGGTGGGTGGGGATGTTGTTCTAATGTTAAAGTTTTAAAATGTTAAAAATGTAATAAAAAGACTGTTCAAAAAATTATCATACTTGTCAATCGAGAGAGGAGTTATATATTAGTATATATATATATATTAGGGGTGAGACTGGATTAAAAGAATGAATCTAATTAATTAGAGGCTTTGTAATTAATTAATCTTGATTAATTGCATTTTATTCGTTCAAGTAAATTTGCCCCAAAAGCAATTTTTAACTAAAAATAATGAGGCAGAGAATCAAACAATAGACATGGACATTATTATTGTAAAGTCAGACTCTTTTAATTTCTTAAAAATGCTTTAAAATTGTATTTCTATTCAAAACAGAAAAATAAAGTTGTTTTGAACTGCTGCTGCACGTCATGCATAGGCAAGCTATTCCAGAAGCGTCACTACGCAGCCTTCTACCTCCGTGACTGATTGGTCAGTTAGGATGATAAATGCTGCGTTCACACCGGCCATAAAGTATGCGTCGCCAGCGTCAAGTTTCAATGTTAAGTCTATGGTAAGGCGCGTCAGAGCTGCATCAAAGTCCCTGCGTCGCTTTGTGAGCGTTGGGCGCGTCAAAGCTTGATACTTTTCACACTTTTCAAGCTTTGACGCAAGTGTCAAAGCTTGCAACGCTTGCAACGCAAACGTCAAGCAAGTTCAGCTAGCTGAACTTTCTGCGTCGCTTTACAAGCGTCAACCAATCAGAGCGCCAGTTGATACGTCACAGCAGAGCGAGGGAAGAAGACAAATTTATTCATTAATGGAGGAGAAACTTATCATCGCCGTTTGCAACTATCGGGAACTGTATGACCCGTCTTGCTACGCTTACCGAGATCGGAATAGAAAGGACCTTGCTTGGAGGAAGATTGCTAGAGAACTCGGCGTGTCAGGTGAGTGTTTTTTCAACGTTTATGCCGCCATTGTCTCAATAGGATCCGCCATTGTTACAAACATCTGGCAACAGAGAGCCGCGCACGCGCTCTTTCCTCCCTTCCCCTCCCCGTGGGGCCGACGCAACCATCAAAGCAAGCTGCGCCAATGCAAGCTGCGCCACCGCAAGCTGCGTCAATGTCAAAAATGTATAGGCGTCAAAAACGGCATGAAGTATGCGTTGTTTGACGCATACGTCAAGGCCAGTGTGAACGCACCATAACACCTCTTTTGGATCGTTACGGCCAATAGAATGAACCGTTACTCACCTAAATTAGATTGACAGCTCAGTTAGCCAATGAGACTCGTCATACCACGGACATACGCAATCCAGGAAAGAGAAAAGTCCTACTGGATGTTTGAGTTCTAAGTGTTTGTTTTTGGCCAAAATGACTTTGTTTTCCATCTAAACTGTTTTCAGTGTGACACAAGGGCTAATAGTAAACAATAAGAAAGTCTGGATAAAACAAACTTTTCAAGGTGAAACATCAAAGGTAAGAAACTTTTTTGGAGAGCTGCTGGGAAAAAACAATTTCTGGTTTTTGTTGCTCTTTAACTTCTTTTTGTGTGAATTTTAGGTGTTGGGAGATACATATTTAAAATCTTAGCTTCATAAAGGGTGGATAGAATGTGTGCAAAATATGATTTTTAGCATCATTAAAGGAAAAGTTCGCTTTTTTAGACATTAAGTTTTATGTGTTCCTTCACCCACCCAGTGCTCTGTAAACTTTGACCCATTTCACACACACCCCCCTGCTCAGAGATTTTCAGGGGAGAAGTGATTCAGAAAGGTAGTTCTGGCTAGTTTCGGGGGCGCTTTATCTGCGCCGTTTAGCCTCACAAAAGGATTAGCCTCTGAAAGCATGGCTAATTTACATCTCACAAACAAAGAGAAAAAATTTACAACGTCACATTACAACGGGACTAGTTTTTGTCATTCGTATCCCTGCGCCGCTCCCCGCGGATATTAAACAGCGCTTTGTATGTCAGCTGTTTCACTGCCGAATGCCGAAAACATGTCAGACTCCGTCTCATCTGATGACGAATTTCATTTTAACACTATATCAGATGAAGAAGAAACTTATTTTACTACTAGGATATCTTTATGAGCCAGAGTACACGGATGAAGAACTGCATTTGCTACACAAAACACACACATCAACACAGATTGTTGACAAAGCTACTGCAGTCTATGATCAACCATCGGTGTAAAGATGATTGCATAAATAATGCGCTAAAATGCGAAGATGATTGCATGAATACGGCAGACATAGCGGAATAAATAATTTTTTAAAAACAAAACTTACCCAGATTTCTGGTACGGCCGAACTCTTCAAAAACAGTCTTTCACTTTTCCCGAACTTTTTCCTGATGTAATCATCCTCTTTGAAGTGTGCACTGCACAAACGAAAGGTTTTGACTCGTTCCAGCCGAGTATCCTTGGAGTAGCCGATTGCTAAAAGCCACTGATGCCTTAGAGAAACGTCCTTAGCAGGAAAAGTGTCAAACCGAAAAGGTGATCCTGTAACATCCTTATTGTTACAACCCGGGAACCTGCAGGTACGCACCATGGCTCGATATATTTAAGAAAAACTACTTTTAAGTGAATTTAGAAGTTGTTGTTTCACTCATACAGCCAGGATTAGCAGCCAGACGGGAGTCACGTGACGCCGTTCTATAGCTGCTGCGGGGAGCGGCGCAGGGATACGAATGACAAAAACTAGTCCCGTTGTAATGTGACGTTGTAAATTTTTTCTCTTTGTTTGTGAGATGCAAATTAGCCATGCTTTCAGAGGCTAATCCTTTTGTGAGGCTAAACGGCGCAGATAAAGCGCCCCCGAAACTAGCCAGAACTACCTTTCTGAATCACTTCTCCCCTGAAAATCTCTGAGCAGGGGGGTGTGTGTGAAATGGGTCAAAGTTTACAGAGCACTGGGTGGGTGAAGGAAGACATAAAACTTAATGTCTAAAAAAGCGAACTTTTCCTTTAAAGACAGAAATGAAGGCAAACACACACATGAAGAGGGATTACAGATCACTCATTTGATTGTAGTTTTAGTTGTGTTTGGAGCACGTAAAAAAGGTTTGCATGGTCTTGTAGCCAAGGTTCTGACATTTAGAAGTGCAGCTTGATAATGGTTATTGATATTTAAGGCATGTACTTTGCTGCTAAACTTCAACGTCCCCCAACTGGGGGACCCTCTGGCCAAAAGGCTTAAATGCATTCATTTTTATGAACGTGTTATTATTTTCTAATTAATAAATTAATCATAATTAGTGTGTTAAATTCCCACCCCTAATATTTATATAAACCTTCTTCTAAGCCAAATTATTGCTTCTCAAATCACTAAATGAAACAGTCCTTCAAATAGCGAGGAGAGGAGTAACAAACTACATTACACTATCTAACATTTCTATCTCCTCCCCTGACATGGTAATCATTTTGTTCCGCCTGAAGGTAACAAACGCTGCAGCAGCAACATTCATAATGGAAAAATAATGTGTTTGACTATTATAGTACATGAGTCTTTATACGTTGACCCTAAAAATAGAATTATAAAAAAGGTGTAAAATATGGGTTTCTTTAAATGCACCTCATAGAGAAGAGCAGTGACGAGTAGTTGCTCAGAGTAGAGAAGACAGGAGGATGTTTGATGTAAGGAAGATGAGAAGCTGCTTCAGCCTCTCCTCACAGGCCTTAGAGGAGCGTGGGAAATATATGCTTTTCTGACTTTATAATGGATTGCAGAATGCCATCAACTCACAATCTCTAATAAATTAATTAACTACCGGTAAATAAATAAAACTCCCTTTTGTTTTAAAGCCATACTATGCAACTTTTTCATATTTTAAATCATGTTCTTGAGCCAGTATGTGCTAAAATGACCCTTTACAGGGTTAAGGAAATGTCACACAGACCTCCACCGCCCTCTGTGGCCAGAATACCACTTGCAACTTCAGAGTGGCAGTCCAGTCTCTGTTGGACTTAGAAAATGGAGCTGTGCCTGGTGCTGCAGTCTGCTTCCAGCATGTTTCCTGCATGTTTTAGATCATGAACACAGCTGATTTGTTTGATTTAGTGATGAACCGCTCCTGTAGACACTAATGAAGGCTGAGGAGACATTTCAGCAGTTAGATTAAGGTGTTAAAAAGATGAACGCACATCGAGGAGATAAGTTTCACTTTTGCTTTCACTAACGGACACTAGGGGTGCTAAAAAGAAGCCAAAGCTGCCTAGTATTCCTTTAAATCTAAGTACAGGATAACATAAGGCAAAACACATGAACTGAAAATGAGACCAGCTTTAGATGGGTGTAATAAACACGTCAATGTGACTCTTCATTTAAGACATCCCGCTGGATTAAAAAATGATTCTGTTAGAGAGAGGCTGAAATATCTTGTCCTTTTGAAATAAACATCTAAAAGAAGCCCATTGATGTTCTGAAAAGACTCATCGCTCCTCACAACCCCCCCGCTGGTCCCACGTCTTCACTTTCAGTGAGCTGCCACACGAACACACAGCAGGAGTTCTCATGGCTGACATGTACTTGAATGGAAATTAAAACCTTCCAGGGATAACATCTGAAATCCTACAATATTACCACACAGGGGGTACCATTCCCACACTCACAAAAATAAACACGAGTGTGTTTTGTCCAGTAAAACAATGGCTATTCATTATGCAGCTGTTACCACATTACTCCTAGGCTGCAATATCAAGTAAAATGGAGCCTAGTTTATTCTTCTCTGTCACAATGTGATGAGTTCCTTCAGATTCAGCTGGTTTTGGAGCTGATTCAATGAAAAAAAGGGCAGAATATTTCAATGCTTTTAATGTATCGCTGTATAGATTCATAAGGAACAAGTCATGTGAACAAGTACAGTAACCTCCTATAGGGTTATGCAGGATGAAGGTCTGATGGTGGTGAGAAACTCTCAGTGAACCCTCACCAGACACACTCAAACAGAAGCAAAACAGCAGCATCTCTCTCAGGGGTATGCAACCCCCCTCCACGAGAGCAGCCAAACATTAATTCTAATCTAATTGAGTGTAGAGGAGAGCAGGCTGTACGTATCGTGTCTTAATGAATGGCCACCTGGGATGGAGAAAAGCTGTACATCATCAGAAAAGCCCAAACAATCAGAGTGACCTAGCGATGGAGCTCGAAAGTTTGGGAGCAGTACGACGATGATTCACAAGCATCTTAAAAGGAAGCATGTGTTTCCATTTGCCGGAACTTCTGGGTAAATTCTGGGACAGGGAAAAGACTGGGAGATTCGATGTCCCGGTCCTCTCAGCTGTTGCGTCTCCATTCAAATTCAGCCCTTTCAGGACTTTGCACAGACGTCAGCATATCGCGAATGCTTCGGCAGTGATTGATGTCACTGATCAGCGCCAAGAAGCATCCACAGTAACATGAGTAACATTAAAAGCATTTATTCTGTCAAAGTTTATCATAATTTAATCCATTCAGAGGACGAGAGCAGCTGTGTGATGTAAAATGTGGCGTTCAATGACCAGAAGAAGCTTTGTTTTATATGGCGCTCTGAGAGACAACAAAGCCCCATGAACTAAGGCGATGTTGGGGAATTTCGCCGTGTGTTCCGGTGTCTGGAGTTTAATTTTAATCGCGATCTGTGCTTATTTCCGTTCTCTTCCATTCTGCTTCACCGGCAACTCTTCTAATTTTACTACTGCTGGTTGTTTTGGACAACGTCTGCAGATGTAATTTCCTACTGAGTTACAACAAATCAGCGTGAGTTAACCAAAGGTTCTGCTCAGCGACTCCACCGGGCCATTCCTAGTACCTACCTCAGGTTCTTGATAACGGCCCGGAAAACGGACGTTCGGCTGGCCCAGTCAAGTGGAAACACGCGCATGTCGGGAAGTTCCTTTGAATTTACCCCGAAGTTCCGATAATGGGAATGCACCTATTGTTACTGATGACAGTGACCTTGACGGTGACAGAGACAGTCGTCTCTTTAAGCTAATGCTAGTTAGCTTGTTAATGTCAACCGTACTGAATAAAACCAGCATAGACCAGCATAGGTGTTACCAGCATATGTCATGTTTTGGTGCTGGTTTAGCTGGTGGACCAGCATACAATGCTGGTCCAGTATGCTGGTCCAAGATGGGATGCTGGTTTAGGGTGGGGGTTTCACTGGTAAGTGCATGGCTGGTAAGAGGCCACCAGTTGGAGATCACTGGATTAAACATTTAGGACTATTGAACGTTGATTAAGGAGCTATTGAAAGATTTGTCAAGATGAAAGATTCTGTTCAAGGAATAACAGCACTGGTGAGTGACCCATCATTTGTAATTTCATGTAATAAACAGTTTTATATATAGATAAAAGGATAAATATAGTTGGCAGGTTTTTCTGGTGGTAAAATATAAACCTTAAAAATCAGTTTAAGTCATGTTTTTGTGAAATTGGTGAAAAAAAAATCTTACACAGGATTTAAAATAGGTTTGACCTTTTAGTTAACTCATATATTGTTCCCCAAAGACTTGTCAGAAATGGTTTCCATTGGAAAAGTGGCTCTCAATAATGACACTGCACTATTCTGTTCAAAGAGCTCTTTGGTTCTAGACCTTCCTTCTTTTTAAAACAGCCTTTTAATAAATGTAGCCACCGAGGGCCTGTTAGCATGTCCTGATGGTCCTTTTACGATGAAACCACACTGTAATAATGCAGCATGTGAGTTAATATGCACACTAATGGTCCTGCCTTGTGCTATTTTAACCAGAGAAGACAGATGGGGTTGACTAAAGAGAAGTTCTTCATGAAGACAAATTGAATGGTTGGACATTTCTTGCTCTGGGCAAATCAGATTTGTTCAGTGTGACAACCTCTCTTTCCTCTGAAACCAGTGGTTCCTTCATTTTGGGTGTGATGTTCCAAATTTAGTTTAATCTGAAAATGAATCTAGTAATGAATCAAAAAGTATGGAGTGTGAGAGGGGAAGGAGTCTCACTCCCCTAATGGATGCTAAAAACTATATAAAGTAGAAATTATTCATTCATTCTGAGTCCTCTTCATGTTGTAATGTGTTTATTTCTGCTGTGATTAATGTCTGAACCTTCAAGGACAAATCTGAATACAGTATTTATAACACAATAAACTTGACCAGGACAACAGTTCATGCTTTTATTAATCAGCTCTAGTTATTGTCTCTTTACTCACTTTACTTGTTGTATACCACCCAAAAGATTGATCCATTTTTGTTTTTGTGTTAGGCCAGTTGCACACGGCAAGATAATTTTAACAATTTTTGACCTGATTATCCCTTCTGACAAACTTAAGCCTTAATGGTTCATGAATGCGCTCCTCTAGCCGACAAACCGAGCTAAAACACGTTGTTTTACAATTATTATGCTCATGTCATGTTGTGTTTTCATAGATTTATATTTTAAAGACTTACTTGTGCATGAGAACGGCCGCCAACTCTGCGTCAACTGAGGTACGTTCTTAAATGCTCGAGCACGCTCTGTGACTGACGTCTGTACGTAAGCAGTAGTCTATTGGTTAAAGGTTGAATATGGAACACGGACACTCTGGCAAACTCTAGAGTTCAGAGGTGGTATTGCAACAACAGAACTCATTTTCCAGCTGTAGAGGTGTTGCTTCACTGTAGAGGTCTGCATTGGGATTGGGTCCCACGAGACCCAACACAAATCTCGCGGGAGCGGGCGGTGTGAATTTTGCTACGGGCAGCTAAAACAAACAGTGCAGGATCAGAATGAGCATGTATGGCGAGGGATTTCTGCCACGGATTACCAGCTGAAGGAGACCCTCGTCTAACATTAACATTTGAGAAGAAGCCCTCGAAGAAGCACGTCGTCTGTAGCGTGTTGACAGTGCAGACGTTCACATGGCGAAGTCACCTTCAGCTGCGCCTTCTCCAGAGTCTGGTTTGGCTTAGTCGTGGCAGAAATCACTCGTCATAGAGCATGGAGACTCTGATCACATGCGCCGCGGCATCACCGGAATCACAGGTGACGTCGCGGTGTTGAAGGGTTAAAAACTAAATGACAACAAAGTGCGCTAATCCTGACCAACGTGTCAAAAGACATGCAGGCCTGAGAAACGAAACAAAGAGATTCATGGGGTTTCTGTATTAATAGCCAATAAAACGACATGTTTTCTCCTGCGGGACCAGAGAGGACACAAAATGAATGCATCTCTTTTATTGTGAGTTTTGCAGGTGCGGGCGGTAATGGTCAGAAATTCAGCGGGAGCGGGATGAAGAACACAGTCCTGCGCAGGGCTCTTCACTGCTGATATGTGAAGTGACCAACCAGCACCATGTCCAGTGTCGAATCGTACAGGGTAAGGACTAATTTCTACTAATAAGTTTATTTTACAACAGAATTTACCGTCTGAACATCTTCTGGGCTCAGAATCAGCTGCTTGACCTGTCAGGTCCACCATTTTACACAGTCCCAGCCTCGCCTTGCCCAGCAGACCTTTAAATATAGCTTTTAAAGGAACAACTGTTCATTTATTCGGCATACTTCTAAACGTTCCATGAAGGTATTATTTTTTTTAAAATATAGCTTTTCATTAAAATATATATCTATATTCCATCTTTAATGTGGCGCTCGGTTCATATTGCATTGAGCTCTATGGGACGGGGGACGGGCTGAGCAAAAAAAAGAAAAAGATGTATTGCCTTCATTATATGTATATATAAGACAATCGCTTTTACGGATTTCTAAAAAATCATACGTAAAGCCTAATTAGCCTTTCGCCGGCCCCGCCCCCAGAACGGCTATTGTCCAATCACACATCATAGCAACCGTTACTATCCGACAACTCCAAACAAAATGATGAAGCTAAGCCTAATTTACTACTAAGCTTAGCCTCGATAGTAGTCGTGTCTCCTTCGTTTCCCTTCAGAACCTCCTCATCGAGCTCAACCAGCAGCATGAGTGCTCCCCCCGCCCGCGGCTGGGCGGAGGTCCACCTCCCAGACTATCCAAGACCCTTTTAGATAAGACACACCGTGCCGGCAAATCAGCGTAATATTACCTCAACCGCGTGTCTTATAAACGCACATTAAGCCTTGGCGCAACAACGGGTGGTTTCATGATCACGTGATGAATTAATGCCGAGCTCTGGCCGGGAACTAAAAATGAAAGTAAACACGGGCGTAAAAAGTTACATTTTATAAACAGACTCAGCTGAGATGATAGCGATGCAGAGCGCCAGGAGCTTTTCTCCGTTAGAGCTGCCTGCAGCTCAGATCATCTGACAGCTCACAGGGACACCGCGTCGCCGCCACCGCTCCTCGGATCCACGAGTCCCCAGACGCCGGACCTTCTCCCAAACTCCCAACTCCTTGTTCCCTGCTACGCTTCGCTCAGCGGAGCCGACACTAATATATCCCTCCACTGCATACTGTAACCCTTTTTGACTCTATCTGGATGATATTGAGGACGAATTGCTCCAAAAAATGTCGCTGACACGCATCCTTCTACTTCTTTCCATCACGGAAATCTGCGGAGCTGCAGTATTTGATCCACTTATTGTCGGAGTTGGCAACTGTAACTAATGGGGGCGGGGCTCGGCGAAAGGTCAATTTATACTTCTCCGTCAGCTCCCCGAGGCAGAGACACGCACGCATTGACGGAACTGTTTTGCTCTCGAACTTCTCCGTCACCTGGAGAGTGCTGCAAAGCAGTTCCCCGCCAGGTCAACAGAGGGCGTAGCGCTTTTCTGGGGTATCCTGTCATGTATCCGGTCCAAAATAGTGCATTTACAGTTTATATTTGCAGTTTATAGTGTGCATTTTTGCATTTAAGAGACTTTTTAACGCGGACAAACTTGTCCCTCATTCTCCTCCACCTCTTCATGTGCTCGTCACCTCTAAACCCACGTTTCCCATCATTTCCGTCCACGAATAAAACGCTTGCTGCTTCTTTATACTCCTCCAGTCACGGGTGAATAAAACGTTAATATTTTCAGAGTTTTACCGCGAGGTATTCTTCAAGCTGCTCCGTGTTTGCCGCTAGATATCGTCGGCTCTCTTTTCATTTTTTAAGGCGGCGATGGCGGAACTGGTGACGTATTTAAAGAAGCGGCGTTCTGACCAATCACAAGCTTGCGCTCTCCGTCTTATTGGACAGATGTTTAGAAAAGAGAGCTCGACTCCGTCCAACGTTGGCGGAGAGCTCTTGCAACAAGGGATCATGGCGGTCCGTCCATCCGTACTGACAAAAACGGAGAAGTATAAATTAGGCTTAACCTGAAAGGGGAAAACTCTGTATTGCAGCTTTAATTACAATGACCATATATGGTTAATTTCCCATTTGTAGTTAAAATACCCCCCCCCCCCAAAAAAAACAAACAAAAAACCCACAATAGCAACAAAAACTGATGAATCTGAGCTGAAGGTTTGTCAATTATACTTTAATAAATCGTCATTGGCAGCACTAAAATGTGTTCTATACTAAACATCTATTAATGTTTGGAACAATGAGTGTTTGATATTAACTGTGATAAAGAACAAGTAAATACTTAGTTTAGTCTGAAGTTAGGAGGAAAAAGGAGTACAAAATATTTCTGCAGTATTTTGCAACGGATAAAATTTATTTCAATTCTCTAAATGTTTTTGTTCTCTTTAAAACTGTGAGCTGTCCCTATATGAGCACATACAAAGCAGACAGCTGAGTACACAGACATATTTGTATAAAAAGTCAGATCTGCTTCACCATCTGGGAAAAGATTTCTATCACAATCTAAATGTGCAGTCATATTTGATTTTAGGGTTGTCTTTATCTTGGCATAACTTTAACCTCCTAAACCTGTGAGCCATTTGCATTAATTACAGCTTTATTATGTCAACTCTACAGCTAGAATGAACTCTGTCCTGTACTGATACTGAAGGTAGAACGGTGAGCAGTGTTTCCTCCAGTTAATCAGATTTATAGAAAGCTCAGTATAGAAAAGAAGATCCATCCATCCATCCATCCATCCATCCATCCATCCATCCATCCATCCATCCATCCATCCATCCATCCATCCATCCATCCATCCATCCATCCATCCATCCATCCATCCATCCATCCATCCATCCATCTTCCTCCACCTATCCAGGGTCGGGAGGGCAGCAGCCTAAGCAGAGAGGCCCACACTTCCCTGAATTAGAATAGAGCTTGTGATCACGCGTTGCATTCTAGGACATGGCAGCCTTGTTGATGGCCTCACGAGTGTAAACAAACTGTATAAACAAACAGTTCAACACAGAGAAGAAGCAGATTTGGGAGAAAGAAAGTAATAAACGATAAAAGATGTTAAAATCCCGAAAAGGATGCAGAATATACAGGGAATGTTAAATGAGGAAGCCTGGGACTGGTATAAGGACAAAATCAGCTTTATAAACACTTTGGATCAATGTGAAAGACCCAAGACTGAAGCACCGACTGCAGTTCTGCATAACGGACATATTCAACTATCTTGTTGGTGTGAGTGGATGTAAACATCCAGATGAGAGGTATACGTTTCATTTGCTGGCTTTTCTAGTAAAACAATCAAAATTGTCATCCCATAGAAGAAGTGTAGCAGAAGAAGTTATGTTGTGTTTCAGTGCGCCCGCATTAGCCTACTGGTGTGTGTAGCCTATCTATGTGTTGGTATGCATGTCGGGGTTGAAGGAAAGAAACGATGTATAAAAAACATATACCATCTGTAATTTACCAGAATGAAAATGCATCAACTCTGGAAGGTGATGTTGGTCACCTTATAGCTGCGATCCAAGCAAGCTGATGAGACTTGTTATGTCAGATACTTGGTCTCCGTGGCTATGCCTCCAAGCAGGAAAATGGTGAAACGTTAGCCCGTTTTCCACCTTTTTCCTCTGGCGATCATATGATATGTTGAGTTGTTGCACCTCACAACACAGCAACAATTTACCATGGTTGAGTAATAAGCAATCAAATGAATAATGAAGCTACAAGACTGAGCGTGCTGTCGTATAAAGTAACTAAAAACAAGTAATGAGGTTTCCAACATGGCGGCAAGCCCTATAGGAAGCCCCTCAAAGTCTTGAATTTAGTGATAGTGTGGAGATTTTAGAGCCACCTGTAAAACAACCTGTACACACACTCCGATTAACTGCAGAGACACTCACTCTGAACTCAGAATATTTTTATAGTGCAGACAAATAATAGTCAGTCCACCGAACGAGGAAATCCTGGTCTCTGTCAGGAAAATCCAAAAACCTCTTGTGAAAAGCCGATTTTTATTAATCACCAACAAGCAGACATACACACACACACACACACACACACACACGCACACACACACACACACACACGCACACACACACACACACACACTGGGGAGAAAGGCAGTGAATAATGTGCTACTCCCTTATTCTCCTGAACCCAATTCTCTTTTCGAGGCCAGACTCATGGACCAACTGAACATTAACTACATGAACTTGATGAACTCTGTAGAACTTGAGAATAAAGGGCAGTTATAATACACAGCAATAGTTTTTTGTCTCTATTTGTTTTTCTATTTGCACCAAAAATCCACAGTTTACTATCTAGTGCAGGGATCACCAACTCCGGTCCTCGAGAGCTACCATCCTGCACGTGTTAGCTGTTTCTTTGCACCTACACCTGATTGAAAGGAATGAGTAATTAACGGGCCTGTGCAGAGTTAAACATGTAAGGAGAGGATTAAGTGACTCCATTCAGGTGTGGTAGAGGAGGAAACACAGAAAACTAGCAGCATGGTAGCTCTTGAAGACTGGAGTTTGTGACACCTGATCTAGTGAGTTGTTTGCTAAACGATTCCTGGCACATCCCATAAACTTATGAATAATATTTGTTTGAAATAAAATTTTAAATAACTTAAATCATTTAACAAGATATTTTTTTTCCACATTTAATAAAAGTTTGTTTACAGTTTTTCATCTTTCACTGAGCTGTGGTTTTATATGTTAAATGTATTTTTAAGAGCCAGATGAAAAGAAAACGTGCTTCATACATATTTTATAAACGGGACATGCCCGTTTTTCTGATTAAACCATGAGAAGAGACGGGTGAGAGTTGTTTACCCCCGTTTCAGCGGAATTCCTACTTTCCTTCTATGTTGGATTCTCTCAGGGAATGTGGAAGCATTCGGCTTCTTCTCACAACAAGCCCTTTAGCAAACACCGCAAATAGCTTTTAGAGTGCTAATGTTTTTAGCAGTTAGCTCAGTGTTGTAACGTGGCATTAATACCTTAATAAAATCAAACTAATGTACCAGAAATGTGGATTTAAAAAGGCTTAAAATGTTAGTTATAAGTAGATCCTAGCACATACTCACCGTTAGCATTAGCTATCATTACGAGTTAATTACGTAACTAAAATAGCACGTCTCACGAGCATAAACAAGACAACGGTCATTTAAAGCTTCTCCGGATCTCTAAACGGTTAACCAACCTGAAATAAAATAGTTGTAGGCTTTCAGACTCATAAAAGGCTTTTGGTTTGCAGTGTAATATGAGATTTGCCACATGAGATAGTTTGTTGTGTCGATCGCTTCAGCGTTGGGTAAATCCTCCAGCATGTATTAAAAGTCCAACTTTTAAAATTAAATGAGTCATAACCTAAAGGAAGATATCGTGTCTGTGCCAGCTCATTTAGAACACTCACTTTCATCCGTCACGCTGTGTTTTATAGTAGAGCAAAACACTTCCTGTCCACTGTTTGAGTTCAGTGCCAGGGCAGGGTCACGTGAGTGAAACCCAGCAATCACTTTTGATTTGCACGTGAGACTTCAGTCACCGCTCAAATAGACACAAAATCTTGTTTTTATTCATTCTACTGGTAGTTTATTTTGCTCAAATTGAAATATAGGCCTGCCTCTAATTCTGGCTTCCTTCCAATAAACGCCTGAACCAGGATGCGCTTGATTAAATAAAGGCCCGGGCCTGTATTAGAGGATTTACGGTATATACATATATATAAAGTAGAACATGTATTTTCACTATTCTTGATTCAGTAATATTTGGGGGCCAGGTTGAAAGGTCTGGCGGACCAGATGTGGCCCATTTATGGGTCACTGGTGTAGCGAGTTGTGAGAAACAGCATCTGTAGGATCTGAGCTTCGTCATGGGCAGGGACGTCACTAGGATTGAGAGATAGGGGGGTCTTAGCCCCAGGAGCTTGACGTTGAACTTTTTTTGTCACACCCTCCAAAGACTTCATCAATTAATTCATTATTTGAATAACATTTAACAGAACCTGTAATTTTATCACTTTCTTTTCCTTCCCTGCCTTCTTGCAATTTCTCTCTTCTTTTTTTTTTTATCAAAAATTAACCTTAAATCAGTTCATTATCGTGGTCTATGTTGAAGAAAGATGTTATATATATCTATTAAAATTAGATATGTTATATTTCCAAATAAAGCTATTAATTTCAGTCTACTGCTCTTAACAGGGGGAAATGGTGTGGTCATTTATTTAATTAGTTTAATTACAACTAGCTTAGTTCAAAATCCTACTGAAACCTGACAATAAAGAACAAATGAATGTTTGTCAAAACTTTATTCTGCCAAATGAGTTGAGAGTTTTAATATATAATTAACATTAAGTGCAGTTTAACTGTTTTAGGAATGGGAAAGGTGTCAAAACACACACACACACACACACACACACACACACACACACACACACACACACACACACACACACACACACACACAACACGTTTCAAAGCATCAACCTGGTGAACTTTATGAAAGAATATAATCAGCAGAGTTACAGGCTGGTATGAATGTATAATAAAATATCTAAACAAGCTCACATTAAGCACTAGCGGAAATAAGACCAACCTCTATACTGTAACAGGGGGGTCAGACCTGGTGCTTGAAGGCCACAGTGGCTGCATGTTTTCTACGTGTCCCTGCTCAGACACACCTGACTCTATATCTAGTTGGGATTCTTATTTTAACACAGAGTAGCAGAGCCTTTGTTTACCTTCTGCTAACAAGTTGCTGCTCCTCCTGAGACGAGGACAAGACTGAGACGTGTTTAACCACATGTCCCAGCTTTGTTCTCAGCTCTGAGGAAGGAGACAGACAGAGAGGATCTAGGGTGATGGGGGGGTTGGTCTGGGGGCCCCACAGAAACATTTTAGTGAAGTAGATGTCATTTCCTGCATTCTAGTGATTTTAAACAGGTTGTTTTATTATATTTAAATGATTGTTTATAAATGAACAACTTAAACAAGTTGAGCTTTAAAAACTAAACCAGTTATCAATGAAATCAGATCAACATGTTTGGCCTGGTTTGTTATTTTGTTAGAACCCAATGGTCTCATTCAGAAATGTGATGGAGAATGAACCAAGCTCTGCTGCTGCTGAAGATACTAAAACCATAAAGAATCCTAAACTTCCAATATGTTGGATGTTTGTTTTGTATTTGCTGATAATAAAACAAGCAGGAGGCTGTGGGCTGATAGGATTTAATGACAGCTAGCTACCTGATGGATCTCCTTGACTAACCAGCTAACTCAGTGTTCCCCAACCCTGGTCCTCAGGGCCCACTGTCCTGCATGTTTTCCATGTTGCCCTTTCAAGCAATAGTGTTTCCCTGCTGTCACGCACCTGACTCAAATGAATGAGTGATTAACAGGCATCTGCAGCACTTGAAGTCCTCCTGAGGAAGCAATGCAGATCAGGTGAGACATGGAAAACATGCAGGACAGTGGGCCCTAAGGACCAGGGTTGGGGAACACTGAGCTAACTAACCCTCCCACCTCCTGTTCTTTGGGGGCATTTTGATTTTTATTCTCTCCTTATGTCCATTGTGTCTCTGAGAAGTAGATAGATAGAGATAGAGAGAGAGAGAGAGAGAGAGAGAGAGAGAGAGAGAGAGAGAGAGAGAGAGAGAGAGAGAGAGAGAGAGAGAGAGAGAGAGAGAGAGAGAGAGAGAGAGAGAGACCAATGCATTACGAGACGTTTTCAGCTCTCTTGTCAAATGCACCGCTACGAAACAAGTAACTTTAAATGTTACACAAACTGAAAAAGAGGCGAGCTAAAGAAGGGAGTACAGATTACTGAAGCAACGTGACGAGAGAGCTACAAGCACAGTCACTGTCGTGTGTGAGCGGAGCAGCACAGCTGCCTCCTGGAGCGGCAGAGATGGTTTTGTCTGTAGGGAGGGGCGGGCGCTCTGTGTGACTGGCCAATCACAGAGCGTAAAGACAGTCAGTTACCCAAAAGCCTCTTTTATAAGACACACCGTGCCGGCAAATCAGCGTAGTATTACCGCAACGTGTTTCTTATGAACGCGCCATGGCGGCATCACGTTGTGGGAATTTTGCGGCATTCGTGCCGCCACGCTTGGTAGTAATATTGCGGTAATATTGCGGCTTCGCCGGTCTTATAAACGCACATTAAGCCTTGGCGCAAAAGAGGGAGGTGTCATGACCATGTGATGAATTAATGCCGAGCTCCGGCCAGGAACTATGTTGAAAATGAAAGTAAACATGGCCATAAGTTTAGTTTTTGTAAACAGAATCAGCTGAGATGATAAACTGGAGCGATGCGGAGCTCCGGGAGCTTCTCTCCATTAGATCTGCAGCTCAGATCATCTGACAGCTCACAGGGACTGTGGAGCACACACACCTGTAGCTGACTGGGGGAAAAAACTTAAGGAGCACAGCTTCGATCGCAATAAAAAGCAAGTTATGTCCAAAATACACGGAAGTCTGCAACAGCGTAGAGACCGCCCCCATACCTCCTTTTTGCCGCCATCGCGTAATCTTTTATAAAACTGACATGATTGCGCAACATTACCGCCACGATCTGAGCTCTTATAAACGACCTTAGGCTCCCAGATGCCGCATCAGCGTTGCGGCAAATTGGCTGCATTGTTTTATAAAAGAGGCTAATGAGGATTCTCCTTCCACCCGAACACAGATAATCATGAATTTTACTCGTTTAATATTCGTACTCGTCAAAAATGCATTATCCGTACCGGATACTCGTCTGAAACAAGTATCTGGCTCATCCCTATAATAAAATACCCAGCGACCACCTAATCATCCCAACAGAATTAGTGCATCCGTACATCCAGACCATGGACATGTAGACAGTAAACCATGATTTACCAAGGATGGGTCAACTATCCGAACCATGGTTGATGGTTCTAACTGCCTGTTTGGTTTTTATTCCGTTCTTTTTAAACATACTAGTTATGTGATTATTTAGCTTGTTTGTTTTCAAATTCTCAAATTCCCTCCTTCCATTAGGGGGGCAGATAGAATTAGCCAGCGGGGGATTCCTGAATGCACGAGTCATTATCATTCTGGATACTCTGACTGGAGCCGTCTCTTTTTTCTCTGTCTCTCTCTGAGGAGCACACACACACACACACACACACACACACACACACACACACACACACACACACACACACACACACACACACACACACACACACACACACACACACACACACACAGCGCTGCCAGGCTTGAGCTGCACCACTACAAACACAACAGAGCAGGATGCAATATCAGTCAGAGTCTCCAAAAGCAACACAGCTCACATCCGCCTTTGTTCAATAGGGTATTCAACAGTTGATGTCACCGCGCAAAAATGCTTTTACTTGTTTTGTTGATGAGGCGTTGCTGCCACTGTCGTTTGAAGGTTAGGAAAGTATGGGTATGGTCATGGCTGCGAAGAAGGGCCAGGCAAGGATTTTATGACGATGGTGGCAACGCCTCATCAACAAAACAAGTAGAAGCATTTCCTCCATATTCAGCTCAGTCTCTGTTTCGTTGATTTTTCCGACATGCAGACAGGAGGCTGCTATCTTGAAATCATGTGAGGGGAGAACACACGTTGATTGGCCACTTGAAGATTTCACCTCAGCCGGCAGCTCGTGTAGTGCGCATACGCCATGTTTCTGCCCCCGTGAGGCGAAAAATATCAAACCGGTTTGATTTTCACCTCCTGTGAGGCAGAAAACTCAGTGAAAATTAAGCGCACACAGCGAGGAACCTGCTGAGCAAACGGCCACAAATGACCGTTAGCGCAGCAGTTTGCTCTCGTGTGCCAGGCTTAAGGGAGACACCACAGACTTCGCCGCACTCTTTTTCCCCGCCCACATGCTCGGGGATGCCAATTTTTGGAAGCGCCATAAGAGGTTAAAAAAATAGCATAGTCTTTTTCTATATTTGAGTTTCTGGGGGTTAAATAATTACACATACACATTATTTTCAACTGTCATCTTTACTTTGATTTAAAAAGAAGATGGCTAAAACCATTTTCAAATATTTGACATAAAAAAAGAAATGAGACCGTCACCATCAAACATCCAATTCCAAAAGACACCCGTTTAAAACGAATCAGAGCACAGATATATTATACAGGTAAGGAGCGACACTTGTACTCATTTACACCAGATACTCTAAGTGTGAACAGATCACATGACATCTTGAGTGTGGCGTTACTGTCAGTATTTGACTCCATTAGTTCTCAAAAGAAGATTTTTTTTCTCAAACTCAGGCATTAAGGACAGTAGGTGATGTGCATTCGTTCCTCTGAGTAACACTGGGCTTTAGTTTTACAGGAAAATGTCTGCAGCTAATCTTGAATGTTTCATAAACTTTGAAAAGTTATGTTTTTCATTCGAGCAGTTTCAGAAACATGGGGTTCATATAAAATATAAAAAATATATTTCATTTCTAACACATTTAGATAAATTGGTTGGATGAAAGTGCTTCACTCAAAGGTTGCTTTACTAAAAGCAGACACCCGCTGAGCTTCATTATTGTTGCTTCAGAGCAGCTTTGCTGTTTCTGGTGATTAAAACCTTTCTCTGAGACAAACGTGTGAGCGCTCCTCTCCTGCTGTTGTTAATAACAGCTGTGGGGACAGGGAACAGCCCACCTACATCATACTTATGGTAGTTTTTCAAATGGCAGATTTATTTTCCATTGATTCACCCTGAGCTACCTGTAGGTTTGAGCATTCAGTATACTCAAATTTAAGTCAGGTTTACTGGAGCCAACTTTTAAATTAAGATGTATACTTTTATATTTTGCCTTCCACTTTGACATAGTTATTTTGGTTTGTAGATTATAAGAAGGACCGTAGGAAGTAAATGGAAAACTTGAAAAGTCTTCCTTATTATGCAAAATCCACCTTTTGCATCTTTTGTGCTGCCATGTGGGTCTCTAATGCCTCTATAAACACTCCACATGTGAAAAATTCCATCCATCCATTTTCTGTCGGTGTTTGGTTTTAGGAATTTAGTGGCTAAAGCAAGCCGTTTCAAAAGTCCCTGTTTGTGATGTCATAAACGGAGAAACTAGAATAGAACCACCTCTCATGTGCAAGAAAAAGCAGCTGCTGGAGAAGCGGCGGCTCTACTCTGAGCTGCTCCCTTAAAAGGGACACTATTCAGTTTTGTCTTGATTTTAGCACCCCCTAGTGTTCGTTGGTGAAACCGAAAGTAAAACGTATCTTGTGTGTTTGTCTTTTTAACACCTTAATCTAACTGCTGAAATGTCTCCTCAGCCTTAATTAGTTTTTACGGGAGTTATTCATCACTAAGTTAAACAAATCAGCTGTGTTCATGATCTAAAACATACAGGAAACGTGCTGGAACCAGACTGCAGTCCTAACAGACCAGACCGACAACTGTGAAGTTGCAAGTGGAATATTCTGGCCACAGAGGGCGACAGGGACTGGGTGGCCTTTCATTAACCCTGTAAAGGGTCATTTTAGCACATACTGGCTCAAGAACATGATTTAAAAATATTAAAAAGTTGCAAAGTGTCCCTTTAAATCAGAGCTTTTCAGCTTATAGCAGCCTGAGCGGGAGGTGGGTGGGCGGGGCCAGCTCCAGCTTGTTTTCTTAAAGTGACAGAGCCATAAAATGGCTCATTCTGGAAGGTACTGAAACTGTCATGAATAAAACTGCTGAATTTGCTCTATGTGAGAGGGGTTTAGTGCAAAAAAATTCATGAACAATTTAGGTATTGGCCAGAGAAATATTAGAACTGAAGAAAAGAAGTCATAATATGTACTCTAACATTTCCATCCAACAGCATTTGACTAAGTTCTTGCAAAAGCACTTAAAGCCATGTCCCACGTTCACTGTAGGTCAAAAATATAAAACATGATTTTTTTCTGATGAACGTGCTTCATTCATTTATAAATTAAATTAGCTTTATTATTATTTACTTTATTTCTTGTATTTATTTGTTAACGTTAAAGCTTTTTATGTTATGCTCCTGGTCTTATTCTTGGTTGATGGAGACACATTTTTCTCCCTCTCAACCCTCAGGTGTTTTTGCAGAAACATTTCAATGTTTAATGGGACAAATTCAACTTAATTTTTTCCCCCAACATATTCATGGTTGCTGGTAAAGGACCAACAAACAGCAGAGTCTGCAGTGCAGGCAGTAGATGCTCATAATAAGTATAATTTAGATTTGACAATAGTTTTGATAAAAAGTCAGGCAGAGCTGATAGCTAACAGGCCTCTTCTTTAGTTTAGCCTGATGCTGTTCTCACTGGCTTTAGACCAAACCCAGGTCTTAAAGCAAAACTTGAAAATGTCTGGTGAGGCCCCACCGGGTCCTTCTGACCCAAACGTTCCTCCATAGGAGCACAAAGAGGAGCAGGAATCCTTTTCTAATACTTACAATCTTTCTGCTTTATTACCATCAAGTCACATCTTCTGAAAATATGAACACATGGTGTTTTTTCTGCTTTAAAACACAAAACAAATATTAAAAATATGCAAACCTGGCACGTGTACAGCATACCTCAACACTGATTGTCTCTTTTGAGTTTTTCACTGCAGCTCCACTTTCACAGATTAAGCACGTGGTAACCACCCAGCAGACCACTGGACACCATAAAGACTCAAACAAGAGTGACAGTTTGGTAAGAACACAATAGAAAACAACTACAAAGGATACAGTTACATTTAAATTCTCCATTTGCTGATATTATGTTCTCTTTACAATATTAAAACTGCTTCACATCAGCTACAATATTTATCTTCTGACATGAAAATATAATATTTGAACTCTCAGTCATTTACACAGTCGTGTTTTCACCAGAACAGATGCAGCACGATGTTTTTCTTTCCATTTTGGCAGCTTGATCTGACCTCTTGAGTGTTGGCGATGAGCCTGGCGGTTCATTCATTACACATCTGAGTGCTAAAAGGAGAGCAAATCCAGTCTAATCTCACAAATCCACCCAAAGGTACAGTGCAACGGCTGGTGGGACGCCAAGGGAACGCAGGAGGGAGAGGTTTGGGGGTTCACAGCATCCATGGAAAAGGAAACCAAAGGAAGAATTGATTTCTTTTGTACATTTAGTCTCTTTAACAAAAGAATGAAATGTCACTTTTCACATTGGCCAAGTTGTAAATGTTAGTTTTATCTTTTACATACTCTGTTTAAATCACAAATAAAATGTTTTCAGGAGGTTGTGAAAGTTATATCCCAAATTTTCATTTCAGACCTGGAAAAAAGTGCTTTTGCTGTATAAACTGTAAAATAATGCAGAATGAGAAGTGTCTCCTCGCTGCTCCGGGTTGTTTTGATAAACATCGAATCTGAAATGGGAAGAATCTGGAAGTTAAAAGTTCTTTTGGGATTTGTTGGGATTGTAAATGTTTAATTTACCTCATGGATGGATCTACTTAGTGGGAACATCTTTTGGCACATTGAGTTTCAAATGCTTTGCTCCAGCAGTCATTGAGACCATGTAGACGATGTAATGGTTACCTAGATCCTCCTAGATCTCCTTTTCTAAGGAGGGGTTCTTCCTCTCCTCACACACTGCTCTCATCCTTCTCTCTGTAGCTTTTGCCCTGTCTGCACCGCTCCGTTTCATTCCCAGGCAGGCAGAATTCCTTTTTGTCCTTTTCACAGTGCAGTGCTCCGTTCCGTAACCTCTCAACATCAACCAGTGGTAGCTGTGTGGAGTTGTAGACCAGTGGTGGGATGGTGTTCACCAGTATGAGCTGAAGAGGTTTCTTCTCTGGCTGATAACGGCAGCGTATGTAGCGCAGGAACGCCGTGCGGTACGTTTTGTTGAACAGTGTGTAGACCAGCGGATTAACAGCTGAGGACAAGTACCCAACCCAAACAAAAATGTTCAGCAGACCTTCCATGACTTCTAGATTGCACAGAGTTTGGCGACACACCACCACCAGCACGTTGGTGATGAAAAACGGGCACCACATGACTACAAAGAGAAAAAACACCACCCCAAGCACCTTAGAGGCCTTCTGCTCATTGCTGATGGACTGCATGGTGCGCCGTCCAAACAACGAGCCAGACACACTCCCACGGGCACCACCGAGGCCACCGCTGCTCCCTCTGCCGCCGACCTCTCGGCTGATGGAGCGCCTGAAGAGTTTCTCCGAGGACACAGAGGTTTGTGGTAAGAAGCTGAGGGTGAATGTTGTGCTCCATTTGGGCCGTGGGACCAGCTGGTCCAAGCAGAGCGTGGCTTCGTTCTGCAGGGCGTTGATGGTCAAGAAGTAGGTGACAATCATAATCGTTAAAGGAACAAAGAAGGCAACAAAGGAGCCGACCAGAACGAAGTTAGCATCTGTCAGCAGGCAGACGCCATCTTTGAAAACCTTGGAGTGGTCTCTGAGTCCCAGCACAGGAATTGGCATCGAGATTCCTGCAGACAGAAAGGAAACAGCAGAAAGATCAGAAAAGTACAACACTGTAAAAGAAAAGTTCTGATTCAAGTAGATGAGAGAGTGTTTGTGTGTGTGAGGAGATGAAAGCTGACAGGTGCAGGAACACATAGCAGATTAAAAAAATCCAGGGAACTGATCTGGACTCAGAGCAATTGTTAGACTGCTCTGGAATATTTTCGTTTCTGTATCAAACATCAGTAATTGTTACGCCTATGAACCATTTTTGTTTAGATTCTCCAACATTTTCTATCCCAAACTGTCCTAAAAGATAACAACGTTCTGCATCTTTGTACACTTTAAGGTGAAGGGAATTTCTCTTTGTTTTAGACAAAAGACAGATTTATTTACACATTCAGGCAGTGATGGAGTTAAGATAAGAAATGTCTTTGTGAATATGACATACTCGCCTGGAAACCGTGACCTCCAGCAGGTCACCGTCCATCTAAATGTCACCTGACAGTCGTTTGTACCTGTTATTCTTGCCCTCTCCTCTACTGGCCTGCAGTCACAGCTCCACTCTCATATCTATTTTATACTCTATGTTTTCCCATTTATTACCTACAATTTTCTTTCTGTATTGTTTTCCCAAACCATAGATAGTGAATTGGCCTGTCTAGAGTTGCGTGTCATGTTGGTGATGAAATACCAAACCTAGTCCACAGCATCATTTGATTTTTTCCATTGAAATTCCTGTTTCTGTTGCTGTTCATGTCCAGATTTGTGGTAAATAGCCTCAGCAGCCATGCTACGATAAATCTAATAGAAAAGGTGTCTGACAAAGAAAGTTTGAAATGATGGTGAGGATTCTGAACATAAGACCAGAAAAAGTTTGGCTGCAGAAGATAAACTGAGCAATTTTTCCCCTGGCGTATTCTCATTACCAGCTCGTAGCAAACAGGAGGCAAGAGAGGGAAAAGGCAAGAGGGCTGGAGATCAGCAGGATGGTTGAACGGCTATAGTGGCCACACATTGGGACCAGGAGGGTCAGAGAGGGTTTAATTCTCATTAAGTCTGGATGTCAGACAGGAAACCAGCTGGAGTGATGGAGTCTGAAGCTCTGTAAGCCTCAGATTTACCGTCCTATCTCAGACTGCCTCAAACCACAGAACGAGAACTGGTCGACTAATCAGTTATTTTAAAATATTGTTTGTTTTAGATATTTTAGTTTAACTTTTGCATAACAGAAATAGACTAACGTCTGAAAAAACACAGCCCAATTCCCAACATTGGAGTTACCAACTAGAAAAGTTTCATTTTAACATCTTTGTTGAATTTCATTGGCCAGCCGACCCTTTAAGGCCCTGGGTTATTGTGATTGGCTTGTTGAATAATTCATGATGCAGTGATAATCAGGCTCAGAGGCATTTCTGAGTTCTGCTGCTGCTGAACTCCATAATAAGAATCATGTAAAACGTTGAGCTGCTTTTTCAAACCCAATAAAAGGTCAACACAGGGTGTTCCGCTTCGAGTCGATTCACTACGAAGGTTCTATGGGACATCACGCCCTCGTGTGACCTGGCTGAAGACACATTTAATCATGCCTGTAAAGGCAAATGAGTGTGACGCTAGGTGGTGGCCCCGCCCATCACCTATAAACACCCAGTGTCACCATCATTTTAAAGTTCACTCTTCACCTTGTTGATAACACGTCTATTGTTAGCGCTGCTATTGAAAAGTTAGCTTAACTCAATGGTTCTCAATTACTTTCCATG
Organism: Aphyosemion australe; assembly: GCA_006937985.1. Classification (NCBI taxonomy): domain Eukaryota; kingdom Metazoa; phylum Chordata; class Actinopteri; order Cyprinodontiformes; family Nothobranchiidae; genus Aphyosemion; species Aphyosemion australe. Next base: position 708,603 of record SSNS01000140.1, read on the forward strand.
ATGCCCCGCCCAGGGAAAATTTTTTTTTGCCCGCCCTGACAATCTCTCACATCCCCCCAGGAGGACCCACCCCACTAATTGAGAACCACTGGCTTAACTGCTCGCTGATGTTGACTCTGCTGCCTTCTGGCTAGCGTTGGCCCACCCAGCGCTATCTTTTCGTGGCTTTTTTCAGCTCTCTGCCTTCGTGCCTTTTCTGCTTCTGCTGCTCTGCTTTGTGTTTTGCCACGAGCACCGTGTTGGAGTCTACCAAGTGGAAATCTGCTTCACGACCCTGTCCTCAGGGCTGTGGATTCTCTCTCCACAAGAAAGAACTACACAATGCATGTCTTGTCTGCCTGGGAATTCTCCACGCCATTTTCAGACCCAGTGGCGTGTGAGTTCTGTTGCCAGCACCACCGTCCCACCCTCGAACGGTGCGTGAAGTTCCTCCAATGTCTCCTGGGGGAAGCTGTGGTTTCGCTGCAGGACCCCATGCTCTCCTTTGGCTTCACTCGGTTCCAACAAGGACAGTCTTGTGATCAATGTCCCCACTACTAGCTGGGCAGAACTAATGGAGATGATGGACAGGCTGACCGAGTTCGACCTGGAGGCTTCCACCTGGGTTCTCCAATTGGGAGGGTGCTCGAGTGCAGCGCAGGGTGGTGATCACAGACACTTCCCTAAAAGGTTGGGGAGCTCTGCACATGGGTATGGTGGTGAGGGGTGTGTGGTCCCCAACCCAGTTGGGGTTCCATATCAATTACCTGAAACTGTCAGCTGGTTTTTGGCTCTGAGACATTTCAGTCATTACCTAAGGGGCCAACATGTGCTAGTGCACATGGACAACACAACAGTGCTGTCTCACACATTGCTATAATGCAGTCTGAACCTTCTGTCTCTCAGAGCAGCTTACGTCCTTGGCTGCCTGAACCAAGAGGCAGACCTGTTCTCCAGGGGTGGAACCCTGGTGAGGGAGTGGATCTGGGATCGGTTCGGAAGTCTGTTTGCTTTTCAAGCGCGAACAAACACTGTTCTAATTGTGGCAAGGTGGACAAACGAGGGCCTGGGCGGGACTCGAACCTCAGACCCTCGGGTGAGAGTCGCGTGTTAACCAGTCAGTCAAAGTGATATCCCTGTGGCCAAGCAGCCAGGGCGCATGATCAATCGGGATACAGTGACAGCATGCTCACCCTGTCACATACGTCATGACAGATCAGGCTGCTCCAATTGGCATGGATGCTCTGGTGTACCCATGGCTCAATGTTCTCTACATCTTTCCTCTGGTGGAGTTAATTCTGGCTGTACTGGAGAGGGTGTGCAGGAGGAGCCTGTCCCTGATTTTGGTGGGTCCTCAGTGGCCCACAAAGTCCTGGTATCCAGAAGTGATCGATCTGATGCAGCCCCCAACTGACTGGCTTACCATCAGGCAGGACCTTTTGTCCCAGGCAAAGGGGGAGGTGCTGCATCCCCCCAGCTGTGGTGGAAACTATTCAGAGCTTGAGAGCGTGCTCCACTAGGGGTCTGTATGTCTATAAGTGGAAGGCTTTTGAGGAGTGTTGTCTACACAGGACCGTGGTTCCTTCACAGAGCTCCATTGTGGACATTGTCTTTTCCACAGGAACTGCTGGACAAAGGTTTGTCCTTCTCCACTTTGAAGGTCTACCTGGTGGCCATTTCTGCTTGCCATGAGTCTTTTAATGGGGTTTCTCCTGGAGCTCAGCCTTTGACCGTACGGTCTGTTATTAGACCTTCTGTCCCTTCTTGGGACCTCACGTTGGTGTTGCATTTGAGTCCATTGAGTCGGTTGATGGGAAGTTTTTGTCTTATAAGATGGCCCTGCTCTTAGTCCTGGCATCGGCTAAGTGGGTGGGTGATCTTCATGCTCTCTCGGTTGACCCTTCCTGCCTGCAATTTTCAACAGACGTGTCATGCTGCGTTCGAATGCTGCATATCTGCCTGAGGCCATCCCTTTGCCTCTGAGGAGCAGCTCAGTTTGTGCTCTAGGTTCTAATGTGGACCCACTCGGATTTTTCGACTATCTGACCAACAGTTTTTGTGTTTCACCAAACCCTCAGTAGTAAAGCTTTGTCGAGACAAAGACTTTCCCATTGGATTGTGGACTGTGTCATAGTGTTAATGGCTCTCAGCTTCCCCAGGGGGTCAGAGTTCTCTTCTAGAGGCGTGGCTGCTTCATGGGTGCTGTTTAGGCGTGTTTCAGTTGGTGACATTTGCTCGACTGCTAGCCGGGCTACACCCTACACTTATATGAGGTTTTACTGTTTAGATGTTACGGCCCCTTCGGTGGCTCATTCAGTTCTTTCTGCTGGGTCTGAGTTCTTAGATTGTGTTCTCAGCCCAGGTTTGATAGCTGCTCATGGAGCATTTTGATATGTCCCATTGTACCTTTGTTGTACCGAGTGAATCGACTGAAAGGGAACGTTGTATTATACATATACCGTAAATCCTCTAATATTGGCCTGTATTCCATTACCAGCCGGGTCTCCTATATTAGCCGGTCTCGCTGTCAGCGGGGGTAAATAAAGGCTGGTCTCTAATAGTGGCCGGGGCTACTATTAGAAACAATGTGTGTGTGTTTTTTTTTTTTTTCAGAGATCGACGATAAAGTGAGCCCTCACTCGATTTTTCGAGGGGCACGCATACAAAGTTTTACGGTAACAGCGGACTAGTGGATCATAATCTCCGGCTGCAAGATGAGCAGAAACAGAACGGAAAATGCTAGTTTGCAGTGATCACTTCATCACAGGTACGGGCTTACTAAAGGTTTTTATGGCGTTTTATTGAACAGTTATTTAGAAACGCAGCTACAAAAACAGTTTGATACTGTTTTCATGTGTCCTCACCACAAATAGCTTTTAGAGTGCTAATGTTTTTAGCAGTTAGCTCAGTGTTGTAACGTGGCATTAATACCTTAATAAAATCAAACAAATGTACCAGAAATTTGGATTTAAAAAGGCTTAAAACGTTAGTTATAAGTAGATCCTATAGCACGTACTCACCGTTAGCATTAACTATCATTACGAGTTAATTACGTAACTAAAATAGCACATCTCACGAGCATAAACAAGACAACGGTCATTTAAAGCTTCTCCGGATCTCTAAATTGTTAACCAACCTGAAATAAAATAGTTGTAGGCTTTCAGACTCATGAAAGGCTTTTGGTTTGCAGTGTAATATGAGATTTGCCACACGAGATAGTTTGTTGTGTCGATCGCTTCAGCATTGGGTAAATCCTCCAGCATGTATGAAAAGTCCAACTTTTAAAATAAAACGAGTCATAACCAAAAGGAAGATGCAATTTTTTGTGCGATATCGTGTCTGTGCCAGCCCATTTAGAACACTCAGTTTCATCCGTCACGCTGTGTTTTATAATAGAGCAAAACACTTCCTGTCCTCTGTTTGAGTTCAGCGCCAGGGCAGGGTCACGTGAGTGAAACCCAGCAATCGTCACTTTTGATTTGCACGTGAGACTTCAGTCACCGCTCAAATAGACACAAAATCTTGTTTTTATTCATTCCACTGGTAGTTTATTTTGCTCAAATTGAAATATAGGCCTGCCTCTAATTCTGGCCTCCTTCCAATAAAGGCCTGAACCAGGATGCGCTTGAGTAAATAAAGGCCCGGGCGGGCCTGTATTAGAGGATTTACGGAAACCAGTAGCTACATTTACATGCGCCAAATTTCCCCAATCCGATTCAAATCTCGGTTGATTGGAAATCCCAAATCTCTGTTTACATGGACACTAACTGGAATGATCCGATCATGCCGCGATGCATGCACCATAGATTGCGCATGCACAGACTTGTCTTTCCCAGAAGAGAAATTTTAAACAAACGCCATCTTGTCCGCACATCTTTCCCTTGCATTTTATTTGCTTATTCTCTAGCTTCGGTGAATTCCTGCTTCCTGCATCTTTAGATGCACTTAAGTGTATAACTCAGCATTTTTAGCCGTTTGGCCATCGACGTTCAGTAATATTGAGCTCCCGTTGTATTTCCAGTAAAAAATAGCATCGGCAACAGATCACTTCTGTTTACCACACGCCATGTTTTCGATCTGAGCATGCGCAGAGGCGGAAAGAGGGCACGCTGTAGTTGCACACATACGCAGTGGGCATTATTTTACCCCAACGATCCGAATGGCTGTGTACATGGACGCCAATTGGATTGACGATCGGACAAAACCACCTCTCTCAATCGGAATGAAATTTCATTCGGATCAGGCCGAATCGGATCAAAATATTCCGATTGATATGTTTACATGACGAATTTTTAATCTGATAGGGCATTCAATCCAATTACTTGTGCCCATGTAAACGTAGCTACTGTTTCCTGAAGGAGAAGAATGAGGTACAACAAAAAGCTGACCAGCCTAGATCGGTGAAGAGCGTCTATCGAACTGTAAAATGGTGGTGAAGCTGGATGGGCCACCACCTAGCGTCACGCTCATTTGCCTTTACAGATGTGATTAGATGTGTCTTCAGCCAGGCCACATGAGGGTGTTATGTCCCATAGAACCTTCGCTGTACTTTCTCTCCTTCAGGGAACAGTGGTTATATGCATTTATACAAATACACAAATTGGTTCTTTGGTTTTTCAGCCACATTAATGACATTCATCAGTTCAGTCAACCTGTCAGTTTGAAGAAGAACCCCCCCCCCCTCCAAAAAACACAAAAAGACAAAACATCATCAGCGTGCTGTCCACTCAGCCTCCCAATTATCAAATATTTGAGGTGTTTCTGGACAGGCTGGACTTTTTCTAATAAACCCTCTGAGCATTATTCATGCAGAATCATAAAAATCTAAAGTCGGTTTTAGTTTATTATTGGTTTTACTCCCTGATGCAGAACTATTTATTTAACATTCTCTGAACACAACACACAAGGCAGCTGGTGGACCACTTGACTGGAGCTGAAAGGAAGATGAAAGAGGATCAAGTGGAGAAAAAACCATCACAAAAGAGAAGAAGAGGAGGAGATAGAGAAGTTAGAAAACTGACCAGAAGATCCATCACCCTGTTCTAGAAGCTGCTCAACCTCAAACCAGACAATTCTCATTTCCTTCAATTTATGGTTTTTAAAGACCAAGTTCACTGAGAAACAGTTTTTTACTTGTTATTTTAGAAATAAGATCTGTCACCCTGAGTTTAACATGCAGGCTGAATGTGAAAATAGTCTTCTACCCCTATTTCCTGCATTAGCCGCTGATAGAAACTAGACAGAGAAACTTGGGTCAGAAAAGTCACTCAGATCTACGTCGCACTAAACAATTAGCATTCATGGACTCACCCATCTTGGCTGTTGTTGTTTTAGCATCCAGGAAACAGCAGTAGAAGCTAGTAGAAGCTAACCGTTAGCATTAGCAACTCCACCACACAGCAGAACTCCTCCAGGCTTGTGTTATTTGTGGAGATAAAACATCAACGCTGCAGAGCAAACAGAGTCAGTGGTAGAGTCGTGTTGCTGTTAGCCAATCAGAGGAGAGATGTCCAAATATCAGGAAATAATAATGAGTGAGACTCCAGACCTGCAGTTTTCTGTCCTACTCTAGTTCCTGAAACAGGAGCGCCAGAGCTTTCTTCACACAGAGATCAACTCACAAGGCATTCATTTATTCTAGAGACCACTGCAGATGTGTTGAAAAAATGAGTGAACTTGGTCTTTAAAAATCCAATTGCAGGAATTGATTTTAGTTGGTGTAACTGAAGTGAAATTTCCTAGAGAGGAATTTGGTGAACGACATGTTTTCCCAGAGGAAGAATTCACTTCTGACCTTTAGTTTCATGCTGAAACCCAAAGCAGGTAGAATTTGTTCATGATGATACCCAAAATCCCTTTCTGCAGGAAATAAGGCCTGAGAGGTGAATATTACACTTTAAATATGAGTTTGATAAAATCATGAAAATCACACACACAGTTTTATCAGTCGTGACTCGTATACAAGAGCTCACGCTGCAGCTGAAGAAGACGCGTGCACACAGAGAAAACAGCTCGTCAGAATCTAACAGAAGAAGCTGTGAGGGGAGGGTGAAGAGGTCTAACATCTCGGAATTCCATTTTCTCTTTAAAGAGCGCTAACTCAACAAAAATCAGTACCCAGTAGTTTATATTACCAAGCTGCTGCTGGCGGGTTACAAAGAGAAATGTCTAAATAATTGTTCGCTGATAAAATGAGGAGGTGTTTCAGAGGCACACTGAGGGAATGTTTGCCTGGGACTATTGCATGGGTCCTGTTATTAAGTTATTAAGTAATCCATCAGAGGAGACTTCCTGCTGCACTGGGAAACATGGATTATTTTTAATGTGCCACATCTTCCAGTTAAAAGGAGAAACCTGCTCATAACACTGAGTGAGGTGAAACCCGGTGAGACATTTGTTGGAACATCTTATGGAGCGATTGGATGGATGTGTAGCACGGTTGAGGACATAGATCAGCATTTACCAGAGAGCTGCCTTGTTTCATCAGATGAGTGTGACATCCTTTCTGGGTTGTGTGTGTTTAGCATTTAGCTGCCTCATGTGCTGATCTACTCCTTTTCCAACCGCATTACCCAGCATGACTCAGACCAGCTCAGTGCGGTTGGACAGCCTTTCCATCAGTGCGTCCGACCTTTTGGTACCTGCTTCAACTGGTAACTGATTGGCTAGGAGGTGGAGTCAGTGGTTGTTGCAGCCGATTCTGGGTTCAGAATGTGACAAAAAGCCAGAGACTGAGAAGAATGTTCCACTACCATGTCCGCCATGTGCTGTGTTTTTGTGTCACATACAGATCACATGATACCTGCGGGTGCTCCTACAGCTATGATGAGTGCACCCATTAGAGATGTGTTGGGAAAACAACTCAAACTGTGTAGTACTGAGGTCAGTCAACTTTCCAACCAGCCACAGCTTTGAAGGTGAAGGCAGTGATTCATCTAAGAGATTCAGAGCTGAGGTAATCATCCAGTTTAGACAAAAACTACAGTTGTGATGATCCCCTGTGCTCGAGTGAGTCACTTCCTGTGTCACCTCATCAGGGCCTCTAACATCATGGTCCTGTTAGCCTTCCAGTGACTCTGACGGATTACAGATTTTGACAGGGGAGCAGAGTGTATTGTTCAAATTTACAGAGCTAAAACTCAAACATCAGCTGAGAGAAGATCTGTGGAACTTTACCTGTAACTGTTGGAGATTTTTAGCAAAATATCTCATGAACCACTGAATGAAACTTTCAAAAAGTATTCATCACAAACGTCTACATCTGATCAGCATTTAGTCAGTCCAATGTTGCTGTTAGCAGTTAGCTTAGCTTACTGTATTCATTGCCATTAACACACACCACATGTGTGCTAACAGAAAGCACATGATCCTGTGATGTCACAAGACACACACACACACACACACACACACACTACAGGCGCGTTCTTTCATTACAAGCCAAGCTTCAGCTGTGTGTAATATCTGCCAGGATGGCTGAGTAACATAATAAGCTGCTCTGGTTGGATGAGAGCGTTAGGATTGTCTTGAGTCTCTCTAATAAAAGACACTTAGATCTTAGACGTGGCCTCCACAGACAGCTAGTGCTTTTTTACATAATATCTGATTCTGCTATACGATCTGCTGTATGCAGCAGAAATGTTCCACCTGAGTTGACTAAATCTACACACCATATATTTAAAATAATATTTTGATCCAAATGACATGAAAAACTAAATGATAAACCTTGAAGGAAACAGTGTTTTTTTTTTTTAATCAGACTAACAAAGTCCATAATTGGAGGTTTGAGGGGTTGGTAGAGTCACTCAGCTAAAAGTCCAGCAGGACACCTGAGACTGAATCATTCATTTTCTCATCTTCTGATGCGTTTGTTCCTCAGTAAGGTGACGGGGAGATGGTGTCTAATTCCAACAGTCACCATGTGACAGGTGGGACACCATGGACAGATGTGCAGATCATCACAGGGACACACAGAGACAACCAGTCACTCACTCCCCTAGGGACGATTTAGAGTCACCACTAAACCTCTGTGGGAGGAGCTTTGTGTTTGCTCAATGACAAACCCTCAAGGACGTTTCCAACTATCCTGTGTAACGTGGACCCACTGCAGCCTCATCAGGACCCTGAAAAGCCCGCCCACATCCTGGCAGATTTTATGTTTATGTAAATATTTTTAGCCAATGCTTTTATCCAAAGCCACTTACAATAAACCTGACATGCATGGTTTGTGTTTTTTGGGAGGAAACCCACGCATGCATGGAGAGAACACGCCAACTCCTCACTGAAAGGCTGCAGCTGAGATTCAAACCTGCAACCTTCTTTTAGGATGTAGCAGGGTCTTCATCCTGTCTCAGATAATCATCACGAACTGACATAAGACATTCATTCACAAAAACGTCACTAGTGTTCTACTGCTGGACTGGTTTATTTAGGCCAGATATAAGCCCATCAAACCACTTTAGTTACAGTGTGTGTGTGTGTGTGTGTGTGTGTGTGTGTTACAGCAGACAGCATAAATCTGTGTAATGTATAAACACATGCATAGATGTGAAGTGTGTTTGTGTGGGCAGACAGAGAGATCAGTGTTGCCCATGTGGGAGTGTTACTGTGTTTATATCCAGGAACTGGAGGGAGACCAACTGATAAACCAGTCTGTTTGGCCTCCTGCAGCTTTAATCCTCTGTAGAACCACACATGCTAGAGAGAGTGTGTTAATCAGAACCAGCTCAAAGCTATTACACCAACAGTTTTCCTTCTTTATTTATCTGTCTGAAAAACACACACACACACACACACACGCACACACACACACACACACACACACACACACACACACACACACACACACACACACACACACACACACACACACAGCTTCCTCAGACTTGACTGAGCAAATAAGCCAAACAAGCTTTGAGGACCTGATTTGTAATACATGTTGTCAAAAGTGATTTCCGCTCCACTGGGTTCATTTACATTGTGCTAATGAGCAACAATGAACACTCATTAAAGCGTTTAAAGAGCTGCTGGTCCAGCAGACAGAGTCTCACTGGTGTTTTCTGATCCCAGCCAAATCAAACATCAATGAAAACGTCCCTATGACGGGTTTACGTCAGCTGCAGGACTACTTGACCTTCCTCCAGGCAGCTTTGGTCACTCGTATCATGATTTGAGCCGTTATCTCAGAGCCCTTGAGCCTACCGCTGCTCTAATTACCCGACTTTGTGCACCTGCTTGACCTGCTTCCCTGTTGCTGGATCATCTGTTGTCCTAGAGCCTGAGCAGTTCCCTTCTAGATTCGTGGGCTGTTTTTGTTTTTTACCTGGCCTCATTGTCTGTAATCTGCTGTGATTTATTTTCAAAGTCCTGAACAGATCTGTGACTCTAGATTCTTGTCTGTGCCTGTGCCAGTGGTGCCCCCAAATTTTCTTAGGGGTGGCCAGATGGAATCCACCAGGTTGGTTCTTGAGATAACTCCATGGCTGTGCATTGCATGCTCCTTGATTCTTTTTTATTAAAAACAAAATATGCATCCAGCTCATGTTGAAAATTACACAAACATTTCAGAAAAAGGGCAAATTTTATAATTAGATTATAATCATATTTATGCATCAGTGGCTGAAGTTATTTTACAAAGATTTCCTAAAGAATCTGGGTCTCCATCAAACTACATCACTCATTCCTTTATCAGGGAGATACTGAGCAAATTCCAGCTATCAAGCTTGGGATCTGGTATAGGAAGGAAGGTATGAATTAGCTTTCAGTAGCTGCAGCATGAGTCGGTCATTAGCAGCCGCAGCAGCGCTGAATGTCCGAGGTAATGAAGTGAACGCAACAGGAACTCAGGGCAGAATTAGTATCTTTGTTTCTTTTCAGTAAAGTTTGGGGTAAACACAACAAGGTTTCACAAAGTAACTCTTTTTTTATTATTTTAGTCATGTCTGCTTGTTTTTACTCCGCCTGCACATTTTCACTGTGATCAATGTGAGGAGCTGCTATTTAATATACAATTATTTCCTTGAACTTATTTAATTGGACTCATAATGGCCCTGACAAATAGACGGAGGTAAATGAATTTATTATAATCCAACTACTGAATTACTTCCCCTTCATCTATCTTGGCCACCCTGTGGAGGAGGACCTCTCTGTTGCAACACATCCATGTTTTTTTTCTGATAGTTAATGTTTGTCTTGTTGGTCTTCAAAGATGATTATATTTTCAGCTAAACTAATTAAATGATTTAGTTTCTAACATTTTTTATAGGTTGGATTTGACCCCTGAAAACCCTGAAAGCACATTGAAATGCCTCTGTGTATGAAATGTGCTATATGTATACATAAAAAATTGAATGAATATATATATATATATATATATTTCATTAATTGATATTCTATTTCTTACGTCAAAGGCTTTATTAGACACATTGGTTGTTTGGAATTTGTTCTGAGAAAAGCTGTTTTAACATGTTAGTTTAGAAACACTCTTAGGTCTGTAATATACTTGCTGTTTAACGACGCATACGCTTGTTTAAAATGGCTGCCACATGGAACTTGCGTTGATTTGAAGCGTCGTTTCAAATTGTCGTTTGTGCGTGTCCCCCGAAATTAATGCAATGCATCTGAATGCTGCAATGCTGCGAGTAACCAGCAGGCAGAGTTGACAAAGCGAGCAAAATGCACTCACCATGGTAACTCTATCTCTGGTTTAGAGGTCTTTCATACCATCTACGATACCACTGCTGTCTTTTATTCTGCCATGAGCTTAAAATTAACCATTTACTGATCACTTCTATTGACGCCATGTTTGTTATGGTTTTACCGGCTCTCTATTCGTTCTGAGTACTCTAATGTGCCCCCTAGTGGATTACTCCAGTACTACATGCAATGCACTGCAGCAGCAAGTATGTGAATAAAGACTCAGCCTGCTGCCTGTGCCAACACGAGGTTAAAAAGCAAGTATATTCCAGGCCTTAAACTTGCATGTCCCAACGCACTTCACCATCAGCAATATATGAATGTTGGTGACAGAAATGCTAACCGCAGAACAATGCTAGCTTGAGCTGCTGCGAACATTTGACAAAGATGAATGTCAGAGCATACACGTAACATTCTAGGATGTACTGGGAATATCAAGACTTTGAACGCCAGATAAATCCATGGCTTCCCTACTGAGTTATCCGGATACTGTACACAACAGTACACAGAATTTATCGCTTCAGGCTCATCAGGGTAAACTGGCCAATCAGCACACAGCTCATTTAATATTCATGTCTTGACTGAGTGGGCAGGGCAAACCAGTCTTTTCATTGTAGGGCTTTATTATGGGGTTGTGTTTAGCCACTTATCAAGGCTCCTAGGTCATTTTGAGCCCCAACAAAGTTCCTACGCTTTGTAGATGCTCAAAGAACAGTTTCAAATTGTAAAAGAAAGTTTTTCTAAGACCCCCTTAAAGAAAATCTAAACGGTTCCTGTTTACTCCACGAGGAACCTGATGCACCAGATAATTTGTTGGAAGTCTTTTAAAATGTCATTAATTCAGATTTTGATTGAGTCAGTCATTGATAGAGAAGTTGGTAGATCCAAGTTTAAAGGAAAAGTTCGCTTTTTTAGACATTAAGTTTTATGTGTTCCTTCACCCACCCAGTGCTCTGTAAACTTTGACCCATTTCACACACACCCCCCTGCTCAAAGATTTTCAGGGGAGAAGTGATTCAGAAAGGTAGTTCTGGCTAGTTTCGGGGGCGCTTTATCTGCGCCGTTTAGCCTCACAAAAGGATTAGCCTCTGAAAGCATGGCTAATTTGCATCTCACAAACAAAGAGAAAAAAATTACAACGTCACATTACAACGGGACTATTTTTTGTCATTCGTATCCCTGCGCCGGTCACCGCAGCAGCTAGAACGGGCTCGTGTCTGGCTGCTAATCCTAGCTGTATGAGTGAAACAACAACTTCTAAAGTCACTTAAAAGTAGTTTTTCTTAAATATATCGAGCCATGGTGCGTACCTGCAGGTTCCCGGGTTGTAACAATAAGGATGTTACAGGATCACCTTTTCGGTTTGACACTTTTCCTGCTAAGGACGTTTCTCTAAGGCATCAGTGGCTTTTAGCAATCGGCTACTCCAAGGATACTCGGCTGGAACGAGTCAAAACCTTTCGTTTGTGCAGTGCACACTTCAAAGAGGATGATTACATCAGGAAAAAGTTCGGGAAAAGTGAAAGACTGTTTTTGAAGAGTTCGGCCGTACCAGAAATCTGGGTAAGTTTTGTTTTTAAAAAATTATTTATTCCGCTATGTCTGCCGTATTCATGCAATCATCTTCGCATTTTAGCGCATTATTTATGCAATCATCTTTACACCGATGGTTGATCATAGACTGCAGTAGCTTTGTCAACAATCTGTGTTGATGTGTGTGTTTTGTGTAGCAAATGCAGTTCTTCATCCGTGTACTCTGGCTCATAAAGATATCCTAGTAGTAAAATAAGTTTCTTCTTCATCTGGTATAGTGTTAAAATGAAATTCGTCATCAGATGAGACGGAGTCTGACATGTTTTCGGCATTCGGCAGTGAAACAGCTGACATACGAAGCGCTGTTTAATATCCGCGGGGACCGGCGCAGGGATACGAATGACAAAAAATAGTCCCGTTGTAAGGTGACGTTGTAAATTTTTTCTCTTTGTTTGTGAGATGTAAATTAGCCATGCTTTCAGAGGCTAATCCTTTTGTGAGGCTAAACGGCGCAGATACATCGCCCCCGAAACTAGCCAGAACTACGTTTATGAATCACTTCTCCCCTGAAAATCTCTGGGCAGGGGGGTGTGTGTGAAATGGGTCAAAGTTTACAGAGCACTGGGTGGGTGAAGGAACACATAAAACTTAATGTCTAAAAAAGCGAACTTTTCCTTTAAAGAGCAGGTTACAAAAATAAACAAATAAAAGTCCAAGTCACTATGTTACATCGGTCCTGTTGCTTAGCTAGCTTGAATGATGGGGAATGCTTGAGTCAAAAATCAAATGATGAAGAGTTTGGACATATTCACGAATTTTAGATGTTAGAAATCATGCTGCTCTCTTAATGCAATCTGTTGCAGGTAAGAATACAAAAAAGCATGAAACCATTGACCCTATTTTCTAAATTCTGAGTCTTGCACTGGAGTCTAACCCAGTCCTAGGTCATGACTGTGTTCACTCACGTTTTGGATGATGATACCATGTTGGTGACACTGTTTTTGGTTAAAGGAAAAAACTGGTGAATGAGAAGGTCATGACCATCTCTTTTAGGTTTATGCTACAAAGCCTCAACAACCTATTAGAAGTATTATTGATATTATACCGTTGTCCTCCCTTTGACATGGAGTGAGACGTGACAGCCCTGATTCCACTGGAGTTGGATCTTTTTGGCATAATCTACAAGATGAAAAGTAAACAATGGATCTTTTTAAATCTCCAAGATCAAGGAAGGAACAAAACCACAACGATTTATAATAAAGGTTAGGCTTGAACGCTTTTGTAAATTTATATTCAGTAAATCGTTAAAACACTGAAATTTCACTGATTTCTCCTGCATTTCTTTAAATTCAGCACAAAAGGACAACAGGGGGCTACAGCTGGGACACGTTTCCCTTTGTTTTAGATTCATGTAGGATGTATTTTTTACCTACTCTGTTCCCTCTAATATTATTATTATTATTATTATTATTTATTTATTTATTTATTTTTGCTTTAATAGCAAGCATATTGTTCAGTTTAGTGCACTTTTCTTGTTTTCTAGGAATCGCAGCGACTGATTTTTATTTTTCTCTAATCTTTTTTCTGACTTCGTGTTCTTGAGTTTCTTCTCTAATTGTTTCATCTCTTTGTTTGGTTTGAGTCTCTTTGCAGTCATTTATTAGACTTGTTGTGTTTAACTGTCCTTTAAAAGCCTCTTGTTAATGTGCAGCTTGTGGGTTTCTTTTGTCACGTCCCTCATTGTGTGATCTGATTTTCTATGACTGCGTCAGTGTTTTTTTCCCAGTGTTTAGAATCGTTTTAATTAGTGCTGGTGATTCTGTGTGCGTTTATAAAATTATTGTTAAACTTGTTTCATTTTTGTTTTTCAGTCTTCTGATGCTCAGTTGTTCATGTCAGCATCTCTAAATTAGCTGATATTTTGTTTGTCTCTGAGAAAAACTCAGAAGGTGACCCTAAATGTAATTTTATAGATGATCTTTTGACAAGTCATAAACATTCTCAGGATTCATCGACACACAGCAGAGCAGCAGTGAACAGATGCAGCTTTTATGTCTTTGGGAAACAAATCAATTCTAAAAGTGTTTTATTAAATATTGCAAAAAAGGAAACAGACAAAAATCCATTTTTGGGTTCTAGGCATCATTCAAAGTGCAGACTAGATAAGAAAGAAATCACTTCTTCACAACCGTGGAGATGAAACTACCTGCTAGCTACATGGAGAGACTGGGCGTTAATGTTTACAGCCCAGGGGAGGAGGAATATAGATTCAACACTACCTGGATGAGGAAGAGTGGGGGAATGAAGTTGCAAACCTGTTCCATCCAACTGTTTGCAATGGCTCAGCAGAGCTGAAGAGAAGCTGAAGCTCAGAGAAGATGCATGCATGAAGCCAAAAACCTCTTTTAGGGGTGGAGTTTGTGAAGAAATAACAATATAACGTGGTCAAAGCTCCAAAACAGGGATTTTGCATGATATAAACCCTTTAAACACTTACTTGTCCATCAGAAATGTCACCTGTCACCAAGTCTGCATCTGTGTCTCTTACAGTATGCTGCATAGTGTTGGTACCCAAGTTTGTTTTCATCTTTTATTTGTGTTTTTTTTTTTAGCGATCTAAGATTACAATACTAGATTACTGCCATGTGTATATACATGTATCCTTGTTTTTATCTTTCTTCTAATTACCCTTTGAGTGATGGTGCTGCTGTGACAAGTGAATTTCCCCACTGTGGGATCAATAAAGTCTATTCTATTTTATTCTATTAGTCTCAAACGCACACACACACACTATGTGATTAACATCTGTACAAAAGCGGACGTCTAACGCTATTGGCTAATGCTGAACGGCGCTCAGTTCAGAGTGCGTGGGGCTTTACGGGACGGGGGCGGCCTTAGAAAAAAAATCCTACATTATATCACAGTAAAGGGTAAGACGATTACTTTCATACATAATTCCTGAAGGGGAGAAACTGGATTGCTGCTTTAAGGTTTACAATTGTCTTATTTAGCTTTTTAAAAATCCTGGTGATTAGGTCAAAATAATCTCCCCTTCAGCTCCAAATGAGCAATGAAGACTTTGTCATTTTAAATGGTCAACAAGGACGTCATTGTCAAAGTGTGGACATGACAATGGACCTAAACGCAGGTGAGCAGGCACAGGAAGCAGGTTTAAATTTAACTGTTTAACTGAATAATGGCAGGAAGGATGGCATGACGGAAAGACAAGGACACAGACAAGCACAGAAGGTTTAAATACACGAGGATAATCAGGGAGCCAGGTGGGTAAGGTAACGAGGGGCAGGTGAGTTAAATCAACACTTAACGAGGAGAGACGAGACACAAGAGGCTGCAGGAGCAGATCCTAACAGTCATTCATTCTTTCGGCCATAAAACGGCTGAGACATCAAGTTGTGAGATAAATTACAGGAGTATAAGAATTCTTTTGAGCTAGTGGAGTTTAGCGTAAACTCCACTCAAACTGTGGAACAATACTGACTTTGTCCTGAAGCAGAAAAAGCCCATCTGAAAAAGATCTGCTTGATTCTTTATCCAGCTGAAACCAACACCTCCAAGCACAGGAGTGTGTAACCACGCTTTGGGAAACAAACTGCAAGAATAAAGTCAAAATAAAACAAAGTGAAAGAAAATTCTCACACTTTCTGTGCTGGATAACAAAATCAGAGGTTTTGATTTTTTTGTTTCACAGAACTGTTCTCACCTATTAAGCTCTCCACCTTCTCTTGACTGCTGCTTCTCTCTTTAATTTTCTAGTGTTTCAGCCTGAAATGAGCTTTCTCCTTCAGCCTCTCCTTTATTATCTGTTTGTGACTGATGACGGTTGGTGCTCTCTCTGTGTGGCTCAGGCCTCATCATGTCTGAGATGGGTTAGGGCTGACCTATAACCATTTATGTTCAAACTCATTTGTAAATAGGGATAATTAGAAACTCCGACAAAGACACTCATGGTGTTGAAATGTTAGTTTTTTCATTTGCACCTAATAAATACATACTCACATGAGTGCTCAGCCCCATTGCTTCATATTTCAGCTGTAGAGCACCAGTCTGTGAATGGATGACTGGCAGTGCTTTATTCTACTCAGAAATGTTAGACTTTTGAGGGGGCTGCATGGTGGCACAGTTGGTGGCACTGTTGCTTGGCAGCGAGGAGGTTTGAATCAGTGCTGAGGCCTTTCTGGGTGCAGACCAGACACAAGCGTGTCAGGTTGACTGGAGATTGTCCCTAGGTGTGAGTGAGGGTGTGACTGGTCTCTATGTGACCCTGTGATGCACTGGAGACCTGCCCCTGCTGTCCCCCACCTCTCACCTGATGACCATATTTATAAAGGTTGCTTACATACAAAACAGGGTCTGAAAATTGTGTAAATCACTTTCTATGCAAACTTTGCGATCTACAGAAAATAAATGATGAGAAAATGTGCTCAGCTTTAAGCAAACTCTGACCCTGGTGTGAGAACAGGGAGACTAGCAGCACAGCTGGTGAGAGGGTGAATTTAAGACACATTTATAGACTTTTAGACCCTTGCACGCATGCATGCACGTACACACTCACACACTCACCCTAACTGTCACCCCCCACCCCCATCTCTGAACTGAGAATAAAAATGAAAATCTGACTAAAAATATGTTGCATTGAAGAGTTGTACAACCGAGTGTTGATTCATCCGTCTACAAATGATTTAGCAATCACAGTCATTGGTGAATAAATTGTGATATTAATTAGATTACTGAGTACAAGTATACATACTGATACTCAAGCATTATGCTTCACAATTGACACTCCTTGAAAATCACGCTAGTGGCAGGATCCTGATGAGGAGAGTTTAAAGAGACCATGACGATTTCCTGGCCTGTGATGATGATAGGCTGATCATCTGGTCTAGATTCCTTAGAGCAGTCTTATTAGCTCTATGTGCTGAACTGGGCCCAGTGTTACACCAGTGAACAAGCTGGAACTATGCAATCCCAGAAACTCTATGGAGTGTGCCAGACAATTAATGCACCAATGAGTAATTTGAAGACTTAGGTATGAATGGGGTTTGAATTACGGGGGAGCTAAGGGGAGCCCAGCTTCCCTAAAAGGGTGATAGGCTCCCCTGAAAGCCATCAACTGACACACCAAGGGGGAGTCCTCCGTTCACTGCCATGGAGACCGGCGTATGCCCCCACCTCAGCTCTTACAGGTATTAGATGGATGGAAACTCCCCCTTACCAGGGTTAGGGTTGGATGGGGAGCCGCCCCAGAAGCCTGTGTGTAATTATAACCCCGGGTATGACTATAGTGTGATATGTTAAAAACAACGTATTTTCATTCAGGTTCTCATTTTTACTCTCAGTTCAGAGATGGGGGTGACAGAAACTTCATGAAGTAAAGTTCTGCTGAAAGTGTAAAAAACAAACAAAAAAACTCTTAAAAAGCGTTACAGCAATTTATTTCAAATGTTTGTTTGCACCATGTTTTCATATAACCCTCACGTATTTGTGCATGAAACTGTTGCATCACTTTAAAAGTCACAAAGTGTGAAATCAAGCTTGGTCAGTACATCGACCTGCATCCAGTGATGTTAATACAATGTGGTTAGTGTCTTTTTTCAACATGTCTGACTAAGAAAGTCCACAAATAAGTGAATGCTGCTCTTAAATAAACAAAAATACCTTCATCTGTGTTATCTATACATACGTTCATACTCATACTGTTTATGTTTGTGACACAGGAATTCGTGCGTTATACCGTGGACACAGACGTTTAACCCAAACCCATCCACTCATATAACACACACATAACAGAATTACAAATAAAAGCTCCTTCTTGGTGTTCTTACCCACTGAGATGGTCCACACTGCCATGATCTTGACCCGAGCCTTGGTGTGGGAGTTGAAGCGGCTGTGGTGGATCGGGTTCCGTATGGCGATGTATCGATCCAGAGAGATTGCACAGAGATGCATGATGGATGCTGTGGAGAACAGGACGTCCAGGTAGATCCAGATGGGGCAGAGGTCCGATGGAAGAGGCCACTTGTAATCTGCAAAGAGCGGGGAATGGTTAGAAAAGACTAAATACTTGTGCAATTCAATTTTGATTGAATAAATAATTGTGATCAGTTCATGTTTCTGGTTCTTGAACCTATCATAGTTCCATGTGTGCTCTACTGAACACTCCACAGTGAAGCTGACTAATTTAAAGCCATACTATGCCATATTTTCATATTTTTAATCCTGTTCTTGAGCCAGTATGTGCTAAAATGACCCTTTACAGTTTGTTTTAGATCATGAACACAGCTGATTTGTTTGATTTAGTGATGAACCGCTCCTGTAGACACTAATGAAGGCTGAGGAGACATTTCAGCAGTTAGATTAAGGTGTTAAAAAGATGAACGCACAGCGAGGAGATAAGTTTCACTTTTGCTTTCGCTAACAGACACTAGGGGGTGCTAAATCAATGTTTTTAGATTGTGGGAGAAAAGCTGCAATGCTACAACACTCTGTTTAATTCACTTCTGATTTGTGCTGTCTTATCTCTTCTGCTTGTAGTTGGTCCTTTGAAAAGAATCAGCATTTTACTTGCATGCTGAGAGTTTTTTTTTAACTGTACTACAGCTTGTCTGCTGGTCCTCGTTTGAAAGTCATGCCTCTTAAGTCTGTGTGGCAGCACTTTGCTGCATATGCAAACTGTCCATGAAGGCTGGCTGTGAATCTAGCTGCAGGTTTTAAGCCATCTTTATTTTTGTTGGGGTGAAAATGAAAGAACACTTTTGAGGGAGGTTTGTTTTCACATCAGCACAACACTCAGGTCAGTGCAGCTTCACAACCATGATAAACCCCTAGCTCTGGATTTTCTGATTTTCAACTGATCTCTAATCTGACTGAAAGCTAATGATGGGTCAGGAAAACACTTGTTTTGTTTTCGTCCCTGATTCCTGATTGTACTTGCTTTAACATTCAAACACATCCACATCTGTGGGGTTGTAGATTTAATAGCTGTGCTGCTCATTGTTTGTCTTCACAAAGCTAATTACGCAGCGACCACGCAGCGACCACGCAGTGATGGATGGAATGACTCATGGAACAAAGCTGGAGGTTATGAAACCTGCAACTACTGCAAACACACGCAGGTAAAGCCACCGCCATGAGAACAGCTGGTGCACGAGCATGAACTGCACACACACACACACACACACACACACACACACACACACACATGTGTGCATTTATGGTTTATGAAACCACTATGACTTGGTGGTGGTTTATGGGGACACACATTTCCTCATAAACACACACACACACACACACACACACACACACACTGCCACTAAATATAGTCATGCAAATTGGTCTGGAAACCACTCAGCAGCTGGGGGAAATATAATACAATCTAGTGAATATTAATGAAATGGAACAGCTTTTCATATTCCATACATCAAGGTGAGTTTATTTTTAGAGGCCAATTCCAGAAAGGCTGTTCACACTGTATAACACAGGCCCTGAACACTGACCGATAACACGGGGGAATGAGATAATAAGGAACAGCGCGCAGACGAAGAAGTGTTTATTGTTTCTCTAGGATATTGATTTAAGTCATTTAAAGGGTAATAGCTGCACAAGTAGACCTAGGAAATTCTAACAGCTGGATTAAACAAGGAAACATTGCTGATTTTAAATCGGTCACACTAAAGGTGTAAAATATCCTCCTGATGCAGAGAATTGACAGCATAGTGCAAAGGGTTACAAAATAATACAGCACAGACTACTTAGAAAATGGGAAGACTGCTGCTGTTGGTGCGTTAGTCCTGATGGTAGTAAACTCTGAAAGCTAAAAGCTATTCAGGCAGTAATTATTGACAGAAACACACATTCAAATGACCAACATATCACTTTAATGAGACTATATCATCAAGATCCACTGGAGCTTTTGACCATGTTATATTGTTAATTCCTCATGAAGGACACCCATGAAGTGTTTATGTGATTCACGCATGCATTTTCATGTCTCAGCTGCAAGCTTTGCTTCAGGTCTGCTAAGCTATTGCAAAAGGCTGGATGAGACATGCTTGCGTAATCATGCCCCGCTCCTCCCTATCCAGGTAGTCTCTTAAGGGGCGATGGTGGCAGAGGAGTTAAGTGGACTCCCCGCAATCGGAAAGGTCGCAGGTTCACGCTCCGCTCAGTCTGTCGCTGTCATTGTGTCCTTGGGCAAGACACTTAACCCGACATACCTGTGACCATGATTTCACAGACAGCTTGTTAAACCACCACCAGTACCGGAGTGGATTTTCAGATGGATTACTTCTTCAAAATGGCACCATTAAAACCACCTCCATTGTTTTTTCTTGTTTAATACACAGCGTAGCAATGAAAAAAAACAAAACAATGGAGATTAAAAAGAAACACAGAAAGAACATAACAAGGAGTTAAAACCACCTGATGGATAGGCCATGGCGGTGTGTACAACCAAAATGCTAACCGTTAGCCGCTAGCTGAATAGTTATAATGTATGGTGGGTGAGCGTCAGCTACGAACAATAATTTATTCCAGCCGTGTGTGTGTGTGTGTGTGTTACTGGTTTGTTAATGGCTTCTCTGACAGAGAAAGGAAGTAGGTTGTATTCTGCAATCGCGGAGTGTGCCGTTTTGTCCCAGTGCTTTTAATGGCCAGTTCACTGCTGGCGTACATGTTGATACAAACGCTGCCTTGGGTGACATCATGAAATGGGTGGGACTTACATGGTTGAAGGTGTGATTTCATTGAGTCTAAGCGTCTCATTTCCAGGTTGATAAAGTATCTGAAGAAAATAACTTATTTCAGAACAAATGACATCTCCACAGTGCCAACTGTAATATTAGAAGAAGAAACGATCTTTTATATAGAGCCTCTCAAGATAAAAATCATGAGGCGCTTCATGAAAACAAAAAGTAAAATAAAAATAAAAAAATGATTAAAAATGTAAAAAAAAGGGAAAAGTAAAAATTGTGATTAAATAAAGGATGTGAAAAAAGGCAAAAGGAAAATGAATAAAGCAAAGGGTGATCAGTGGCTCATGGGAAAGGCAGAAATGGTACATGTCCCTCTTCAAACACAGCATTTTGTCCATGGGTGGTGGCTCGAGACCTTTGTGTATGAGCTCCTGGAAGAGTACAGCATGATTTCTTTGATCTCATCCCTGAAGCTGCTGATGAGGAGCGGTTGAGTTAATGTGACTCCAATAAAATCAGCCATATTTTAACAGGCAGTTGTAATGAACATCAACTTAGACGGCAACATCTTTAGGTTTTTATTTTGTTTATAGTAACAAGAACTCACTCCAAACGCTCTCTGGCATAGATAGATGTGCAGCTGTGGGGCTTAGGCCCTGAGCACCATGAGGGTTCCAGGTCGTGAGGGAGTGTTTGCACGCCTGATTCTCTATAAGTCTCCCGATGCGACGAGTGAGAGACGAAGCGATCCAGGCTTTTTTGATTTGGGAGGAGATGACTCATCCACGTTACTCAATGTCTCCATGGTCACCGCCAGACTCTCTCCTATCACCTCCTCACCGTCATTGCTCCTTCTCTCTGCTGTTGTTTTCTTCTTTCCCATAGCCTTCTCCATGCTGCTTTTGCATTTCTGTTTGCATGTTCCACTTTATTTTATGTATCTCGTTCACCTCACGCAGACAAGCTCGTTACGTTTGGTCCATTGTTTCATTCCTCTTACAGCTGAGTGTTTGAATAAAGATGTTTTAGATGTTTGTGTCTTCCTGTTTTCTGGACACATTTGGGGTTTTTTCTACCTCACAATGAAAGGAAATGATTTCTAAATGAGAATTCAAGCGGAGACATTGTATGAATGGATTGTCAACATGGAAAATAAAAAAAAGCGCCGGAGAAAAGTCAGATTTGGCCTGCTTGATGTACTCCTGAGATGCGTATGGTGTTATTATACCACTTGAGAAGAGCTCAGACAAAACAGTTCCTCTCCCTAAACATTACATCACATGAACCGGACCAATTGGTTTTCATTCCCAGACACTGGCAGGCAGGTTTCGACAAAGCCGGTGGCATTTCTCAGAGACACGCGAGGTTTCCTTTGGGGCAGCTTTGTAACACAGCAGCTGTAGCCTCATTATATTCAGCATTCTGATGCATTCAGTCATGAATAAGGTGTCTGGTCACCGCAGCAGTAAAAAGCCCCCAATTCAGGAGTTTTTCTTTGTTTCAAGTCTTTGTGGTTTCACCGGTTTGCTGTGGCTTCTCTGGCACCAGTGGAGCAAATAACTCAACAGCTGATAGTCCCGCGATGCATAAACCTAGATCTAAAAAACAAACCACATAGACATAAAACCTAGCCTGGCAAGCCATCCTATATATTTGAATATATAAGATTATATAAACAAACTTTGCAAGGCAAGAATTTGGTCTAGTTCACTAGGCTACATAAAACCTACACTCTAGAAATGCAATTTTATATAAATGCTTTTTTATACATGAAAGTACAAATAAAGGCTCGCCCACCTGTGTTGTTAGTTTCTTAAACTGTCATCTGGACAAACTTTTCAATAACTCTTCTGTCAAAGTCCAAAAATCTTAAATGTTTAATTTGCTAAATTTTGCTTTCATCAAAAAAATGTACTTAATTATTTTTTCCTTTTTTCCTTTGAGCTTGTTAGCTAGCAGTGGCAGCTAAAAAGAAAATCCTGGCGGGCAACGTCACAGGTGCTATACCGAACATTTACCTGGATAATCTGATCTTGGAGCCGTGGTTTTCAGCCCCGGGGTTGTCTGCTGGAAGCGTGTTGCACATGTGTACTGTGATATCAGATGTTTGTTATTTCAACAATCGTTGATATACGGCCACATTCTCCAGCGTCTCCAAAGGAGCTACTGAGCTGCTGCTTGTCAGTGTTTCAGTCAGAAGGGTTCAGCAGCAGATCTGCAACCACAGATTCAGACCTGCAGTTCTACACCTGCAGTTTCAGACTATTGTTTTAGAGACAGCATCCCTGTTTGATAGCAGTCAAAAATGGATGACAACTGGAGAGTAAGTACTGAACATGAAGAACATTATTTGTTTAATGGTGTCAAAGTATCTTTTCTACATAAATTTCAAAATAAAATAAACAGTCATGCTAATTTTGAAAACAAAACAAATGTTTTCTTATGATAACTATAGCTAACGCTAGCTGGTTCACGGTGACACCGAGGGTTTATGTCCTCTGATTGGATGGTCAGAGAGAAGCTAACGCCATCTAGTTTTTCTCACAAAGTAAGTCCTCGGTAATCTGCACACACTGATACTTGATGATACACACTGATGATTGTTTTGGAATTTTAGTCATTTTTCAACTGTTCATTTTAATACTTATTATGGACTAAAAGGGCAAACATTTCACGTATATCCCACCAAGAACTCTTTCCACTGCTATACGTATGTGTGTTTATTTGAAGTATGATTAGGAAAAGTAAAAGTGCACATATGGTTTAAAATAAATAGTAAATGGCCTGTATTTGTATAGCGCCTTCATAGGGTTCTACAACCCCCCAAGGCGCTTCACAACACAATCAGTCATCCACCCATTCACACACACATTCACACGCTGGTGGAGATGAGTTACATTGTAGCTGCAGCTGCCCTGGGGCGCACTGACGGAGGCGGGGCCTGCCGTACACTGGCGCCACCGGCCCTTCCAACCACCACCAGCAGGCAAGGCAGTTGTGTCTTGCCCAAGGACACAACGACAGCAACAGACTGAGCGGGTTGTGAACCTGTGACCTTCCGATTACAAGGCGGCCACTTAACTCCTCTGCCACCATCGCCCTAACCGATAAAGACAGGTGTATGCTGCTTACGTGTGTATTGGAGGCAACACTATTCCAGGTGGTACTTGCTGGCATGAAGCGTGCACAGACCTATTCAGAAGCACCAAACAAAAGATGTTCCCTGTGGAGCAGAGCTAAACCCAACAGGAAAACCTCATGAATAATAAACGAAAAGCTTTTGTTTGTTTAACCATCAGGAGCCAAGCTGCACACGGTAAACTCGGTTCTTTTTAAAGTATTTTCTATATTTCAACAAGTTGATTGTTTCCTTGTGGCTGAAGCTGCAGTTTAAAGATGCTCCCTTTCACCACTTGTGATGATGTGTTGATTTTTCGGCTGTGATTCTCTGTTATTCAGCACCTTTGTGTCCCAAAGCCCTTATAGTACCACATTACCTCAACAGTCCTCTGAGGTTTCAGCCTTTAAACGTTTCTAATGAGAGGCAGAGCCATCAGGTGCAGCCCTGCTCTGGTGACAGTTATCACAGCTTTGAGACAAGCTCCAGAAATGAGCCTGTTAGGAACTAAACTCAGATTAACGAGTAGCTACATGTTCTTATTTCAGCTCTTCATGGCAAAAAAGACTTCTGTAACATAAGTAATCCAAGTAGGTGTCCATCAGAAGGACATTCTGCCTTCCACGCTGCAATATTCTCCAATGGGGAAAAAACCCTCCTGAAATTCTGTTACAGCCTTTTGGTTCTGGTGAGCAATGATTTCAGGCACTCTGAGAATTAAAATCATTACAGAACAAGGAAATGAAACTCATTTGCTGCCGATGTATTCATCCTCCTGAAATTATTAGCAATATTAACAGGCTCTGACTAGTTATTTAAAATGTATTTTTGCATTTTGACCAAATTCATTAAACTAAACTCCTGACAGGAGGTTTTTGCTATGAACTAGCATGTTTTACATAGCGATGGACCTAACTAAATGAGTCATTTCTCTAAATAACTACACTAGATGGGCTGGTATGAGGGATTATTGGGACTATGTGTCATTTGTTCACATCTGAAGGAAAATGGTGTCTCTGGCTGATTTGCCATCCTCACTTCCTGTTAAAAAAAAAGCTCAATTCCCCCTCAGGGACTGATAGTATCCTATTATCATACCGCCTCTGATGGCGATGACCCGGATCTACTGTGAATTATCCCCCTCTGAGAGATTTCCTTCACATGCACATGAAAAGAGACAACCACCACACAATCCCTGCAGACTTGGTGAGACACGGCTCTTTGCTCCCACGCCTGTCAGCCTCCCTCAGGATTCTGCTGCTGCAGTTCAACATGCTCTGGCGGTGTCACCTCTGTCTTCCTTCTCTAAAAAAGCCACCATTTCAACGTTCCTCTGGAATGTAAAACCCTAACAGCTCTGAAGAAAGGCTGCAGGAGTGACAGTACATCTCAGCCTGACATCAGTTATACACAGAAACCTCAGCAAGCGTGTTCGGTGAGAAGAAACTGGAATTTAAAAAGAATCTTTAGGTGACGCAACACTACCATAAAAATTTCAAGGTAGAGTCATTTAGGTGAAACACTGCCTCTGATCATGACACTAAAGTCGTGACTTTCGTCACTTACTGTCAGTTCTGTTAGAAAACAGGTGTGGATTTGGTCTGGCAGGATTTTTATGAGTCACCATGATGAAGTGGGTTGATGTTTATAACTTAAGTCCAAAAAAGAGACATTCAAACACGGTCAAACTCAGTCATGAACTGATGTGATGCACCAAAACATCTTTGACATGTGCTGATATAACTCTGTGACCTTTTGGATTATAATTTTATGTTTATCTTGGTGTGACTCATTTGAAAACTCATGTTTGTCTAATAATTCTCAACCTGGATCCCCTTCAGGAGGGTGTTGGGAGGTCTGTCTTTATTTTATTTATTCAAAATGGCTAAAAAATGTTGAGAACTAACATACTGGTCCAAGTGTGGGAATGTTTGATAAAAATAATGAACAAAATAAGCCAAAGGTTTCATGTCACTGTACTTGTCAATCCCAAAAACAACGAGCTACATCCAGACCAATTTAATCTAGCCTGTGAGATACAAGAAAATATACTCCACTGTACTGTGGGTGGATTTTTTTCATGTGCTAAAGCTAGCCTGAGGATATAAAGTGTAGGTCTCAGTGGGCCCAAAAATTCTTCCCAAAACGGAAATGCCCAGATGGACTTAAAGCCCGAAACTGGATCGCCCAACAGAAACATGCAACACTTGGTTGAACCAGAGATTTTTTTAACATCACTCAGAATTTAACCATAAGCTCTATCAAATAGAAAAGTTTTGAGCCTAGTCTTAAAAGTAGACAAGGTGTCTGCCTCACAGACTAAAGCTGGGAGCTGGTTCCACAGTAGAGGAGCCTGATGACTAAAAGATCTGCCTCCCATCCTACTTTTAGATATTCTAGGAACCACCAGTAAACCTGCAGTCTGAGAGCCAAGTGCTCTTCTCCTTTAATGTTCGACGGCCACTCTAAAGGTCCCTCTCTCTCTCTGCTGTCAGAGCTCGACTCAGCTCACCCAGTCAACAAAACAAGTCGGCCCAAACCTGACCCACCGGGCTTTCTCGGGTCGGACTCGGTCTCGTGCAGTGTTCTCAGACTACACTCGAATAGCCAACACAGAAACAAAACTAAGAAACAACAGGCCAATATGAGTACTATAATCTAGACTTTCAGCAAGACATTATGAAAGTAGAATAATTGGCAAAATGCCTTGACAATGCTGTTGTTATACTTGGACAGAGGAGACAAATCAGGCCACTTTTATTCAGCTATATTGTGCCGTTGTGTGCTCAGAAAAAAGCAACAGAGATAACAGAGGTCACAAATGAAAAGACTCTGTGCAACATAATAATTCATGTTATTTACTCACTGACAGATCCAACAAGTCACCAACAACTGACTCTTTAAACAAACTGCATCTGTAAGAGATGCAGATGTTTTGTTGTTCATTCTCATCATTCAAGGTTTCACGTCTACTGAGTGTTTCTAAGTGTATGTTCTGATGAAAACCTAGACACACACACACACACACACACACACACACACACACACACACACGGTACTCAGTCCAGTCAGCTGTTTGCCCTCTTTCATGCAGAGAAAGTAGTCTTGAACTCCTCAGTAAGATCTCTGATTTCAGCATGAACAGAACACTCACAAGGTTGGTCGAGGTGTTTCAGACGACTTGTGCATAAAACAGAGTAAAATAAAATATATTTGTCATTTCATATAGATGGAAAGCAAAATGAGACTAAACTGCTTCTCTCCTGTTAGTGAGAATTTCTTACTCTTCATCTGCTCTGCTCTTTCCTCAGTAGGATCACAAAGAGCAGATGCCTACTCCTGGTGGTCAACAGGCAAAAGGTGGAAGACCATGGACAGGTCTCCAGTCCATCATTGGGACGCAGAGAGACAAAAAGGACACATGCCCATTAACAAACTCTCACTTAGGGACAATAGAGTTTCCAGTTACCTTGAACATGCATGTTTTTGGTCAGTGGGAAGAAACCAGAGCACTCAGAGAAAACCCCACACACACAAGGAGGAAATGCAAACTCCACTCAGAAAGGCCACAGCCAAGATTTCAACCTGCAACCTCCTTGCTGCAAAGCAACAGTGCTACCACCTGCATCATGCAGCCCCTTAGGATTTTATAAGAATACGATCTCTTAGCAAATAAGAAATATGTCTTATGTGGAAGGGTTCCAGGAGAAAGCATGTCCTCTCTAAAAAGAAAATGTCAACACAACTTAGTTCCATCTGAAGGAACGACAAGAAACAAGGTCTGTTGGACAGATGAGAGCTAAGCAGAGATCTCTGGCTAGAGTGCATAACATTGTGTTTAATAAAAAACAAACTGTGTATAAGCAGTCAGCACG
The DNA here is from genome assembly GCA_006937985.1 of Aphyosemion australe. NCBI lineage: Eukaryota > Metazoa > Chordata > Actinopteri > Cyprinodontiformes > Nothobranchiidae > Aphyosemion > Aphyosemion australe. The sequence goes on from SSNS01000140.1 coordinate 736,511, forward strand.
GTGGTGGGGTTCTGATGTGGCCCACGGTATTGATTCGCTAATGGACACAGACAAGCAGGCATTTGATCACTTCAGTCGTCTCTTAGGGAGGTTAAATCTGGATGGATGCATCATCTGAATGCTGCTGACTGTTCAAGCTTTAGCTTAATGTAACAAAAGCACAATGCAATTGGGATTTTTAGCTGTTTGAGCTGGTTGTGCTCAAAAGCGAGCTCTGATATTCTGCATCAGCTAGGCGGGGTGATGTGTTTCTGAATGGATCCTTCTAATGAATGAATTCACCTGCAGTGAACCCCGGCTCGTGCATGAATTCCTCATCACTTGTGTGATCTATTTTACTCATTTGTTCAGGTGTCGGCTATTTCCAGTGAGGGAACAAATGCATTTATATCTCTAAATACCTGCTAATATTCTGACAGATGATTTGTCTCGTGACTCATTCATACATAAATTTAAAAGTCCATGGCTGAGGTTATTACTTATTACATGAAATAATCATGATGCTGAAAAATGTAGGATTTCTGGTTTGTATTTAAAGGCACCCAGAGGGCTTTACAGAGACTCCACCATTCATTCCCTCACTGCTGGTGATGGTCCACAAGGCAGCCACAGCTGCCCTGGGGCAGTCTGACTGGAGCAAGGCTGCCATTTTTGTTCAGTCAGACCCTCTGACCACCACCAACACAGGTAAGTCAGGTCACATGGACACAACAGCAGAATTCCCAGTAAGGAGTTGGGATCAAACCAGCAACCCTCTGATTACTGGTCACCCCGCTCTACCAGCTGCTGCCCCAATGAGTGAACACAATGTTTGCAGCTGTTTCCCTTTGTGTCCTCAGCATATCAGGCTGTATCAGACTGATTTCTGTCTGGGGCTGCTACACTGTAGATGTGCACATCAGCGCATCTTCCCCAAAAAACTCTGTCAACAAAGTCTCTTCTGTGGGTTTTGCCCCAAACCTGTTTAATCCAGCGACTGACTTTGTAAAAACCAGAACATGAAGGAAGCAGACGCTGCAGCCTAGAGATTTAGGACGTAACGTCTCTGCAGACATGGAAGTGTTTAAGACTCAGAGGCCAGGGGTTACTCGTGTCTGGAAAAGGATTGTGAATAAGAGCCCCCACCACCACCACATTATAAAACCAACAGAAGCGAGCAAATGAAAGTGGGAAGGCTCTGGGATGGCCTGTTTGTGGCTGTAAAAGCAAAGAAATGTAATAATATCTGACAGAACAAACAGTGAAAATTTAGGGCAGGAAAATGAGTTCCCATGAGGGCCGAGCTTCAGCGAGGAAGGCTGATTTGATGGAAAGAATGAAATGTGGAGAACATGAAGATGATGAATTATACACAAACACACTCAGCAGACTCACCCACCTGAACAGTAGATTCTCATGATGCACCTATTTACCCCCAAATGGAGTTGTTACTGCATCCTGATCTTGTGATTGTGGAGACGTAACCCTGAATCTCACTGGTAGATTTACCTCTTCAGCATGTCCTTTAATCACTTGTTGATTCAAAGCAAGTCGGTTTAGGAGGACAAGCATCTCAAACATGCAGGGTGGTGGTCACTGAGGACAGTGAGTGGACCCAACAACAAGCAGTTGATCAGCACACAGACAGACAGGTAAATAAGTGATTTTAGGAGTCTGGTTTCACTGAAGTCTCCAGCCACAGGCCTAGGACTAGGGTGTTAACCTGCAAATAAAAACTCATACCAGACAGCCACGTGAGAGGGAAACGTTCACACTTGGACAGGAGGTGTTGATAATTGTGTCACAACTCCTTCAAAAGCATGCTTGTGATGATAAATATATTTACTGTTAGATTTTTACGTGCTCCCAGTTTCTCAAGTTGGAAGAATAACAGAGCAGGAGGCGAGATGGGAGGGATGCTGGTGGGCGAACAATGGAGAGGAGAAGGAGAGAAAGAGGAGGTGAGCTGCTAAACATTAGCCTGGCAAGCCATCCTATATATGTGTATATAAAGCAAGAATTTGGTCTAGTTCACTAGGCTAGCTAAACATCTGAGCAGGCAGCAAAGTGAACAGAGACTCAACAGGACTAAATGATCATGGCAGCCACAAAGGACAGACAAATGAGTGTTTTCTCCATAGATGACTTCATGTCCTCTTCATGTCTCAGCTGATTTTGTTCCAGTTGTGTTTATGTGCCTACCTGCCTCTGTTTTCAGAACTGAACAGTTCCATCATGAAGGATTGTGTCTATGTTTGGGTCTTCCTTCCTGATGGGAAACGTGACAATTCAGTAGAAAGCCCCAATCAATGTGTTAATCATGTTCTCAGAAAACCACCAGGTGTTTCCTTTGGAGCCTCCAAACCTTTATATTGACCTAAACTTCAACTTCAAGACAAAAACGCGACAAAAATAAATAATGGATGTTTAAGAATCAGTGGATTTTTGAATTCTCAGCTTCCTGAGTCTGTACTCCAGTTATCTTGGAAAACACATCTAGAATCCTGCAGAGTTTTCATGTCCCTCACAAACAACCCATTAAATCAGCCGGGTGAAGGGTTTATGATGGAAAACACCTAAAATAGCATCACACCCTTAAAGAGCCGAGCCTGAGCATTAAATGACTCCTCAGTTAAAAAGAACAATACAAGACTAACATGATGCAGCTTCTTAATCCCCAAAGAATAAAAGCAACGACACAATTCAGGATAATTACTGACAACACTAGGAGTGTCAAATTATCGCATTAATTGAGATTAATTAATCACAGCCACATTTAGTGCACTATTTTTTTAATCGCGTTAATCTCATTTTTAATCTATAACTTTACTGGGACTTTTCTAGCCTACCTGTTGGGATTTTTTAATTTAATTTTTAATTTTATTTTATGTAATTATATTTAACTATCATGCCATACCACATGTCAGATTTTGTGAAAAAGCGTAATATTTAGTGATAAACTGTCAGTTTTGATATGATAACTTACAGCTCTGTAATTTACAGGTCTATTTTAATTTTAGATAAATGTTTTAGTAACAGGTTCTGTGATCACTATTGGCATTGCTCAAAAAAGCCTTCCTTGATGTGTTAACTTAGAGCATTCCTGATGGACCTGATGTTTATTTTTAAATACTAATTATTTAAGACAGTATTATTCTGCCTTGGTGATGCAAAAGGAAAGTTTAGAAGTCTGTTAAACAATAAATGACTTTATAAAGCCAGTTTTTTGTTATATATTAATGTTTTAGTCTGCCACAATAATGTAATGAATTTAAATAAAAAAACATTAAAATGGGGGATTTTCTCAGCCATTAGTAGGTGAGATTAAAAAAGAGATTAATTAGATTAATTAATTACAGGTCATAATTAATTAAGCTAAAAACCTCATGACAGCATTAGACAACACTGATGACCACTGACCAGCCTTGCCTTTAGTTACAGGATCTGGTGCTGGCTCTTATGTTGACTGGTAGTTTATTCTGTTCAAATGTGGTTTTTCTAAAACTAATCTTACGGTCCGCCCGTGTTTGCCCATCTAGTCTGTTTGAAGTGTTTTTGACATTTACAGATATCTGTCAAGGGTGCTGGGGTTTTACCTGTTAGAGGTTTGTAAATGCGGCATGAATTTTTACATAATATAACATTTGTGAAAGTTAATAACTCAGTGATTTTTTAAATGTGAGATTATATCCAAAGTGATACCAATGTCTTTATAAACCATGATCAGTGTCAATTCCTCCTTTTCAAAAATGACTGAAGAGCCCCTCCGTGTTTTTGGTCTTTTGGCCACGGTGGATTTTACAGGTTTCACATCAGGCACACAGTTTTCTTCATGTTGAAATACAGACGATGTTCTCTTAGCCAGGTTTGGGTTTTTGATCTTTAAGTGGTCCTGATGTCCTTCCAAGCAGACCTCTTAACACCCAACACATGGTCAGATTATCTGATAAGATTATCTTTAGAGCTGTTACGTAATCAGCATGATTGTCCTGCCATGTTAACCGGGCCTTAGTTAGCTGTCATGTTAACTCATTCCCTGCCATTGACGACTAAAGTCGTCTTTTCAAATCCAACCGCTGGCTGCCAAAGACGACTTTAGTCGTCATTTCGCTTTTTTTACAGGGTGGGCGTCGGAGCGAGCCCCCACACCGTGAGAACAAACATCACGTGTCTAAAGCAGATCTTCATCCGTGTATGTCACACATCACGTGATCAGGAAGCGGAAAATCAATGGATTAGGAGTTTGTTTTGGGACGCTGCTGTGAAAAAAACGATGCGCCGAACCGGAAATGCTTCTGCAGCGGCGCTTGGGCACCAGATTGTGAACGAACGGATAACGCTAGAAATACAGTTATTCTTCCTGATGTAAGAAGTGAGTCTACTCTTTCTTTTGGTAGTTTTGGTGTTTACATGATCATAGAGCACAATGTTCTGTGACTCTTCAAAAAACAGTAAAAACACTCAAAAACGCTGGCAGTCAGGGGCTTTCTGATCAGAGAACAGCTGGCAGTTAATGAGTTAAGATAAAGAGCACACACCTGTGATAGACTGTCCACACACCTGTGATAAAGAGCTCGTCCACACACCTGTAATGAACAGACTGTCCACACCTGTGATAAAGAGGCTGTCCACACACCTGTGTTGTTTCTAATCAAGAAAACAGTCAATACTTCACATTAATTCCTTTATTTCTCAGAGGAAATCATCATGGGCACCATGAATGACATCTTGAACATGTCAATCACATTTTTTTATTTCTTCTACCAGTCCTCCCAGCATGCACATTAACCAAATTCCAGTCACACCAGAGTGATATTTAGCTATTTAGGCCAGCAGGCTGCAGCTGTCCTCCCTGAGAAACAGTCTGTCTCAGTCCAGTTTGTCCCTTCTTGTCTCCATATTAGAGAAAAAAGCAACCCCTCAATAATCTGTCTAAGACACACACAACCTCTGGCAGCTCGTCTGTTTGTCATTTAAATGGGTTTAGCACCCAGTGCACAGCCTCTGGTTTATTTATATATGCACACTCGTCTTTCCTCGCTTGCAGGTTCCTTTAAAGAAAGTTTGCTAAATGTCTTCATGTAAATGTCATCATGTGTCAGAGGAAAGGTCAAAATGTTTTTCTGCAAATGTAAATTATGCACAAAACTGTGCGTGATCAAGAAAAGGCTTCCAGCACATTTAAACCAATGTTTTAAATAAATGGATTTCAAATGGATGTAGTTCATTTTTCATAGAAGTTCTCATGAAACATCAAGACAACAGTAAAACGAACAGTTAAGAACCTGGGATTGTATAAAGGGACTGGAAAATCATAAATAATAAAAACGGTGTTTGACAGTCGGACTAAATGTAAATTCACCTGAAATCTCCACCTGGGACAGCTTTCCATCCGGCCCAATCAACAGCACATTCATCCAAGCATGCCTCTGAGAGGATTATTAAACATGAAAGCAGCAGGAGTCGTTGAGCCAACACAGGAACATTAGGCTTACGGAGCAGAACAAACATTCTCACAGCAGAACAACACAAACAGGGAATCCAGCTGCATGATGGGAGCGCAGACACACTCAGGCACATCATCAGCTGTGATAGAAGCAGGAAACCGTCACTGAGAAGCACACACACACACACACACACACACACACACACACACACACACACACACACACACACACACACACACACACACACACACACACACACACACACACACTCACACACACACACACATGCACGCAGGCACACACACACACACACACACACACACACTCACACTCACACACACACACACTCACACACACACGTTAAAATAGTCAAGTCTACGGGTGTTTTCTTCATCCAACTGAAGGATTTTAACATCATGTGCTCTAAAATAGAAAGTCTGAATGATTTTGCTTTCATTGTTGGAAGTTATTTCTTTTTCCTATTGAGCCTCCTCTCCGTTCACAATGAAGGCAGCGTTTGCCCCAGTTAGTTAGGCGGAGTGGAGCGCTGAAGCAGAGACGAGCAGCAAACTGTACAAACCACAAAGAGCAATGCAGATAAAGGTCTGGTGTTTTAAAAGAAAGCACAGTTCTTTGTCAAATAAAGAATAAAATGGAGTCAGGACAAAATAAAGGAAGAATCTGCCGTCACCCACATTTTACCTCTAATCTGAGAACACCCCCATCCTGGAATGGGCCTTTTCTCCACCATGACCTCTGATTTGGAGGAGCTAACTCACTTCATCTGCTTCCCACTCAGCTCAGAACCACTCCATCAGCGGTCGGTCATCGAGACAAGTAAAATACTAACAATGTGTCCACCTGACTGGTCTAAAACTTGTTTTCTGTATCATTTCAACATATTTATGGTAAAAAATGCTCAATTGTTACATTTCCTGTTCAAATAGAGGGCATCAGTGTGAGGTGAGGCAGAGACACGGTGCAGCGCCGCTCACGCTGACTGAAACAGGAAGTTATGGTAAAAATGATAAATGACCTGCACTTGTATAGCGCCTTTCAGAGTCAGAGCTCCAAAGCGCTTTACACTACAGTGTATCATTCATCCATTCACACACACATTCACACGCTGGACATGATGAGCTACAATGTAGCCGCAGCTGACCTGGGGCGCACTGACAGAGACGAGGTAGACGAGTGCAGGCGACCACCACTAGCAGGCAAGGTGGGTTAAGTGTCTTGCCCAAGGACACAACATTATTGGACAACCCGCTGAACCTCCTGAGCTACTGCCAGTAGTTCATACCTGTTCATCTCTGTATGTTGCTGACATACATGTTTTATTCCATATGTGCTGCACATGCTGGTGTTGCACAGTCTTTCTAATATTTTCACGACTGTGTGTGACATTTTTAGACTTTAAGCAGTACTGTGCCTCACTGATAGGGGCAGTGCTGAGCCCCATTCACTCAGGTGCATGCTGCCTGCTCAGGGCAGAGAAGTGGCGCCGACAAGTCTGTAACGTTGGACTAATTTTGAAATTTTCTGACAAAATGGAAGATTATGGCTCAAAAGTAAAGAAATGATCTAAACTGGATTTTCAGTCAAAACAGGAGATATTAGAGGATGATTCTTACAACGCAGTGATGAAGATGTTAGGTGCATGGACTTCATAAACACATAACGGTAAGATCATACATGATTTTAAGTGTATTTAAAAATAAGATGTCCGCCAAAGAGAAATGAATGAATACCTTATTAAAAATTTACTTTGACTTAATTTTTAACTCACACTCACTTTTGCTTTCTTGCTTTTGCATGGAGTTTATTAAAGCATGGTTAGGATGTTTTAAAACAACAAAATATTTCATTTAAGGTCACAGTTAAAATACAAGCTCCTACTCTGGGATTCCAGAGGAGGTAGTGCCTAATAGCAGCAATGCTACTTTACCTCAGTACTGAGTTGAATGCATGAATCATGAGGTCAAAACACAAATGATTCTGCAGCAGGACTATCAGAGTATTTGTGAAGTCGATTATTTTGACAGTCAGTGCTGTGATTGGCCCACTGCACGTTCACTTTTTCAGTTATACACAGCTTTAAGGGTCTGATGGCGTGATGGAGTCTGAGTGATGGAGGTGAGGCCATCTGTTCACTCTAATAACGGCTGTGAATTCTTATTAATAAGGAGCTAAATGACTGTTTCCTGTGTTGTTTTGATTTAAGCAGGTCAGACAGGAAATCATAACCCAACTCCTAAAAAGTCTTTTTATTCCACAAAGATCAAAATGACAGGTCTACTGCATACATGTTGAAACCCACTTGGTTTTATTTGTTTGCAATTTAATAGATGATAAGGAATACCGAGAAGGCTGAGGGGGTGGAATTTGTTCAAATTAATTTAATAATAATGTAATAAAGCACTCCTACAGACCATGAAACAATAAAAACAGGATTAAACGTGTGGACAGAACAATAAAGAACTGAGATTTTATCACAGAAAGTCAGCATGAAGTCACTCAGGTCCAAACACGATTTCTCTCTAATCCAGACCATTTCATTGTTTCTCTGTTTTGTATAAAACAAACTGGGAGAAGAAAGAACACCAGATGAGGCCGATGATCTGGGATTTGGGAGCTCGGCTAACGTTTGTTCCTGTTCTCCTTTTGGAATTTATTTCATCTTCTGGAAACAGTTCTGACAGATCCCGTTTCAAAGTTTTTCCTGCTCACAAAGCAGATGTCAGGAAACGTGGGATAATCTCATAATAAAGGTGGTCATACATCCGAGGTCAGCGCTGGATTAGAGTGGGTGATATTAAAGTGAACGGACAACAATAACAGGTGTTCTACATCGGGATTGTTCTGCTTGACTCATAACTAACCATTGTTTTTATAGATGAAGCAACAGAAGCTGGTCAGACATCTTCCCCAGGTCACTTCCTCATCGTGACCCTCTTCAGAGACGAGTGCTGTTGACCTTCTGATGCCTCTTTACTCGTCAGCCTGACTTCTGAAGCACATCCTGTGTTTTGTGGTTCTTGACCTGAGCAGCTATGACAGTGAAGCAGAGACGAGGACTGCTTCTGAATATTAACGAGTTCCAGGATGTTAACCCTTTGCTTGCCTGGTCAACCAATTGGTAGAGCATATCTAAAGTGCCTACATCTCACTGAAGCATTTAATGAACCTAACAAGAAAAAAAATAGTAAAACAAAAAAATTCTAAAGAATATGGAGTTGTTTGAAGAAAAGGCGTAACATTATTTTATTGCATTATTATTACCAATATTATTACAGTTATTAATATGATTAAACTCAAGCCCTTATTGCACCAAATCAAAAAATGCAAAGGTGGAATGTTTTCATTGCTTTTTCATGGTGAGGAAGTTAAAGGGTTAAACCAGGTGAGCTGAACTGAATGCAGACTGACATGGTAAAAAGTAAATAAATAAAACTCAAAGTTCTGGAATTTTAAAGAGAAATATTTGTTTCCACCCTGTGATGGATAAAAACCTCAACACACCAAACACAGACTGCTCTTATAACAAGTTTGCATATTAATTGTATTTGATAAACTGAACTAGAGAGCAGTGTGTTTACATGCAGGGTCCATCCATCCTAACAGTTTTGGTGTGGAGTCACAGCAGGATGCATTACCTTCCATCATGAGCCCAGATGGGAAGTCTAATCCCTTCTGGTCCCGCCTCGGGGTCTCTGACCAGATGGACACGACCAGCACTCACACGCAGGGATCCACTCAGCAAACTCAGCTCAGCTCAGACCCTTGTTTAGATTCATTTTTGATGAAGATGGAAACAGTCTTTTAGACACAATTTAGAGCAGGACCTGAAGTTGTCCTTAAATATGTCAAACCTCTTTTTACAGGTTTGTGCTTGGGGTCAGGATTAGGGTTAGTTTGTTTTTGGGCTGTACAGTACACTATTAGAGAAGTAAATAAAGAGTCTTTACCCTAAAATCATTATTATCAATTGGAACAAGTTGATTTGTTCAGTAAACTATTTCATTGTATTGCAGTTGATAGTCCGATTTACATGTAGACTGTCTGAAAACAGGAACACCAGTAGACTTCACTGCCCTGGCTCCACTCTTCATCTAAAACCCCAACTTTAGATGTTCCAAGATCCTTGGGTGTCTCACGGTGCTTCCTGCAGGCCACATTTAAAGATGTTAAAAATATTTTTATGTGATTTTCAACACCTTACATAGTAGAAAGAGGCACAACTTCTTATTTTCTTATTCTTATTTTATGACATCACATGTCACAGGAGAGATCTTACTGCAGAACAGTCATCCTCTAGTTTGATTTAAAAAATACATTTCTGTTTAAATATGACAGACAGAAAACAGCCTGCTGGCTAACTGAGCTTTTAGGATAAAACAAGTGAAAATGAATACACAAGAATTATGACACAAGCAGCAGATTCAGAGATGGAGGTGCTTGTTGAGTCATCTTCATATTTTCAGAGAAAAGAAGAAAAGAAAAGCAATTTATCATAAAAGCAAAGCAATTACAGTTTCCAGCAGTTACACATGTTTAGGCACTTTTCCAAGATTGAAAACAATAAATCAATATAAAAAACCCAAGCAGCATCTGGATGTTTCCTGTTACATAACTTAAAGTGAAAACTCTTTTTATTCTAGAAACTGTTCTGCGTGTTTTAAAAGCAGCTCAGAGAAGCTCGTTGTTTAGTTCCTCCTCTCATCTTCACTTAGAGAATCCACCGTAACACGTCCTGAAGCTGCTTTCCCTCTGCTGGTGTGTCACACGGACTCTGACTCCAGCTCCCTCTCAAAGCATCTCCTCCAGTCAGAATCAGACGTTTACGTTTGAAAGAGAGGATTAAAAAAAACAATAAAAATAAAACATTCTATGATATTTGAGTTTAGTCCAAAGTCTGTAGAAGGTTAATTAAGGTGATTTAGGGTTTAAACAGGGTGGTTGTGTTTGTTTGTTCCTGCTGCAAAAATATTTAGTAGCTTTAGTTCAAAAGACAAAAATGTATTAATATTATACTATAAAGGTTATAAGTTATATATGTTGTTTTAACTGAGATACAGCTTCGGTTAGAACAGCTTTCTACCAAGTATATTAGTATATGTTAAAGTCCAACAGAGAAGTTTACGTTATAAATGTATAAAATGAAATGAAATTGTGTATAAAACCAGGTTAAGAATCTTATATGGTTATGTTTTACTTTAGCTGTGACGGCAGCTTTGAGCTTCGTTATTCCTGTACTTCAAACAGCAAATACTAGTAATACTAGTAAAGTTTATTGATATAATAAACATCAGTTTATTGATCATTTATGGGTGGTTACCCAGCAGCCACAGGAGGTCGTACCAATGAGTCCAAAGGTCCGCCAGCAGCCGATCACATCGGGGTTAGGGTTAGACTCGAGGCTTCATATTTACTTTCAAACAACATTTCATTTTGCAGCTGTTCAGAAACCATTAAGGTACGGTCCTTTAGCTAATGCTGCCCGACTGACTCAATAATGATGGATTTAATTAAAACAGAGCAGTAAGGCCACAGCTGTCAGGCTAACACATAAACTAATCACTTCTGACTTAATTACTTTCAGTTAAACTTGTCTTGTGTTCATTCGTGTGCAGAGACAACAGATGTGATTTTTAAGAACAGTTGAATTTCCAATGTTTGAATTTTATTGAAAGTTTAAATGTTGGTTTTCATGGTTGGGTTATAAACTTGTTACGCAGAACTCAATGAATGAGAAACAAACTGATTCTGAGTGGATTGACGTGCTAACGGTTAGTCTGAAAACAACTGTAACCTCCAAAATTTCTGCAGTTTATCTGAACATCATTTAAATTTTTTACACTAACGCAAGTTCTAAATATTCACAGATTTCTAGTGTTCTGCTAAAGAAATTAACAGCAAATTTAGCCAAATTACAGCAAAAAGCTAAGCTGACATTTTAAAAAATGTTTTTAGAATAATATGCAGGTTAGTTTTATAGATTAGAATTGTTTTAAAAATAGAAATACACTTTCACTAACTGTTACCTCATCAGTCTGGTCAGAAAAACGAATCGGTTTTTCTTCAACCTGAGGTCACCTACATTGTTTATGACCTTTTCATGCAAACTTACTTCAAAATATATTCATTGTTTTAATTTAAACTGTAAATTGTAAGAATTTTAATGATAAATATGACATTTACTGGATCAGACAGCAGTAGACCTAAGGAAGACAGCTGTTTCACAAGAACACACAAAAACAGCCACCAGGGCAACAAATGAAAATAATATAGATGTGGATTAACAGAAATCATGTTGAAAAAAAAATAGGTTAAAGGTGAAGCAGCAGCTAGGATATTCCTCCAGACAAAACAGTCTAAAAAACAAAAATCTAGTCAGTTCCATCAAAATGCCTGCTCACGTGGACCTGCATGCATAGACCTGCCTATACCTGCACAAATGTACCCCCACAAACATGGACCTGCACACAGAGACCTGCACATGAACCTGCATGCATGGACCTGCACACATAGACCTGCACACATGGACCTGCATGCATGGACCTGCACACATAGACCTGCACACATGGACCTTCACATACGGACCTGCACACATGGACCTGCACGCATGGACCTGCACACATGGACCTGCATGCATGGACCTGCACACATAGACCTGCACACATGGACCTGTTCACATGGACCTGCACACATAGACCTGCACACATAGACCTGCACACGTGGACTTGTACACATGGACTTGTACACATAGACCTGCACACATGGACCTGCACACACGGACACACCAGCCCTCAGACAGGAGGAGACAAAAGCATGAGAGGGAAAAGAGCTGATGAAATTTTTCTTCAGAGGACCTGGACCCTCCTGAGACTAAAGCAGTCATGCTTGGTCCAAATTAGTGTGCCAAAACCATGTATTATCATGAGCCCTAATTATAAAACATTAATTATGCGCCTCAGACTGGATTAATTAGAAAAAGTTTAGAGCACTCTGGGTTAACCCCTTCTCTCTTTTTATTTTAATCAAATGCCATCTGTCATCACCATAAATAAAATATTGGAAGTATCACATTATTTAAAAGAAATACAAAATTTTAATTTTATTTTTACTATAAAATTACTGAGGTAGTTCCCTCCTTCCTTCCTCCTTCTATATAAGCTAATCTGCCTATAACCTAGCTTCAGCCGTGCTCCTGTTTTGGCTTTTTCCCCCGCATTGACCTTCTGTCCTGTTGTCTCACATCTGGCCAGCGGAGCCTGATAATAGCCGTGCCCTTTTGTTTGCATCTGCTACATTTTGTTCGTCTGGCCATGCAAAAAAAAAAAAAGGAGGGGAGGGAAGATGGCTGAGAATTTGAATGGTTGTCTGCTGCTCCTCTGTTTTTGTTTCATTTCCTTTGTGCTTTACCAGGCAGCCCAGGGACAAAAAACTACACCTCATGCAGTTGGGCACAAATGGATGAGCGCAACACAACACACACACACACACACACACACACACACACACACACACACACACACACACACACACACACACACACACACACACACACACACACACACACACACACACACACACACACACACACACACACACACACACACACACACACACACACACACAAACAGGAACGTAACTATAAATTATGAGAGGAATTAGGTTTTTTTGCCATCAGCTGCTACATTGATGCAATCCTAAAACCAGCGTCTGAGGAGTGTTTGTGTGTTGTATAACTCGTTACACTCGCCCTACTTCTCTGGATTAGATGCAAGTTAATATTATCAGAGTCTAAACTGAGCTCACAGCTTGTCACAACCCTTACTCCTCATGGGCGGAGAACTCCAGAGCAGCAAAGACCTGCTTCCTCACTCGTGTTTAATCCATTTAACCTTTACAGCCTGAGTCGTGATTCTGATTTTTGTTGCACTTCTCACCAGTTCCTAAAATAGTCACTATGTGTAAATATGCTGGTAGAGGGCAGCTCTTGTTGGCCCAGCTGCAACATTCTTAGCATCTAATAAGTTTAAAGGAGCACTTGGCAGTTTTGGCTTGTTTTTAGCACCCCCTAGTGTTCGTTAGCGAAAGTTAAAGTAAAACTTATCTCCTCACTGTGCGTTCATCTTTTTGACGCCTTAATCTAACTCAGTGGTTCCCAAACTTATTTAGCCGTGCACCCCCTTCTATGTCCCAACCGTGTTGACGCACCCCCATCCCCCAAAAACATGTTTCAAAGAAAGAAAGGGGGGAAAAAGACTTGCAGCACAATCAGTGTGTTTGTTTCTGACCACAACTCACAGCCTCCTACAAAGTCTGGGACCTGAAGGAGCCTCTAGGATCAGAGGCTAAATGTCTTCAAGATAACCAGAAAAGTCCAGCAGCTGTGTTCAGCTAAAACTCTCAGGATGATCATGTCCAGGAAGTGAAACTTAAATGTAGCTGCTGTCAGTGACCATATAACAGATTTTAATAATTAAAACTCTCAACAGACTAATAGTGCAGAAAAGAAAGAAATAATCTCACAACTTTGCGTGTTGAGATTTATTATTATTATTATTATTATTATTATTATTTATTTATTACCCGCATCGGCTCCTAGTGGGTGGAAGTGGAGATTAGCTGCGTTTGACGTTGATTCTCCGTGTGTTTTTATTTCTGCAGTGAGCCATAAAACTCACCTCACTCCGCCTGGAGTTTGTTCTTCAAAACTCGTATTAAATCCACTGTGATGACGCGTTTTAATGAGCTTCCTCTGCGCGGTATTTTTCATTGCAGGATGCAGTTTCAATTCACTTTTAAACAAGTTAATTTAGTTCGGCACACGGGTTTGATTTTTGCCGCTGCACGTCTGCACAGTAAGAGGGGAGGCGGCCGCGGGAGACGCGCTGCTGCACTCAGGGTCTCTGTGGGCTGCAGTAAGAGTGACAGGTGATCAGCAGGTATAACACCGGTAAAGTCATACTTTAGAACGCCTCCGCAGCTGCATATTTTCCATGATTGCACGGTATGCCCAACCCTAATATACACATCTGTATTGTGTGGGGAAAAAACACTGTGCCCTTTTTATAAGACACACGGTGCCGGTGTCATGATCGTGATGAATTAATGCCGAGCTCCAGACAGGAGCTATATTGAAAATGAAAGTAAATGATAAACTGGAGCGATGCAGAGCTCCAGGAGCTTCTCTCCGTTAGATCTGCAGCTCAGATCATCTGACAGCTGGGATGGTGGAGGACACACACCTGCTCGTGAAAATATGAACTTAACGAGCGCGGTTTCGATCGCAATAAAAAGCAAGTTATGTCCAAGATACACGCAATTCCGCCCCCATACAACGGACATGATTGCGCAACATTACCGCCACGGTCTGAGCTCTTATAAATGACCTTAGACTCCCAGATGCCGCGTCGGCTTTGCGGCAAATTGGCGGCGTTGTTTTATGTGTATTTTTTTTGTGTGTAATCACCGCCATTATGCTTTTTACCTTGCGCACCGTGCACTCACCACACTTTGGGAATCCCTGATCTAACTGCTGAAATGTCTCCTCAGCCTTCATTAGTGTCTACAGGAGCGGTTCATCACTAAATCAAACAAATCAGCTGTGTTCATGATCTAAAACATGCTGGAAGCACTGCAGACTGCAGCACCAGGCGTCTCAGCTCCTTTTTCTAAGTCCAATAGGTGGCGGCCTAGCACTCTGAAGTTGCAAATGTGGTATTCTGGCCACAGAGGGCGGTGGGGTCTGAGTGACAGTTCATTAACCCTGTAAAGGGTCACTTTTGCACATACTGGCTCAAGCAAATTATTTAAAAATATGAAAAAATTGCATGGTATGGCTTTAATGTTCATGGCCAATTACAGAAAAGAACTGCTGGTTCAGCTCTCTACACCAGTCCCAACTTTTATGTGGGGTTTTGGGTAAATTAGTTTCCCATCCCTGCTTTAAGCCTTCGGATGGAAAACAGACTCTTCACTACTGAGTATCTGGTGCATGGACTCCCTCAAGTGTCTCCAACTCAAGAATCCCCCTCATGACATCGATGGTAACCCCATGGAATCTTCAATACTTATAATAGTACTAACACAACTTCTGTTATATTAGCTGCTACATGTTACTGCTGCTTGTAAATAACCCCAGAATCCCATATAAATAACTTTAAGTTCAGCAGCATTTATAAAGTAACACTGGCATGAAGTGGTGTGAAAGAATAAAGATGTTACAGGATGACAGGTCTTAGATAGAGCTGAATCTAAGCAGGAAGGTGGCAGGTTCGAATCCCAGCTGCAGCCTTTTTGCTTGGAGTTTGCATTTTTTTCTCCATGTGTGCGTGGGTTTTCTCCGGGTAGCCTACTCTGGCTCGCTCCCATTGCACCACCATGCAGCCTAGAATGCTATCTACTGTATTTCTCTGAACAGAGGCTGTTCAGGAAGCCACCTACAGTCAGTAAGAAATTGTTACAGCTCATGTTTTTTACTCATTTTTTGATCCAATGTGAAAACTGTGGAGCTGCTATGACCAGTGCAGCCTCTAGAGGGCTATGGACTTGTTTTGTTTTGACACGTTTATTAGACTGGAGGTTGTGTGTTTCTTCGTTGTGTAGTCCTCAGCTCATCCTGCACACTGCTGCTATTTCAGTCACCTTTATGTAACCTGATAAAGACCAAACAACGTCCTGCCTATAATGACTTTTCCTTTATTTCGGCCTGTTATGACGCATTTCATGGCTTGAATCATTTATTCGTTTTAATGGAGTCATAAAGCTATGAATACAGTGATAACATTACGGCTGCAGTGGTGGTGTAATATCTCAGATGATGTTTGGTCTGGAAACTACGCTGAGAAATTAAAATAAAATCACGATGCTGCTGATTTTGTTTTTCTGTCTCTGAATAAACTCAAACAGCCTCACAGATGTGTTGCTGTTGTTGTGAGATGGTATAATAGAACCATATTTTTGTGAGATAAAATTAAACCTTGCAAATATTTTTAAAAATCTCTAAACGAACAAAGGTAAATTTGCTCAACACAAAAATGTCCTTAAAATGAGAACTAAACATTTTTTATTTATTAAACATCCTACATAAATGTCCACTAGTTACAACTTATTAAATTATTTTAAAATCTGGGGAAATGTCAGTAAAATAGTGTGAAATAGTGTATAATTATGTAGCTTCATGAGTGAAACACAGCGGCTTAATTTCTGCAGTAACAGGATGAAGCCAGTGAATTAAATTCTGGCTGGAATTAAAAACATGTTTCTTTTTTAATGAGTTGCAGACTTACTGGAAATAAAAAGAGAGACAGATCCAAGTGTATCTGGTGCGTCGCTGATTTTGAAAAGGTTGGAATTTCTGAAGAAAAACAGACATCTAGTTTCTATAAAAATAAATACACAATTATATAATCACTAAGTTTCCCTAACCTCGGGGTTTTCACATAGCCTGCTCTCTGGGTATCCCTCAGGGCTCTGTTGTTGGCACACCTGAACTTAATAGCTCCAGCTGTATTTAGCTGTATCTATTATCCAATCACATAGTTCTGTCATCTGCAGCCAAAGTAGATAACTCCTGCTGGTTTCTCTCTCTCTCTCTCTTTTTTAATTTAACTTCCTTTTGCCTTTTTTTCATTTTAATCCCCACTGACATGGCTTCCTGAGATTCAAACACAGCACAAACAGGTCATTACCTTCCTGAGTGTTTTTATCTTCACGTTTAGTCTTTTGTTCACTTGTTTGTTTTTCATCATTTTTTTAAACTCCTATTTTAAAAAAGTTAAAAAAAAAAAACTTCTGAGACAGAATCTTACATTTGCAAACTCCTTATATCAAATGCACAGATTCACTCTTTGACACATTTTGTTTGAAAAGTGGCAAACAAATCAAAGCCATTCATTTTCTGCCAAGATGCATGCACTGCCACTCAATTGTGCAAAATTGGGTTACAGCTTTGGCATGCTGGAAAAGCAAACCCAGATGTCCTGCTTCACAACAGCTTTTCAGCTCAGCTTTGTAAAGCTGCAAAGAGGCAGTCAGGTAGAATATGGGGGACCTGCTGGTGGTCTAGGGACTGAGAAGATCACCAATGTATGAAGGAGCTTGTCCATGAAAGGCCCTAAAAACCAGAATCAGGATCTTGAAATGAACCCTGAAGTTAACCAGCAGCCAGTGAAGCTGGAAGAGGAGCGGGGTGATGTGGGTGTGTTTGGAGGACTTGGTCAGCAGCCGAGCACAGGCATTCTGGACCACCTGTAGACGGTTCAGGGAGGTTTTGCTCAGACAAGTGAAAAGCCAGTTGCAGTTTAGTTTGATACAAGCAGTTAAAGGTTGGCAAATAAATTGTGAGTATGAATTTCAGACCAAATCTTTGTACTAAAGTTTGCGTAGAGTATCGGTGGAATTATAAAGTAGGCGTGTGAGGCAGAAACTAAAGTTACAAGGAGCAAGGGCAGGCTGAAGGACAAGTTAGTAAAGGGCACCTGCATTTGAATGGAGCTTTTCTAGGTCACGAACTCCAAAGCGTTTTATATACGGTCATTCACACGCTGGTGGTGATGAGCTACATCGCAGCCACAGCTGCTCTGGCACACACTGACCAAGGTGAGGCTACCGTACACAGGTACCACCAGTCCCTCCATCCACCAGCAGCAGGCAAGAAGGGTGAAGTGTCTTGCCCAAGGACACAAGGACACTGGTAACCCACTGAACCAGAAAAACCATACCTGCATTGGGAGAACATGCTAACTTCAAGCAGAAAATCCAGAGCCAGGATTCAAACCTGCGAACACCTGCCCCATGCTAAGACAGGTCATGTTGACTTGACCTTTCAGCAACAGGAAACATCTTGTAGCGATGTGACTGGATGGCCCAGAGTGCTCATATGGGCTGTCATTATCACTTTAACTAACAAACAAATGTTTCCCTTAGCTTTTATTGTTGTTTTCACTCCAATTTTCATCAGACTTTCACTGTCGCAAAACTATCTGGGCCCTAAGGAATCTTCACAAACATTGACCACAGAGTAAAACGTGAACTGAATCTCATGGAGGATGATTTCAGTAACACTTAGACATAGAATAATGCCATCACAGTAAATGTTTGTTACTGGATTTGCTGTGACTCGTTTACATAAATATGAAGGTTTTAAGAAACATTAACAGACTGTATTACTAACATGACAGACTGGAGCATTGATTAATAATTTGTCTAATAAGTCAGCCTGCCTGCCTCAGATCAGCAGGTTTAATGGCTATTGGCTGTGTTTAGTCCACAGGGCTTCAGTATGCCTTTAATATCCGTCCAATAGTTGTCGAGAGATTTCAGCCAGGATCACTGTGGTGGAAAGACTAACATGCTCCATCCTTCCATCCCTGGAGCCCAGACTAAGAGAGTCCAAGTTTGTTTACGGTGATGTGTAAAATCAGGATTCCCACCCAATCAACATCTGTGTGTTTTTGTAAAAACAGTATCAACAAATATCATAAAATGTCAAGTATGTTTCCTTCCACAGGAAACTTTTAACTAATTGGAATAATGAACTGAACTCAGTGCACAGATAAGTAGGTTCAGTTGCAATGTTTACTTTGTAAAGTGCTTTAAGAAGACTCTTGATGTGAATAGCATACTTTACAGTAGCTAATAGAGAACATGAGTTAACATCGCAATGCATTCTGGGATGTAGCCCTAGACAAGCAAGTGTGCATTTGGCAGTGATGTAAACGACGGGGTCCAAACGTGGATGAAAAAGGCTTCTAACCAGGGGTGAGTGGTATGTTAAAGGTAGTGACACAAATAATAACCTAAGAGTTAAAAAAAGTGCTTTGAGAAAATGTAACTTGAGCACTGTGAGTCATGAGTAAATGTTTGAGCATCAATGTTTGAATTTTGTTTCTGTCCATTTGTTTTTATCAATGTACAGTACAAGCGCTCTGAGTGTTATTTTCAATTGGCAAACATAGTTTGTTTGTCTGGCATTAACACCCAGCAGCACTTGTGCGGTGACATCAACTGTAAAGTAGGTTATTGGTATTATATAAATAAACTGCATTGAACAAAATACTTAAACTCTTCTAGCTCTTTGAATGACCTCAGTTTGGGAAAAATAGATTATTTCTGACATCATTGATAAGTGTGATGGAAAAATCAGATGTTGAGATATGTCTGTCCAAGGTACAGCAGAACTGTCTCACCCGTCGTTCACACCGGAGGTACGGTTTGGTTTCCGTACGGCTTCTGGGCAGACCGCCATTCACACTGACTGCGGTTCGTGTGCTTAACGTCTCCACAAATCTACTTCCACAAAAGGCCCAGATGATTGGAGATTTGACATGTTTAAAGATAAACCTGTAAAAATAACGTGACACTGATATTGCTGTCAAGCCCTGAAAAAAACACTCAGTACAAGTTTTATTTTGAAATATACCAGATGCAACTTGTTGAAACGTCTCACTTCCTGTCTGGCTCATGTAATTTCTTTAACTTAAAATATAAAAATTAAAAAAAGACTCCATTCAGAAACTGTTGGAACTCCGGCTCTGCATCGCAGTCGGTGTGAATGCTCTGATTGGACTAGAAGTAAAACTGAAAAAATTAGAATCTGGTGCAAAAGTCCATTAATTTCAGTAATTCATCTTAGACTGAGAGACCATCTAAAGGCTCAGGAACCCTTTGCAGGTGTTCTGGATTCATCAGCTGATTAGAGTGTGACACTTTGAGTCTAGAATATTGAACCTTTTCACAATATTCTGATTGTCTGAGATTCTGAATGTGGGGTTTTCATCAGCTGTAGCCATAACCATCACAATTATAACAAATAAAGCCTGAAACATCTGGGTTTGCATGGAATGAGTCTGTCTCAGAGATTAGTTTCACTTTTTAAGTTGAATTAGTGACATTAATGAACTTTTGCAACAAATTCACATTTTTCGACTTTCACCTGTAGATGATTTTTGGTCTACGCAGAAGCCGTACGGAGTCCGGACTGCATTCGTTTTGAATGACAACAGGGACCAAAAGTTTGGAGATTGGTAAAAACTGTCACAAAGTTTGCTGCCTCAGTTTTTATGATGTCAGTTTGAATAAACTCCAGAATGTTCTGAAGAGTGAAAAGTCCCTCTTTGTCATGAAAATGAACCTAAACCCTAAAATCCCATTTTCACTATTGTTAGTGACGAAGGATTCAGGTAACAAAGAAGGTCCAGCAGTTCCAGGAACATCTCCAGCAGTGGAGCGAGGCTCCCACAGCGCTGAGTCTACTCAAGAACGGGTAACCCCAAACAAACAAACAAACAAACAAACAAACAAACTGATTAGTTCAACCACATCAGCACATCAGTGTTAGATGCTAAACCATGTGTGCCACTAATTTTTGCTTTAAATGAACTTAAAAAAACAATGTAAATCACCATGTAGCCTGGTGCAAAATTCAGGCCATAGTAAAGGTTAATAAAATACCAGTTTCATGAACTTTTAGGGACCTTTTCTGACTGGAACGGTTTGGCGACAGCAGTTCAGTTAGCAGCCAGCCCTGCGCTGACATTTAATAGTTTCTATTTCTGACTTTACTGTATTTTATTCAAATTTGCCAATTACCAGAGGTGCTTTCAACAGGATTCTGCAGGTTTGTGGTTTATATATTGTTGCAGTGACATTATCTCTGCTCCCAAACTGCTCTGCAGTTTACAAGTGATGACATTTGCCCTTAACAGTTATGATAACTATGTTTCAGACTGAAAAAACCCACAAACAAAATCTCCTAATTTCTGAAGTCTTAAATCTGTTGGACGCATCTGTCGAGGAGAGCAAACAACAGTTTTGTGTTTCACATGGTGGAAAATGGTGCATCTTCAAATATCACGTGACCTCATCCAAGTCAAGTGAGACTCTGAGCTCTTTAAAGCATTGCAGCAAGTGTCTGGAGGATAATGCAAGGTGAGAAAGCACGACAGTCTGTCAACTCTATTTTGACAGCTCATCCCAGGGGAACGAGTGGCAAAATCAATGCAGAGACAACAAGAAACAAACTCTAACTGCTCCAGAAAGAGTGTATTTACCTACTGTAATTGTGTGTGAACTAGTCAGAAAAACAAGTATTTGTCCTCATGGTACGCACCGCCAGTGTTAATCCTAAAGTTTCCCATGAGAGTTGAAACGGACTCATTTATACAACAGTGATTAATCTTCAAATGACTGCAAACCCATCAGCCAACATGACCAGACGAGACATCAGCCGAAGCTCAAACAGATCAGCGTTTGGTGGGTAAGCTGAGCACATGTAGTCCTGGTACATCAAATGTTAATGTGTAGCATCGACTCGGAGCAGAATCAATCTAATAGGCTTCATGCAAAGGGAAATATTTTATCTCCATTGTTTTTAAAGCTTTCATTCACTTATTTTATTAATATATTTGCTGTGGTCTCTAGTGTGGAAGAATGCCGTGTGAAAAAAACGCTCTGGCGCTCCTGTTTCAGGAAGTAGAAGTTAGCCGGAGGAGTTGGGAGCAGAACACGGCAGGATTTGGAGTCTTTCTCATTGGTATTCATGATATTTGGACATCTTGCTTCTGATTGGCTAACAGCAACGCGACTCTTCCACTGCCTCCGTTCGCTCTGTAACTCTGATGTTATATCCATCCATCCATCCATTTTCTCCCGCTTATCCGGAGTCGGGTCGCGGGGGCAGCAGCTTAAGGAGGGAAGCCCAGACCTCCCTCTCCCCAGCCACTTGGGCCAGCTCCTCCGGGGGAATCCCAAGGCGTTCCCAGGCCAGCCGAGAGACATAACCTCTCCAGCGTGTCCTGGGTCTTCCTTTGGGTCTCCTCCCGGTTGGACGTGCCCGGAAAACCTCACCAGGGAGGCGTCCAGGAGGCATCCTAATCAGATGCCCGAGCCACCTCAACTGGCTCCTCTCGATGTGGAGGAGCAGCGGGTCTACTCCGAGCCCCTCCCGGATGGCCGAGCTCCTCACTCTATCTCTAAGGGAGAGCCCAGCCACCCTGCAAAGAAAACTCATTTCGGCCGCTTGTATCCGCGATCTCGTTCTTTCGGTCACTACCCAAAGCTCGTGACCATAGGTGAGGGTAGGAACGTAGATCGACCGGTAAATTGAGAGCTTCGCCTTTCGACTCAGCTCTCACTTCACCACGACAGACCGGTACAACGCCCGCATCACTGCAGATGCAGCACCAATCCGCCTGTCGATCTCACGCTCCATCCTTCCCTCACTCGTGAACAAGACCCCGAGATACTTGAACGCCTCCACTTGGGGCAGGACCTCGTCCCTGACCTGGAGAAGGCATTCTACCCTTTTCCAACTCAAGACCATGGTCTCGGATTTAGAGGAGCTGATTCTCATCCCAGCTCCTTCACACCCGGCTGCGAACTGCTCCAGCGAAAGCCGGAGATCACGTTCTGACGAAGCCAACAGGACCACATCATCTGCAAAAAACAGAGACCTGATCCTTAGGCCACCAAAACAGATCCCCTCACCACCTTGGCTGCACCTAGAAATTCTGTCCATAAAAGTTATGAACAGAATCGGTGACAGAGGGCAGCCTTGGCGGAGTCCAACTCTCACCGGAAACGAGCCCGACTTACTGCCGGCAATGCCAGCTCTGACACTGGTCGTACAGGGACCTAACAGCCCGTATCAAGGGGCCTGGTACCCAATACTCCCAGAGTAGCCCCCACAGGGCCCCCCGAGGGACGCGGTCGAACGCCTTCTCCAAATCCNACTGTAGTGTTGCTAAACCTGAAGCAGGTCATCTGCCTATGTTCATGTTGAGATATATGAAATAATAAATATAGCAGGCTGGTCACACCTGTAACATAAAGTCATGCAGGATCTCATGCAACACTCCGATTATTAATAACATGAAGTTGTTACTCAGTTTCAGTAAAATACCTTTAGTTATTGTATCCTGTAATACTACTACAGTGTTTTCAGATGTCAATTAGCCGTGGTGGCCATCTTGAATGGGGACAACTACTAAAAGTAACCAGTTTTAGATAAGAAAAGAAATCTTTGTTTTGATCATTACAGGAACAAAATCCCATGTTAGCAGAAGATAAAGATGAATGTAGAAGATGTAGGCCTACATCTAAGTATCATTTATCCAGTGCTTCAGGAGAGATTTTGCTAAGGGACTAAATCAACATTCTGGAGAAAAGATATTGATACACCCAACGCCCATGATGGGGACGACTCTAAAGGTTGATGAACTCTAACAGCTAGAGGCAGTTTGGACCAATTTGGGATAGCAGTTTAATACCACTATACCCACATTAAAAATAGAATAAAACAACACAGCTACACAGAAGACCAACTGGTCTCTTTTCTCCAAGCTTCAGCTAATTAACGAGAGGATAAAGAGTGTCACTCCCTATTCGTGTGTACTCCTCACAGCTATCTGAGCTGTCACAATGTGAGCAGCTCAGGATAAAGGTGGAGGGCTCATGGTTATTTTTCATTCTTTCTTATCGTTCTATCCTAAATGTCAGGTGATTTCCAGCTCTTCTGGG
Source organism: Aphyosemion australe (assembly GCA_006937985.1). NCBI lineage: Eukaryota > Metazoa > Chordata > Actinopteri > Cyprinodontiformes > Nothobranchiidae > Aphyosemion > Aphyosemion australe. Next base: position 760,468 of record SSNS01000140.1, read on the forward strand.
AACCACTAACCTGAGAACATGAAAGACTCTCGCTCCACCCGGGCTTTGCCTTTTAGCTTTCTGACTTTTTAACAGATGTGGTTTGTTTGGGTTTTGTTGGTGAGTTTAACCTTTAGTGGATTTCTGTCTCAGAGATTTTGAGTGACAGTTGTAGTCTCTTTTATTGTAGTGGACTGGAACTCAACAGCTACTTTCTTATTTCTTATTATTGGATTATTTTTATTACTTATATATTCTTTTTTTCTTGTATAACAAACGTTGGCTTTTTTATTGTAACTGGATAATAAAGACCTGTTTAGCAAAGATGCATCGGCACCAGCCGCTCATCACCTGTGATATGGAGCAGATCTAGTGTATGCTGTTTTAGGACCTAACTGATAACGTTGTTGAATACCCTTAAAGCCTTAAAGACATGAATCCCTTAAAACCATACTATGCCACTTTTTTCATATTTTTAAATCGTTTTCTTGAGCCTGTATGTGCTAAAGGGACTCTTTACAGCAGTGTTCCCCAACCCTGGTCCTCAGGGCCCACTGTCCTGCATGTTTTCCATGTCTCTGCTTCAACAAACCTGATCTGCATTGCCTCCTCAGGAGGACTTCAAGTGCTGCAGATGCCTGTTAATCACTCATTCATTTGAGTCAGGTGTGTGGCAGCAGGGAAACACTATTGTTTGAAAGTGCAACATGGAAAACATGCAGGACAGTGGGCCCTGAGGACCAGGGTTGGGGAACAGGGTTGAGACCCCCACCGCCCTCTGTGGCCAGAATACCGCACTTGCAACTTCAGAGTGTCGGTCCGGTCCCTGTTGGACTTAGTAATGTGGAGCTGACATACCTGGTGCTGCAGTCTGCTTCCAGCATGTTTCCTGCATGTTTTAGATCATGAACACAGCTGATTTGTTTGATTCAGTGATGAACCGCTCCTGTAGACACTAATGAAGGCTGAGGAGACATTTCAGCAGTTAGATTAACCCTTTGGGCCCTAGCGCCCCCCAATTGGGGGCTTTTCCCAAAAAGAAAAGTTTAGCAGCACATTAATATTCTAATATTTACACATCTCAACAAATCCCACAAGAATTCCCTTTAAAATGAGACCAAAATTAATCAAAAAGACCATGTTGTTACAGAAATATACTCAATTAAGTGTGGGGATGTCATTTTCAAGCAGATTTCTCAAAAAAAGGCTTAGGGCCCAAAGGGTTAAGGTGTTAAAAAGACGAACGCACAGCGAGGAGATATGTTTCACTTTTGCTTTCACTAACAAACACTAGGGGGTGCTAAAAGCAAGCCAAAACTGCCTAATATCCTTTTAAAACCATCCTATGACAGTCTGTTCCTCATAGCTGCTCCAGGTTGGCTTCTCAACACCTGCAGAGCCAAGTTGGTCCCCATGACTCTGATGTTATATAAAATGTTTGAGATGTGCTTGTCTCCCTGTGTCAGTCACATTTCTGCCCAATGAAAATAATGCATTTTAGTGAAATGCAATTACATTAAAGAGACACATGTGGATGGTACAAACCAATAGGGTTTCAGGTAGAATAGAATAAAAAATACCTTTGTTGTCCTCAGTGGAGAAATTCAAAATTATTTTCCAACCACAATCAAATCCGCTGTATTTGGATGGCACGGTTTATCTGGACATAGCCTTGGTGGTTTGTGTTTTTTAACAATGACAAGCATGAATGAAACAAAAGTAATGAGGGTATTTTTAAAATTCAGGAATAGAAAATACAGATAGTTGTGTGAAAATGTACGGAGAAGAGGTAAAAAGTTGGCAAACAGAAAATTACGCCAGTGAAGTACTCAAAAGGTATCAAAGTATTTGTACTCTGTTACCNACAAAACACATATAGATTGGTTGGGCGAACTCCCACGCACCCTCCAGGACCCCCCCAAGGGTATAGAGCTGGTCCAGTGTTCCACGGCCAGGACGAAAACCACATTGCTCCTCCTGGATCCGAGGTTCGACTATCCGACGGACCCTCCTCTCCAGAACCCCTGAATAGACCTTACCAGGGAGGCTCAGGAGTGTGATCCGCCTGTAGTTGGAACACACCCAGCGGTCCCCCTTTTTAAATAGGGGGACCACCACCCCGGTCTGCCAATCCAGTGGAACGGCCCCCGATGTCCACGCGATATTGCAGAGCCGTGTCAACCAACACAGCCCCACAGCATCCAGAGCCTTAAGGAAATCCGGGCGGATCTCATCCACCCCCGGAGCCTTTCCACCGAGGAGTTTTTTGACCACCTCAGTGACCTCTGCTCCAGAGATTGGAGAGCCCAACCCAAAATCCCCAGACTCTGCTTCCATCCTGGAAGACGTGCTGGTGGGATTGAGGAGGTCTTCAAAGTACTCGGCCCACCGATTCACAACGTCCCGAGTCGAGGTCAGCAGCACACCCTCCCCACTGTAAACAGTGTTGGTAGTGCACTGCTTTCCCCTCCTGAGACGCCGGATGGTGGACCAGAATCTCCTCGAAGCCGTACGGAAGTCTTGTTCCATGGTCTCACCGAACTCCTCCCATGCCCGGGTTTTTGCCTCTGCGACCACCCGAGCCGCATTCCGCTTGGACTGCCGGTACCTATCAGCTGCCTCCGGAGTCCCACGGGCCAAAAAGACCTGATAGGACTCTTTCTTCAGCTTGACAGCATCCCTAACCGCCGGTGTCCACCAGCGGGTTTGGGGATTGCCGCCACGACAGGCACTGGCCACCCTGCGGCCACAGCTACGGTCAGCCGCCTCGACAATGGAGTCACGGAACATGGTCCATTCGGACTCAATGTCCCCCGCCTCCCCCGGGACGTGTTCGAAGTTCTGTCGGAGGTGGGAATTGAAGCTCCTTCTGACGGGAGACTCTGCCAGACGTTCCCAGCAGACCCTCACAACACGTTTGGGTCTGCCAGGTCTGACCGGCATCCTCCCCCACCATCGAAGTCAACTCACCACCAGGTAGTGGTCAGTTGACAGCTCCGCCCCTCTCTTCACCCGAGTGTCCAAGACATGCGGCCGCAGATCAGATGAAACGACAACAAAATCGATCATCGACCTGAGGCCTAAGGTGTCCTGGTGCCAAGAGCACATATGGACACCTTTATGCTTGAACATGGTGCTTGTTATGGACAATCCATGATGAGCACAGAAGTCCAATAACAGAACACCGAACACTCTGATGTTATATTGCCACATAAAACACACGCCTGAATATAGTAATCTAGACAAACTGTAGCAGTAGCAAAAGGTTTAGCTCTGCAGGTCGGTCTAGTCATGCTCCATTGTAGCCTCAGTAGGTCTACCATTGGCCCGAACAGTTTTAGGTCAGGCCAATCACAGCGTTTGTTGGGTGGGCTTAGCACCAGAGAAAATCTACAAATATGGTGTCGCTTCAGGAAAAGTGTTTGTTTAAAATGGCTTTGGCATCAACTTCAATGCCATACTATGCAACTTTTTCATAGTTTTAAATCATGTTTTTGAGCCAGTATGTGCTAAAATGACCCTTTACAAGTTTAATGAAATGTCACTCAGACTCCACCGCCCTCTGTAGCCAGAATACCACACTTGCAACTTCAGAGTGACCAATCTGGTCCCTGTTGGACTTCACTAACGGACACTAGGGAGTGCTAAAAACAAGTCAAACTACCAAGTGTGCCTTTAAATGATTTATACTTGGGATTTTCTCTTCTTCTTCTTCTTCTTCTTCTTCTTTGGTGTATTACGAATTGCCTTATTGATTTTCGTAGCAATGAATACGTCACACTGTTAGTTGCTCTGATCTGGTCCTAGCGCTGTTCAGTTGCTTGCGGAGACAGTTTGAAAGACAAGCGTAGATTCTCACAGAGCACAATGAGACCAGAATTCACATTCTTACCAAACAACACTTCCTGCCTCAGTAAGGAAACTAACTCCCAGCACACAACAGACTTTAGAGCTCGTTAATATGCTGTGAGGAGCAACCACAAAAACTAGGTCAGTTTTAAAGATATCGAGCCACAATGTGGTGTAGAAGAAACGGAGACTGGGCTAAAACACATGCTCACATAAAATGAGAATTTTCCTAAAAAAGGCCATTAGACATGATTTCTCAACATAAGGTCTGGCTTGATGATACAAATTCCTCCAATGACTGCTTTGTGTTTAAATTGTTTCTGTAGAAAATGTCACCTTTATGAGCTCAGTTGTCCTGATTTCACCAAGAATCATCGTTGTAACGTCAACAATCACCTCATTCACGACCAAGGTGTGGATTTGTCGGATCATTTATCTCCTCTGATAATCAGCCCCGTTCCAAACAGATGATTGTTTTCAGGACGAATGAACGCATGTGTGTAAGAACATAACTGCAGCGTGTGTTTGCGTTGAGTTGGTGTGGCTAATGAGTTCTTTTGTCTTCTCATTAAAGAGCCGGGGAAAGCCAGCAATAAGAACTGGAGGTTGTTCTTTTGAAAGTGCTCTTCCTTCTTCCTAATTTACCACGCTCCTTCTCATGCAAATGAATTTGCTTCCAAGGTTTTTAAAGCTTCTTATGTGAGCAGTGGCTCAGAGAAAGGTGAATGAGCAAAGAGCAGCCATGAGAGTGACAGATGAAAAGTCAAAAGGAGGAACAGAAAATGAGAGGATTAATCTGTAGCCACCTGAACACCCATCAGAGCTCAGACAAGAGGGCAAAGCCGAAGGATCTGAGGCCGCTGCTCGTCTGAATGTCATCGACAGATTATGAGACCCCCGGACTCCGAGCACAGAAGCAAACCGTGCTCAGACTGAAAATGTCAACTCTTAAGTCAACTTGTGGTCCGTTAACCATTAGTTATGTACCCCAGAAGGAAAATCTTCCTGATTATTATAACTCAGAGAAATATTTCTAACAAGTTTTAAAACTAGCAAGGAAAAGCATTAATCTGATTCCTGAAACATCTGACATAAAGTAATCAGCAGCTCTTGTATGAATTTAAAAATGTTCTCTTGACTTTTTGATGTTTTAATACAAAGCACCAAATCATTACTTATTTCCTAGTATTCTTAACAATACCTTTGGAGCATTTTTTAGGTCAGTGATGCATTTAGACATTTCAGCAAATGTTAAAACAACAAATCACATAGTTGTTTGGTACAAAAGCACACATCATGTTTCTAGCTCAGTGCACAGGACGGGCAGCAAAGAAGCCACTTTTCTCCTATTAAAACATATAAATTGTCCAGGGATTCAGGTCTGTTTTCTCTGATTAATCACATTTATATTGGTTTGGGACATTCAGGAAAAGGAGGATTGTCTGGGGAAGAAAAGGTGAGCGCTCCTATCTGTCCGGTGTCCTGCCAACAGCGATTATTTACTGTTGGTGCAGATACTTCAGTGTACCAAACATCTGACACAAAATCTGTAGGATACAGAGCTGACGTGGTGTTTCAGTGAAGAATGAGATGAGATATGATATGATCCAGTACAAGGTGTTACATCACATTAAATATCTCATGTAACAACACAATCACATAACATCTGGTTCTGGTAGACAACAGGCATATGAAACCAAATCACCCAACTGCATATAAAACTAGAATCCGCTCTGGTAGAGATCCTGTGTGACTGCACCAGATCGGGTCCAGCGCTGTAAAACCATTACCTCTGATCGTGTATTAAAGGAGACACATTATGAAAAACTCTCTTTTTGCTTCCTTTTGTGTTGCCATATGGGTCTCTATTGCCTCTATAAACACTTCAAACATGAATAAAAAATCATCCATTCATTTAATCTCAGATTTAGGATTCAGGACTCATATTTCTCCATGAGCTGTATCAAAAACTCCCTTATTGTGATGTCACAATGAGGAAAATAAGCATTGAACCTCCTCTTACCTGTCGGCAATTAAGGAGCCTTCCGTTTGGTACATGGAGAAGCAGCGGCTCTACTCCGAGCCCCTCCTGGATATCTGAACTCCTTACAATTCAGTTCAACTCAGTTCAGTTCAATTCAATTTCTTTTCAAGACTCCCACATGTGTCAGACACACTCAGAATTGAAGTGGCGTTTCTTCATGTCCTTGGTACAAACAGCAACACTGTTAAAATATGCAGTAAAAAAAAGAACAAAAATATTTGAATAAAGTTTGTAAACAAAATATAAGTAAAATAGAATGGGTAGTTAAAATAGAGCCAAAATACCTAGGAGACACATGGCAGTTCTACTGGTGTAAATAGTGTAAACTAGAACAGATGGTCTCAGCCGTTTGTTTTCTCGTTTGAGCTTTTGTTATCGTAAGTTTATGGTGAAAACATTTCTGCACCTGATCATTAAGCATTAGATGCAAAATGAATATTGCACCTGCAGAAAGGGAAGGACCAGTCAATTGTGTATTTATGTTTTTACATGTTAGATGGGTTAAAAATGAGCAGGAGCATGGACAACTGTAAAACCAGTTCAGTATCTGTGTTCAGTCTCACAAGACATCATCAATGAGTCAAACTGTTAAGACATATTTCAGTTTTTGTGTGTGCAAAGAATACAAGTTAACAAGAACATTAAATATATGTTTCTTTCTGTATGTGTCTCACATAAGGTTTCACTTTCATCTACAGGTTAAAAAATACGTTTGTTTTTAGACGTTGTATGATTTAAACATGTCTCTAAACTAGAAGGCCGTTCTCCCTTTCATGACACATTAAACTTTTCTCTCACATCTTGGTGAGAAAAAGGTCATAAAAATACTTTGTTTCCTTCTAAAACACACCTTCAGTTTCAGGAAGTCAGACTTTACATCTAATGTACACCTGATGACACAGGGCTTCTTCTTCCCCCTGATATAATTTTGCTCCAAATGTTCAAGGCTAGTCCTGAAGAAAGACCAGAGGCTCTCCTGGTTTTTAAAAAGCGTGAACCGTTCCATTTGTAGGTGGGATCTCCTGTTTGTAGAGCCAGGCTGGAACAGTCTCAATTCCATTTCTCTGTGAATTCTTGGTCAAATCAGTGCTTTTCCTCAAACAAGCGTGTGCTAACAACCCATAGGCTGATAGAACCATTTAAACATGAAGTTACTGCCAAAAATATGATGCAAAGAACATTTTCTTGTTTATAAATTAGTAATTACTTGCTGTCGCAGCAAACATTACACAACAGTAAAGTGCAGAGTAGAGCAGAGTGTGCCTCCCTTTAACTCACACTAATCACGAGTGTGAGCGTGAGCTGTGTGTTGTATTTGTAATGTTGTGAGTCTTAGAGAGGTGTGCATGCTCTTTCAAGGAAGAAACGTTTGTTATAAATTCAGAGGAGCAATGCCACCTCTCAGATGTCATTACATTTGTTACAGACAGACACATAAACCCGTATGCATGGTTTCAGGGCAAACATAGAAATTGAACATTTTCATTTGCATTGGAGGTCCTACTTAAGGAGGTGATGGGGAGGAGAGGGAGTGTTAATACAAACAGAACCTGCAGGCGTAACTCTTTCTGTTGCAGTCCCATCTGACTAATGATAGGTTTGCCTTTTTCTTTTTCCATTGAAGCAGCTCATGACTGTCAGCAACAGGACTGACCACCTCCATCACTGCTGCTCTCCATCTGTCCTCCACCACCACAGAATCATGCACGGATTCTGACACGACTGTTCAGACTGAGGTTAGGCTTCACCACAGAGACAAACCCAGAACCAATGGTGTAAACAGCACTGTGGGACTGGGGGGTGAGGAAAACCTCCAACATGCAGGAACTTTTTTTACCCTTCAAACAATCAATCAAAAACTGTGGGAGGCCCGTTGGAACCGACCGACAAGCGACACACCAAATGTCAACCAAATGAAGTCCGATGCGAGTGACACTTACCATAGAGAATGGTCACCATGGAAACGGGCATGACCAAGATGCCTAGGAGCATATCGGCCACCGCTAGTGACATCAGAAAATAGTTGGTTGCATTTTGCAGCTTTTTCTCCAGAGAAACTGCCAGGATCACCAGGATATTTCCCATGACCGTGATGGCAACGACGGCCAGAATCAGCAGCGCCGCCCAGTTCTTCTCCACCGCCGACTCAAAGCCAGGACACGGAGACCCTAGATGTCCTGCCAGGCTGCTGTGCGACTGAGAGTTAATGACGGCGTGGGCCACGTCGCTCCCGTGACATCCAAGGATTGTTGCGTTGCCGGGTCGATTCGAAGGCCTGGGGTTAGACTCCGAGGTGGTGACGGTCCTGATGGTGTTGAAGAGCAGCTCTGACACGTTAGCTCCACGTAAGTTCATGGTGTCAGCTCAGAACCTCGGGATGTCTGCCAGAGTCATCAGCTGGAAGGAGGAAAGAAAAAGTCCCACTTCAGATCCTTTTCCCCAGAATAATAAAATAAACGAGTCACCAAATATTCCGGAGTCGGTGAACATGTCTGCCGTTTAATCCAACACTCCAAATGTCTCTCGTGATCAACAAATGATCCTCCAAAGGAAAACTAGAATAGGAAGATCACAGAGTTCAGCGGAATGAAGATCAGCTGTGTGATGTGTGCCACATGGCTCTGGAACAACGAGGGGTCAAAAGGATAGAAAAGTGCTCCGGTTACTACAGATATATCCAAAAGCAAACGTTGAGCAGACGTTTGAAGGAAAAAGAAAAAACTCTTCTGGTTCTGGGATTTGTTTGAGAGCTGCGAGATGTCAGTCACGGTTTTCTCACCCAGGAAATCCGGGCTTTTAGAACCATCACTCATGGTAAAACGCGAAAAGTCAGGAATCCATCTCCCGCTTCAAGCAGCTTCCAGGAAGTTCTCAGGTGATTTCTTTACATAGTGCTTTCATAGAAGTTCAGAAATCCTGACAAAAGATCAGAGCGATACTTCTGTAAATCCCTCTCCAGGTGTACGTCCACGGCGTGTGCTGTTAGACAAGCATGGGAACTCTGGGACATGCTTTCCCTCTCATATCGACTTATGTCCACACCTGTGAGTGTGTGTGAAGCTGACAGCGATGGATGGTGAGCACGATCATACCTGACACACGTTTGTCCATGTGTCACTAACTTTCCCGTCCTTTGTCCCCTCACATACTCGTGTAGTGAAAAAGTCACTCCTCTGCAGACCAACCCCTCCAGGGGTGATGAATGTTCTAGTTTGTCTTCCTCCTGCTGACATTCAGGTCACTCTTCACCTGAGTCTTCCAAAGATCCGAGCGTTCTGTCATTCTTCCACATGGTTCCAGGTTGACACTTTTCAAAAATGAAAGACAAACAGGAATGAGGAGAGAAGAGAGCTCTCGTTTCTCAGCAGACTGAAGAGGTTTTCAGCTCTTCACAAGTGTCAGCTTGTTAGTCGTCTTTAGCGGTGACCAGGAGCTGAAAGCTTCTCCGCTTTTCCTCTCGTCACGCTGCTTTTCACAGGCAGCCTCTCTTCCTCTCTGTGGGGATCTCCTGCTCTCTCTCACTCTGTTTCTACTCAAGGTCTCTCTCCCTTCCATCGTATTGGCTGGCTCTCTCTCTTCTTCTCTCTCTCGTTCTGCTTTTTTTCCGAGTGTAAATCTCATCGCTCCGTTCAGATTTAGATCTAAAGGCTTCACTGGGATTATCAGATCTAAACACACAATGACTAAAGCTGTTTGTCAATCCTGACACTTAAAATTCTAGTAAAAAAAAAATCCCATTTAGTCATGAAATGAGATGAAGAGAACTCAGCTCAACCAATGAAGATGCTAGTTTGACCATTTTACATGATTTAAATAAGCAGCTCTTTCCTTTCAGTCCGTTTTCTACAATAATGTTTCCAGTGAAATCGAACTGGTCCTAAATGTTTAGACGAAAACTTATTCCAACCTTCCATCCACATCAGCTGGGAGAATTAAGAAATATCCCTTTAGTTAACTTTAGTTTATGTTTAATTTAAGTTTAAAGGATCCCATCAAACAGTAAAAATAAAAATTACATATTTATTTACCTCGGCTCTAAGAGAAGAAACCTTTGAAGTGATAAAAATGGGATTCACCTGACGACAGACTGAGTGAGTGCATGTAGGACATTGTTTGCTACATAATTTGGGTATTTTAGCTTCTTCACTGGAAGCTTGAGTGATGTTCTTCTTGTGCATCATTACTTATTGAGGGTCCCCACATGCCCACTGGTTCCTCTGCAGCAACGTGTCCAGTCTAGTTTATGCTCCCTGTTTAAAGCTGCAACGGCAAATCTGCAAAACAAGCTAGCTTTTAAAGAGCAGGTTCTTTTTACTAGAAATCTAGACAGACAGTAGCAGAAGCAAAATGATTTTGCTCTGCATTTCAGTCTAGCCACGCTTCATTGGAACCGCTGCAGCCCTGATCAGTCTGGTGGCCTGCCAATCACAGCGCTCAATCAGTTTGCAAAACAACAAAGATGGCGACTCTTTTAAAACAGCTTTGGCATCAACTTTAGTCTATATACACTTGGGCTTTTCTTTGAGTCAAGAGCAGATAGAGGTGCTTGAGTCTTTTATTCAGAACAAGGATGTATTTGTGTCTTCTTCGACGGTGTATGGCAAACTGCCTTGTTGACTGACATCTGAACTTATCTATCTTAGTTACGGCGGATGTCTTGGATGGACTTCTGGTATTGTGTTTATTCTCTTATATTTCTGTTTTTTATATCTTTTTTGTATTTTATCAACACTGTTTCTTAAAGGGACACTTTGCAACTTTTTAATGTTTTTAAATCATTTTCTTGAGCCAGTATGTGCTAAAATGACCCTTTACAGGGTGAATGAAAGGCCACCCAGCTCCTGTGGCCAGAATATTCCACTTGCAACTTCACAGTTGCCAGTCTGGTCTGTTGGGAATTCAGCTTGACCTACCTGGCACTGCAGTCTGCTTCCAGCATGTTTCCTGCATGTGTTAGATCATGAACACAGCTGATTTGTTTAATTTAGTGATGAATAACTTCCGTAGAAACTAATTAAGGCTGAGGAGACATTTCAGCAGTTAGGTGTTAAAAAGACGAACGCACAGCGAGGACAGATAAGTTTTACTTTTGGTTTCACCAACAAACACTAGGGGGTGATAAAAAGAAGCCAAAATCGACTAGTGTCCCTTTAAAGCATCTATCCGGAGTATTTCTTTTATCGGATGGCACCATCTAGTGGTTGACAAGCGTATCACACCAAGAGTCGGTCGATCCGGTTTTTTAAGATGGTGACTGCACGTTTCTTGTTTATGAATGTGCTTCTGTAGCCGACAAACAGAGCTAAAACACGTTGTTTTACAAGTATTATTCTCATGTCATGTTGTGTTTTCATATATTTATATTTTAAAGACTTACTTGTCCATGAAAAGTTCATCAATCCTGCATCAGCTGAGGTACTTCCTTAAATTTTAAGCACGTAAGCGGTAGTCTAACACTACTGGTTAGTTCTGGTTGAGGCTCAGTTTCCTATTGCACAGATTTTTATGGGGCAGGGGGCGGGCTTAGCAAAAAACAAAAAGATGTATCGCTTATATTATATCACAGTACATGATAAGACAATCACTTACGGATTTCTGAAACATCATACATAAGTCCTTTTTCTTATAGTTATACTTTTACACCTGTTTTGTATTTTATTTATTCATCTTTTATGTTTGTTGATTGCTTTGTGCAGCACTTAGGTCAGCTGCCATGCTGTTTTATAAGAGCTTTATAAATAAACCTGACTTGACCTTTTGAGACTCTGGTAGTTTGTCCTAAAGTTGAAGTGGTAGCAGCCGGCTGTTTCTCCTTCTCTGATATCATTGAGCGGAGAACCTCTCACACCAGTGGTGTTCTGTTGATAAATACGTGAGTGTGTTATGAGTGTGGAATTTTTTTAAGCTCCATACATAAAAAACAAACATCCCAGCTATAGAAGCCAGGTCCAATATGTAATGCTACACTGAGGCATGATTGGCTCCTATAGGTGTAAGGTTGAGAACCTTTACATTTAAAGCTGTTGTCTCATGATTAGCTGATAATGTCACACTCTAACTTTACCTGTGTCAACTGTTGCTTTTTCTCCAAGTGTTTTGTTTTTCTTTCTTTCATTACAAAAATTAAACTAAGCAAATGTCAGACTCATAAAATAAAGGGTTTTTCACGTTAATGATAAAAGCTCATCATTGCGTGTTCAGGTGTTTATCTTCACTTTAAAAGTCATAAAGGTGACTCCATCGTCTGAAGGAAAGGGGGTTCTACATCTCAGGCTGTCATGAAACATTTTCCTCCTAAATGAAATGTTCCTAAAAACAGTTTTCTTCACCAAAAACACACTTTGCATGTGGAGTAGACGTGCAAACACATTTAAACAGTGTTAGCATGTACAAGGCCGCAGTGTTCAGCGATGTTGCTGGGAGACAAATTACAGCCAGCTTATGGCTCCTCAGACATTCTTATGCAGTTTTAGTTTTGACCTACAAGGTAACTGTCTTTATTTTACTGAATCCTCTTTGAAAGAAAGGTTGGACTTCTTTACAGCCGTCTCTGAGGCTTATTATAATCCCCAGGGCCGTCACAAAATACATAAACCAGTGTCGAAGCAATGATGGGTTGCAGGTTTAATTTCATTAAAACCTCTACATCTTCATCACAATGGCCTAATTAAATATGCAGAATTCAGTTTCACACAGCAGATCTGCAGAAGGAAGGTTGGCAACTAGAGTTTTATCCAAAACTCTGCTGCTGTTAGGTTTTTGCTTCACACTCCTGAGCTGTTACTGACTGAATCTGAGCGTTTGCTCAGGTGAGAATGTAAAAACACTCTAGCCTTGGGCTTAAGGGAGCTAAATGTCCATGTCCAGGATAACACAGCCAGCATGCTGGTGTGCACGTAGATGTTCCCTGACACTTTGTGTGGATGGCAGCGAGCAGCAGTCCTGTACGTGAGCCTGGTCATTTCTGCACCCTTAACCTGCACCAGAACCCCAGAGCGCCCAATAAACCAAACAATCACATGTTCATTTCCACCTTTATTTGACTAAATCCTCTCATGAGAGCACGGTTCCTGCAGCAGCTGCAGTAAATCACCAGGTGAATTTGTGCTCTGTGTTGTTGCTAGGTGCTGCTTTTGTTGCCTTTTTCCTGAGGGGGGAAGAAAAGCCGTTTTCCTCTCCAGAACAGCTTCAGTCATCATCATCAGGCTATTTGTTGAAGCAGGAGCTGTTTGAGTAAAATCACAATGAAAATTATAATGTTTCCTCCGTCTGAGGCTGTCTGCCTCATCTTCTGACTCACTCAAAGCCTACTTAATGGATGTTATGTGTTCTCTGATAGCTGTCATCTCTCTCATCGTTGTGTGTTCAGTGATGCTAAAGAAGAATGCTGAAAAAAAACACAAATTGTGTGTATTCTTCATTTTCTTAGTAATTGACTCTTTACAGCATCCTTGTGAGGTAAAACTTCACACTGATTAGATGTTTTTGTTATTCTTTGCTTCAGTTCCAGACCGAGATTATTGATTGCTCCACCTTGTGTGAGAAAAAAGATTCATGATGAAAAATAATTTGGTTTTTATTTAATTTGTTTATGATTCACTGCAAAAAAAAATCAGCTTTTAACTTATTTTTTGTGACTGTAGATTCAGTTTAATAAGCTCTATCAAGATCAGCACATTTGGGCTTCTAAATCCCAAATAGAAGTCACTGAATAGCAGCTGCATGGACAAACGTTCCAGTTTAAAAAACTTCAAATCATCTTCCCCAAAGCCATATGAACAAGGTATGCAAATAAATACAGAATGAAGATGTCCTTTACAAGCAAAACATTTTAATAAAATCTCAAACTCAGTCTTTGCTTATTTAAAGGTCTCATCCACTCTTTCCAATAAATCTGCTGTGGTCTCTAGCATGAATAAATGCCTTGTGAGTCATTTTCAGTGGAAAAAATCTCTCCTGTTTCAGGGAGTAGACCAGTATACGTTTACCCAAATATGTCCGTTTTGCTTAATTGTGAGTGCCTACATGCAATCTGAATGATTTACTCACCATTTTCACAGTTTTCTCTCATTTAAAAGTGAATATCTTCCAATTCACCTGACTCAATGGCTGAATCACCAGCTAGTGAATCAGCTGTTAAGCACCTGCTGATTAAAACCAGGTGTGTTGGAGCAGAGAAACAACTAAAACATGCTGGACAGTGGCCCTCCAGGACCAGGGTTGCCCACCCCTGCCTCTAAGGTAAACTTTAGGGAACTTCTCATTTGTTATGCAGGAAGAGTGAATGTGTTTCACCCCCAGGAGAATATCAAAGATAAGTCAGGAGGAACACCAGATGATTTGCTTGTTGTTATTCAGATAAAGCAACACAGCAGAGATAAGACGGTGGATGTGGGTGATGTTAGGCAGTGTGACAGATGGAGAGCACAGATAAATATTTACAGTCAGCAGGAGGGAAGAGACAAAGATGGATGAAGAAGAAAACAGCAGTCGTTAGTCATTTATCTATAGAACATAAATAATAACATCCTCCAGACAACCTTCATGCAGAGGAAAAACAAACAATGAAGCAAACGGCTGATGCGCTTTTGACTCGGAGGTTAAAAATCCAGCAGAGCCAGGAGCAACATGGAGGCAAAAATAAAAGGTTGTAGTTTTTAAATTTTCTGATCATTTTAGTCCTAGTTTTAAAGCCCGATGCTGAGGGAGTCATGAAGACCCTGATGCTGAAGCGTTACGGCTCGGCTTCAGATGGGGATAATTAAAGGAGACAGATTTGTCACTTTTTGCTTTAGTTATAATCGTTCTCTGGTTGATACAAACATGTTCATGAAGTTCTTTGCCCTAAATCCCTCTCACATTAAGTGTTTTCAGCTGTTTAATTCTCAACAGTTTCAGTACCTTCCAGAATGGGTCGTTTCAGGGCTCTGTCACTTTAAAACCAGCTGGACCTGGCCACGCCCACCCCCGACTCATGGGCTTGACACACGGGAGGCGACATCGCCTCTCCTCCATTCATTTTCAATGAGACATGCGCGACAAAGTGATAATCGCGGGTCTCCCTCCTGCTAAGCGACACGCAAAAAACGCGCATGTGATATTTTGCGCTCGTGCATGTGTCGTGCACAGGCAAGCCAGCGATGCGATCCCTGAAATTTGAAAAATTTCAACTTTTCATCGCTGTCGCTCGGACAAGGTCCAGTCAGCGGAGGTTTCATTGACTGACCAATGAGCAGACAGGATGCTTCTCAGTACATCTCTACGCAAACGTGGAGGAAAAGTTAATATATATCATAGGTTTATATAGTAAAGTCAGAAGTAAGACTTCACTTAACTCTAGCAAAACCTTGGGAGACTTCATAACCGATTTTTCAACTCTGAACTGCTTTAATAACCCAAAATTCCTTCCAATCTGACGGCCAATCAAAACAACGGAAGACTTGTTATTCAACCTGGAGCAGAGAGCGCCACTGGCTTTTGCCGCATGTCACCTCCTGTGTATCAGGTTATCAAAGCGATAGCAATGAGTTTCGCTGATCGCGGTCGTTTGTCG
Organism: Aphyosemion australe; assembly: GCA_006937985.1. Taxonomy (NCBI): domain Eukaryota; kingdom Metazoa; phylum Chordata; class Actinopteri; order Cyprinodontiformes; family Nothobranchiidae; genus Aphyosemion; species Aphyosemion australe. The sequence goes on from SSNS01000140.1 coordinate 775,893, forward strand.
CCTCTCGTGTATTGAGCCCATTAGGCTGCTGTAATTCCCCATTTGTGATGTCACAAACAGGGAATTTGTGAAATGGTTTGTTTTAGGTTTGTTTCCTAAATTCAAACACCAACAGGAATTTTTTTTTCAAGTTTGGAGTGTCTATAGAAGCAATAGAGACCCACATGACCACACAAAGAAAGCAAAAAGGTGAGTTTTACATAATCTGTCCACTTTAAGATAAGCACATGGTTGTCTAAGGCTGGGAACAGATACTGGCCAATAAAAATAATTCATTCAGGATCAACATAAATCTTTCATAGACCAAAACTTATACTGTAAATAAATTAAAAATCAGATTGTTATTCTATACAAGCAGTGTAAGCAGCTCACCATCAGGAGGAAAACAAAAGCACTCACCTGTGTCACCAGCTGTTATTGGAGGAGACAAAGTGCCAAAGTCCACAAAAGTCTGTAAACACAAAACAAAGAACATGCAGAGAACCTTCTCATGTTTTCTGACCGGTAAACATTGATCTGTGCAGCTCCTCCTTTCAGACGTCTCTCTAAAACAGGCAAGAACTCATTCTGTGACAGTTTGAGGTCACTTAGTGACACTGATGTATTATACTTTTATATAAACACATACAGCTTGTTGTTTATAACGCATATGGAGCTGATGATACACATTTGATCTAGAGTATCAGAAAACTGGAAGTATGAGGGGTGTTAGGTATGTGGCGGTGACAGAAATGTTCTCTCAGCGGGTTTCCCTCTCAGCCAAAACACAAACAGATGATTTAAAGAAGTGATGTCCTATCCTGGTGCTCGAGGGCCACAAGTCTGCATGTTTTAGTTGTTTCCCTGCTCCAACACACCTGACTTAATTATTAAATGATCTCTTCTAGGGATGCAACGGTCCACTTTCCCCACGGTCCGGTCCGTACCTCGGTTTTTGGGTCATGGCAAGCTTAAGAAAATCTGAAATTTCCAAACTTTATTTTATTCACGCAATAATATAACTTTTCAGATGTATTACGTGTAGTCCAGTTTGTAATAATATGTTCAGAGACCAACAGAAATGTCACTTTTAAAATGCCTTTTCAATCTGGTGTCAGTGAGAGGCTAGAGCGACCGAAGCGGGACCGGGAGTGACGCGTAATTTGGAATTGTAGGATGTCCAAGGAAGGTCCCGACTCGGGAGTGTGTTGTGTGAGGGGTTGTGGTTGTGGCGTCAAATAAAGTGAGCCTCTGAGTTCACCATTTTCACTCCTTGTCTTTATATTCAACTGCAAACCAGAAATGTTCCCACACGGAAGGTTTGTTTGAAGACGGTGCGTCGCATGTCACCGTGGCTAAGTTTCTCTCTGTAGCGCTTGGGATTTTACCGCGTACCATTGCATCCCTAATCTCTTCAGCACAGCATCATGTTTAAGAGAATCCTGTTTGTTACGACCCGTGGTGGTGTTAAAATAAAGGATGGGGTGTAGCAAAGGCATGTGCCAGATGTTAAAATCAAACAATGTTTTTTTTACCAAAGGATTTTATAAACACAATGCTCCAAATCTTCTAAGTACTTTAAATCACAGTGTAAAATGGCTAAAGGGCTCACAATTAAAACAGACATCAAAATGCACCCAAACATTTACCACAATGAAGTCCACTGAATATACTCACAAGTTTGGAGCCAAGTGGGAGCCAGCACTCTGGTTCATTTTCAGTGCCTTGGTCCTGCGTAGGGACTCAGGGAAACAGGAGATGGTGCTGATCCAAAGTTCCACAGGTCCTGCTCTCTGAACAAAAAGGCACCGGCCGTAACACCCCCTCCCTTAAAAGAAAGAAAAAAATTAAAACAAGTTCCATCACACACATTTTTTTCTTTTTTGAATCATTTACTGATTCAAACGAGCTGTGTTGGGGTAAAAAAAAAAGCTTCCTTAAAGCCATACTATGCAACTTTTTCATATTTTAAAATCATGTTCTTGAGCCAGTATGTGCTGAAAAGACCCTTTACAGGGTTAATGAAATGCCACTCAGACTCCCACCGCCCTCTGTGGCCAGAATACCGCACTTGCAACTTCAGAGTGGCGGTCCGATCTCTGCTGGACTTAATAAAGTGGAGCTGACATGCCTGGTGCTGCAGTCTGCTTCCAGCATGTTTTCTGCATGTTTTAGATCATGAACACAGCTGATTTGTTTGATTTAGTGATGAATCGCTCCTGTAGACACTAATGAAGGCTGAGGAGACATTTCAGCAGTTAGATTAAGGTGTTAAAAAAACGAACACACAGCGAGGAGATAAGGTTCACTTTTGGTTCTACTAAACAGACACTAGGGGGTGCTAAAAACAAGCCAAAACTGCATAGTATTCCTTTAAAACTGTAGTGTTGCTAAACCTGAAGCAGGTCATCTGCCTATGTTCATGTTGAGATATATGAAATAATAAATATAGCAGGCTGGTCACACCTGTAACATAAAGTCATGCAGGATCTCATGCAACACTCCGATTATTAATAACATGAAGTTGTTACTCAGTTTCAGTAAAATACCTTTAGTTATTGTATCCTGTAATACTACTACAGTGTTTTCAGATGTCAATTAGCCGTGGTGGCCATCTTGAATGGGGACAACTACTAAAAGTAACCAGTTTTAGATAAGAAAAGAAATCTTTGTTTTGATCATTACAGGAACAAAATCCCATGTTAGCAGAAGATAAAGATGAATGTAGAAGATGTAGGCCTACATCTAAGTATCATTTATCCAGTGCTTCAGGAGAGATTTTGCTAAGGGACTAAATCAACATTCTGGAGAAAAGATATTGATACACCCAACGCCCATGATGGGGACGACTCTAAAGGTTGATGAACTCTAACAGCTAGAGGCAGTTTGGACCAATTTGGGATAGCAGTTTAATACCACTATACCCACATTAAAAATAGAATAAAACAACACAGCTACACAGAAGACCAACTGGTCTCTTTTCTCCAAGCTTCAGCTAATTAACGAGAGGATAAAGAGTGTCACTCCCTATTCGTGTGTACTCCTCACAGCTATCTGAGCTGTCACAATGTGAGCAGCTCAGGATAAAGGTGGAGGGCTCATGGTTATTTTTCATTCTTTCTTATCGTTCTATCCTAAATGTCAGGTGATTTCCAGCTCTTCTGGGAACCACTAACCTGAGAACATGAAAGACTCTCGCTCCACCCGGGCTTTGCCTTTTAGCTTTCTGACTTTTTAACAGATGTGGTTTGTTTGGGTTTTGTTGGTGAGTTTAACCTTTAGTGGATTTCTGTCTCAGAGATTTTGAGTGACAGTTGTAGTCTCTTTTATTGTAGTGGACTGGAACTCAACAGCTACTTTCTTATTTCTTATTATTGGATTATTTTTATTACTTATATATTCTTTTTTTCTTGTATAACAAACGTTGGCTTTTTTATTGTAACTGGATAATAAAGACCTGTTTAGCAAAGATGCATCGGCACCAGCCGCTCATCACCTGTGATATGGAGCAGATCTAGTGTATGCTGTTTTAGGACCTAACTGATAACGTTGTTGAATACCCTTAAAGCCTTAAAGACATGAATCCCTTAAAACCATACTATGCCACTTTTTTCATATTTTTAAATCGTTTTCTTGAGCCTGTATGTGCTAAAGGGACTCTTTACAGCAGTGTTCCCCAACCCTGGTCCTCAGGGCCCACTGTCCTGCATGTTTTCCATGTCTCTGCTTCAACAAACCTGATCTGCATTGCCTCCTCAGGAGGACTTCAAGTGCTGCAGATGCCTGTTAATCACTCATTCATTTGAGTCAGGTGTGTGGCAGCAGGGAAACACTATTGTTTGAAAGTGCAACATGGAAAACATGCAGGACAGTGGGCCCTGAGGACCAGGGTTGGGGAACAGGGTTGAGACCCCCACCGCCCTCTGTGGCCAGAATACCGCACTTGCAACTTCAGAGTGTCGGTCCGGTCCCTGTTGGACTTAGTAATGTGGAGCTGACATACCTGGTGCTGCAGTCTGCTTCCAGCATGTTTCCTGCATGTTTTAGATCATGAACACAGCTGATTTGTTTGATTCAGTGATGAACCGCTCCTGTAGACACTAATGAAGGCTGAGGAGACATTTCAGCAGTTAGATTAAGGTGTTAAAAAGACGAACGCACAGCGAGGAGATATGTTTCACTTTTGCTTTCACTAACAAACACTAGGGGGTGCTAAAAGCGAGCCAAAACTGCCTAATATCCTTTTAAAACCATCCTATGACAGTCTGTTCCTCATAGCTGCTCCAGGTTGGCTTCTCAACACCTGCAGAGCCAAGTTGGTCCCCATGACTCTGATGTTATATAAAATGTTTGAGATGTGCTTGTCTCCCTGTGTCAGTCACATTTCTGCCCAATGAAAATAATGCATTTTAGTGAAATGCAATTACATTAAAGAGACACATGTGGATGGTACAAACCAATAGGGTTTCAGGTAGAATAGAATAAAAAATACCTTTGTTGTCCTCAGTGGAGAAATTCAAAATTATTTTCCAACCACAATCAAATCCGCTGTATTTGGATGGCACGGTTTATCTGGACATAGCCTTGGTGGTTTGTGTTTTTTAACAATGACAAGCATGAATGAAACAAAAGTAATGAGGGTATTTTTAAAATTCAGGAATAGAAAATACAGATAGTTGTGTGAAAATGTACGGAGAAGAGGTAAAAAGTTGGCAAACAGAAAATTACGCCAGTGAAGTACTCAAAAGGTATCAAAGTATTTGTACTCTGTTACCTTTGTTACTACACTTTTGATAATGAAAAATGAGTTGATTTAGATTTTTGTTTGTTCATAAATTTAAAAATAAAATTGTGAAATCTTTCTTATTTTTCTTAATTTTTGAAAGAATCTTTCTGCACAAGTCCTGCACCACATGCACCACACCCACAATGTTGTAGAAGGCAGGAATTAGTAAAAATATGATCATAATGTGATGCTTAAATTGCAACAGCTTACATTAAAAGGCAAAAACCTGGTTGTTTCTGTAAAGATCATTTCAATTTCAATTCAATTCAGTTTATTTATATAGCGCCAAATCACGACAAGTCGTCTCAAGGCACTTCACAAAGTAAACATTTCAATACAGTTCAGTTCATAAGCCAATCAGTAAAAAAGTTTCCTATATAAGGGACCCAGCAGATTGCATCAAGACACTGACTAGTGTCATTGTGTTGGTACAATCCTCATACTAAGCAAGCATTTAGCGACAGTGGGAAGGAAAACTCCCTTTTAACAGGAAGAAACCTCCAGAGGATCCTGGCTCAGTATGAGCAGCCATCCGCTACGGCTCACTGGGGGTTGAGAAGACAGAGCAGGCACAGGCACACCCCACACCTACACCCACACCCACACACACACACACACACACACACACACACACACACACACACATACACCACATATATCAAGTAGTGTTTCTATGGCTACACTGTGATTTCTTAGTAGAAGTTCTATTTAGTAAGAGTAAGAGAAACTTTATTGTCTTTATCTGAGTGAATCTATAATTAATTCAATAGGTGCATTTCAGATGCATATATATAATTCTTGCATTTTGTCTGAGGGTACAGAGCTCATTTCTGCTGGCTGTATTAGTCACAGCTTATGTGCTTCAAACTGCCACGCTCTATTCCCAAGCACACGTATGATTATCACTAATACAACAGGTGGAAGACTTTTCTACCTCTAAAGACGTTTTCTTTAACAGCCTGTGGTGGATGATTGCTTTTGCTGCCATAACCCAGGCTGCTGCTTTTATACCTCCATCTATATAAATGCTTCTGTAGCATCAAGTCCTGATGTTGTTGCTGATGCAACAACAGATCACCAGCATCTTCATGTGTTTTCCCAATGAACAAAATGGTGCAAGTTTGCAAAGTGTTTTATTTTCAGTTCTTCTTATGTGGACAGAAATCCAACAATACATCATGTAGATGTGGGGATTCAAGATATTTTAAATTTAAACTGTCTTTTAGTGTCAGAATCAGAGTTGAACAGAAATATTTGATAAACAAAATCTGATTGAAAAAGAAAGTATTGAAACTGGATTTCAACACCAGTCAAAAGAATCTATTAGTGGTTTTCCAGGGGCTTTGTCATGTTCACAAACTGGGTTTTAAATGTATCTGTCTCACCTTTAAATTAACCAAAAAAAAAGATCTTATATTTGCACATCAGTTTCAGTGATATGGTTGTTGACATTTCTGGTTGTTTCAAAGTGGTCTGGTGTGTGCCCGACAGGAATTTGTGTCAAATTAAAAAAATATTTTAACTCTTACTATTGTCCCTGTATCCTTGGTTAAAAAAAATAAATAAACAAATAATCTTACTTCCTCGGCTGCAGCATGTCAGAGGTATTAATATTCAGACTGGAGTGTGTGAGCAGGATATCTTCTGTGGCTGATCTGGATATTAAATCCAGATCTGTCCCGGTGTCTGCAGACTCAATGTTTCCTGCTTTAATTCGTTTGAGATAAATACACCTAAAGGCCTCCAATAAAGACTTTTGAAGCAGATTCTGACATACTTTGCAAACAACAAACATTTCCTCCTTTGCTTTTGCCCAAACCTATTAATGTAGCAAATTAGCAAAAAGCTGCCCAAACATTCTGGTCCTCACTGAATCCTCTTTCTTCTAAAACATCTGATTTAGTTTGAATTACAGACTTTTGTATAAAACTGGATGTCATTTTCAGAGACATGTGTTTTACAGGTATAAAGACAAACCTTAGATCCTTCTTTCCTTTTCTCTAATGTTTGTTTTTCTGTTGTTTGATGGCGAGAAACGTTAAAGCTGCTGTAGAGGCACCTGCTAAGCTCTGTGCAGGAGTTTAATTCAAGTTGCTGGTTTTATACAGGACGGTGATTGAACGTGTCCTCTGTGAATTCCACATATGCCTGGAAAGTGATTGTTTTAGAATGAAGCAATATGAAACCATATTCATCTGCATGTTGGGACAACAGATGAAAATGTGGAATTTGACACCACAAGCAGACAAGCTGAGAGTTGAATGAAGCAGACAGGTGAAGGTGATGGATACCATTTATTATAGCCAAAAACCAAAAGCTCTGTAAGAGAAGGCTGTTGGAAATGGGAATACAGAACATGATACAGAGTGGTGTAAAGGATGAGAAGAAAACAACAAAACAAGCTGAAAGCTTAAAGGGGACATTTTCTGCAAAACTCACCTTTTTGCATCCTTTTGTTCTGCCATGTGGGTCTACGTTTATAAACACTCTAACCGTAAAAAAAATCATCAATTTTTTTGTCCGTGTAATAAAATTTCTGGAAAAAAAAAATATATATATATATATTTATATACATATATATGTGTATATATATATACATATACATATATAAGTATATATATACATACATATTTTTATATATATATATATATATATATATATATATATATAGATACACTGCTCACAAAAATTAAGGGGACACTTTTTTTATTGGGCCTGGCATGAAATCAATTAAACCTGTCTGATAATTTTCTGGTTGATTAAGCTGCTGAGGGCATTGTTAATCACTTTCAGCTGTATTGGTGTTCATGGACTTAACGACAGGTGCACTAAAGTGGCAACAATTACAAAACCCTCAAAACAGGACTGGTTTAACATGTGGAGGTCATTTCAAGTTTCTCCCTCTTGATCTTTTTTGGCTGGTTTTCCACTCGTGCTAGTTTTGGCTTGAGTAATTATCTCTACTGGCAGCATGAGGCGATTCCTTAACCCTACAGAAGTTGCACAGGTTGTCCAACTTCTCCAGGATGGCACATCCACACGTGCTGCAGCAGGAAGGTTTAATGTGTCTCCCAGCACAATCTCCAGAACATGAAGGAGATTTTTCACAACAAAATGAATTTCAGTTATTTATGGCAAAATAAATTCTTTTTTACAATTGCCCTTTAGTCCTTGTTTCAAATTGTAACTTTCTATTGTCTTACTAAAACTTACCATTGAACAAAGTAATAGCGGTAATTAATGATGGAATATGGAAATGATCACAACACTTTTTATGCTCAAAAAAGGTTTCATTTATTTTTGAATGCCATCTGCATTTATGTCTCTTGTAGTAGCACTACACTAATAAAAGGATATACCGACTGGTTGAGGCGGCCAATATGGATGGTAGGTTCCGGTCAGAGAACCAGGGAAACCAGAAGTTTTCTCAGCGCGTTTATTAACAGTGAACTTGAACAGCAGGCTTATTTAACAGGAACAAGTTACATGTGTGTAGTTGTGGTTTACTGAAGGTATGTTAGCAGCTTAGCATGTGCGTCACGGCAATCATGGGCTAGCCTTAGCATTAGCAGCAAATGACGATCGTTAAATACTATATTAGCATGCTAAAGAATAACAACAAATGCAGCTGATGGGTAACTAAACATGTAAACACCTTAGTAAGCACGAATATAACCTGATTATTCGTCTCGTTTTACTTACTTTTATATCCGTGACGCACAACCGGCGCTAAACCGGAAACATGTCCGTCATAAAACCATGCACGGCCTGAAATATGGAACCAAACATTAGTTCCGTCCGGTGGAATATTAGTTCCGCTTTAGTCTTTCGGACATCTCTGGCAGTGAATCGATTTTCTTTTCTTTCTACAACGATGGATATTTAAACTAGTTTTCACCGATTTTAAATCGATTTTCGAAGCATCATTACAACCCTATCCACAACCCATCAGCAGGACCGATACCTGCTCCTTTGTGCAAGGCGGAACAGGCTGAGCATCCTCCAGAGGATCCTGGCTCAGTATGAGCAGCCATCCGCTACGGCTCACTGGGGGTTGAGAAGACAGAGCAGGCACAGGCACACCCCACACCCACACCCACACACACACACACACACACACACATCTGTATTTACACACCCTGTCCTATTTTACCAGTAGGCATTATCCTGAAATTGTTACCCTGAACTTATTTGGAATGCAATGCAAATTTTACATTAGATTATTTTTCTCATTCATTTGACTGTTTTATTTTGTTTATTTATGTTGTTGCTCTTTATTTTATATGAAGCTGAAGTTGGTTCCCTTTTAAAGTTTTTAATTCAGAAAGTTTAATTCCCACTGTTTCCACCCCCAGTATCTTTAAGCTGCTCTAATTATAAAATGTAAAATGATTTATTTCATGGGTGACCAATCAGAACTCTTGAAATTTCAACATCAACCCATTGAAAAACATGTTACTAATATGATAATCCAAACTCACAATAAAAAAAGAAGAAAGTGACCTTCTTTGAACTAAAGATTTCACAAATTACCACCTGATGGATGCTGCTGTTAATGTAGAATAATCTAATCCAGGTCTGAAGAGTCTAGGTGTTGTAGTTTTTACACTAGACCAGACCTAAGGTGGGTCAGATGCAATAAAGTTCTGAATTCTGCATTTTTTGAACTGTCACAAATCAAATAAAGGTTTCACCAATCACAAATTGTTTTTTAAGGACTCTGCTATCAGTCTAATATAATCTAGTTAAACTCTGAATAATCTAAGTATTGTAGTTTTTAGCAGAGCCAGTTCTAATGTGGTCTACAGGTGAAACTCAGAAATGAGAATCTGGTGTAAAAGTCCACTTATGTCAGTAATCCAGCTCAGACTGAGAGACCATCTAAAGGCTCAGGAACCCTTTGCAGGTGTTCTGGACTCATCAGCTGATTAGAGTGTGACACTTTGAGTCTAGAATATTGAACCTTTGAGAGACAACAGGACAGAAGTGAAGGTTTGTGCATTTAACAAAACATTTAATAAATAATCAGAGCTGCTGTGAAATATTCTCCAGTCCAGCCAGACAGAATCATCGTCTCTTCTGTCTCATGATCAGCAGCAGCTGGGATGTTTATGCTCACAAAGTTTTTCTTTTTTTTATCAGCATTCCCACTTTCAAGTGCAGCTCACTCCTCCTCTTGTTCTGACTTTTTTTCTTGTGCTTATTCTCATCCGTTTGGATGCATCTCCACCTCCATGTTTCCACCTGCCTGTCGGCGCATCTGACCACTGGTTGTTCAGATGCTGCTGCTGCTGCTGTCAATCATTGCGGGAGCGTGCACGGCGTCGGATACCTCGTCTCTTTGTTCTCTCCTCCTGCCTGGGCTAATAGTAGCTGACGATGCGCCTATTGCGCGTTTGGAGAAAATGAGTAGGCTACGTGCGCAAATAAACGAGGCCCCTCATGGAGCGCGTGTTCTGCGTATCGAGATAGGCCCACTTAAAGCTCTGGATTTGCTCAAATAAGATGTTTGAGCTCAACGAGGTTGTAGTTCTCTTGTGGTGTGAGCAGAGCGCGCTGGGAGCGCAGCTTGTAATGAGCGCGCGCGAGTTTTTCAGTTGGGAGGCGCGGAGCAGCTGGAGAAACATATCAATGATGGAACGTACGGGAATCTTTGACGTAACACCGGTGCGCAGAGGTGCGGGTTTCAGTGATCAACAGGAAAGGGAGGAGGCGAGGGGGAAACAGCGAGCGAAACACGGAGGGACCAGACTGTTAGTAAAGTTTTGAGCAAAACTGCTGGAAAAGTGTGGGTGTTCAACCTCCTCATTAGAAAAAGCTTGGGTGTTAAAACACCCACATCCCCCACGGGTGCGACGCCCATGGTCGGGTCGCGGGGGCAGCAGCTTAAGGAGGGAAGCCCAGACCTCCCTCTCCCCAGCCACTTGGGCCAGCTCCTCCGGGGGAATTTCAAGGCGTTCCCAGGCCAGCCGAGAGACATAATCTCTCCAGCGTGTCCTGGGTCTTCCTTTGGGTCTCCTCCCGGTTGGACGTGTCTGGAAAACCTCACCAGGGAGGCGTCCAGGAGGCATCCTAATCAGATGCCCGAGCCACCTCAACTGGCTCCTCTCGATGTGGAGGAGAAGCGGGTCTACTCAGAGCTTCTCCCCCTATCTCTAAGGGAGAGTCCAGCCACCCTGCGGAGAAAACTCATTTCGGCCGCTTGTATCTGCGATCTCGTTCTTTCGGTCACTACCCAAAGCTCGTGACCATAGGTGAGGGTAGGAACGTAGATCGACCGGTAAATCGAGAGCTTTGCCTTTCGACTCAGCTCTCTCTTCACCACGACAGACCGGTACAACGCCTCCGTCACTGCAGACGCAGCACCAATCCGCCTGTCGATCTCACACTCCACCCTTCCCTCACTCGTGAACAAGACCCCGAGATACTTAAACTCCTCCACTTGGGGCAGGACCTCGTCCCTGACCTGGAGAAGGCATTCTACCCTTTTTCAACTCAAGACCATGGTCTCGGATTTAGAGGAGCTGATTCTCATCCCAGCTGCTTCACACCCGACTGCGAACTGCTCCAGCGAAAGCCGGAGATCACGTTCTGACGAAGCCAACAGGACCACATCATCTGCAAAAAGCAGAGACCTGATCCTTAGGCCACCAAAACGGATCCCCTCACCACCTTGGCTGCACCTAGAAATTCTGTCCATAAAAGTTATGAACAGAATCGGTGACAGAGGGCAGCCTTGGCGGAGTCCAACTCTCACCGGAAACGAGCCCGACTTACTGCCGGCAATGCCAGCTCTGACACTGGTCGTACAGGGACCTAACAGCCCGTATCAAGGGGCCTGGTACCCAATACTCCCAGAGTAGCCCCCACAGGGCCCCCCGAGGGACGCGGTCGAACGCCTTCTCCAAAT
>SSNS01000140.1:801548-916991 GCA_006937985.1 Aphyosemion australe
ATGACCATATTTGGGACAGCACAGCCCAGCTGCTGGGAGGAGAAATATTTTAAAACCTTTCCAAACTAGTTAACGCTACGACCACAATTTTTGGAGTACGTCCATAAATTATAGCTCAAAACGGAGGAAAATCCGTCAGCTTTCATCCAGCGCAAGTTTCATTTCCCTCGGTTCTACGGTTCTCTCAGGACACGGCCTGAAGTCGAGCAAAGTCTGTTTTTGGCCCTATTCTTTTGAATGGGGGGAGGAGGAGACGTTCCTGAACTTTCCAAAATCGTACCTCAAGTTTAACCTGTGATTGTAGAAAAACCGTAAAAGATATCAAGAAGCTGAAAAAATTTGAAATAGTTGAACTTCTTTTGAGTTTGTTAAAAGTTGAATGAAGTCTCTAGGTTGAAGTTAACCCTGGCAAGTAAGAGGTCAAAAAGATGAACGATTTTGTTCAAAATTGAGCGATTTTAAGCCTTTTCCATTCATTTCAATGGGCTGAAAAATGGCAGAAAAAGCTGAATAAATTGGAAACGGTTGAAGATATCAATACCAAGAGATATAGCCGGAAAGAGCTGAACGAGCTGAACGGTTTGATACCAAACTTGCTGAAATAGCTGAAAAACTGTAGGAGGAGATACAGTTCAAAAAACGTACGGAAGCAGAGGTTATAAGAAGAAGAAGAAGAAGAAGAAGAATAATAAAGAGAAACAGGAAAACAATAGTTTGAATGCATACTGCATTCAAACTAATGAATGATGGTTATTCAAGATATTGAGACAATTAATGAGGTGATGTAGTGCAAGCTAGATGAGGTTGCCTAATCAGCATATAAGTGTCTTAGATCTATGATGTCTGGGTTAAATCAAATCTGGATGTTTTAATAACTTATCAAATTAATAAAGACCATTTGACACCAGCGTGCAGGGCTACTTCACCTTGTGTGCAGAAGCTCCCGGTGACTCAAGGGTCATAGAGGTTGATGCTGATGAGTGTAAGGGAGGAAGCCTCAGGCATGGAGATGTAGCGGGCCCCGATACGAACCGATGATCTGGGTGACTTCCAGGTGACTGCTCGTCTGGTGAATTTGGTTTAGCTTAGAGGCAGTTCACAAAAATAGTTGATCTCGATCAAAAAGAAGAGGATGGTTCCTTTAGTATTATTAAGCGTTGCTTTCCAGGTCTGCCGAACCAAGGAAGCTTAGCTTGTTGTCTTAGGTTCATCCTTTGAGAGGAGTGGACCTAGTCAGGACTTGGTTTGTTTCAGGAACTTGCAGGAACTCCTTCAGGAACTGAAGTGTTCTGGCCGGCCTGGAGGTTTTATCATTCTAATTGTTTATTAATTTGGGCGAATCAAAGTTTGACACATTCAAGTGGGTGTTACCAAAATACCTCAGACATCACGTTTCATCAACACTTAAAGATGACTCAGCTTAATGTGGTGTGAATCTTAATGTGAGTGCAAATTAAATATTCAAACACAATACTATTATTTGTAAATGTTTATCTGATGATGATTAGCATTACTTGAATGAATCCTAAATGTGTAATTAAAGATATGAAATACAGGAACAACATTCATTTTCTCCATCATTCATTATATTATATGATGATTCAAATTTCACATAATGATGATTCAAACAGTATGATTATGCATTGAGGTTATATTTGTAAAAGTCTTTCACGAGTCAGGAAAGGTGAATTTTATTCGAGAAAGAGATAGGAAAGACTTGCGTCCGGAACCTTGAGTTGTGATAGCCGCTGGAGTGAAGGCATTTAGACCAAACTAAGATACATGACTCTGGGCAGATATCAGTGTCTGCAGCCTTGATGTCCTGAAAGTTAAAGTGTTACACAGTTCATTTTAGGAGAAAACCATGGGGCCCATCTTGCTACAGTAGTCATGTTTTTAGGTCATTTGTTCTATTTTGGGGTGTTTATGCATGTTTATTTGGGGGGGGGGGGGGGGGGGGGGNGGGGTTGTGTTGTTCTTACTTACTACTTTGTTCACTGTTGCAAATGTGGTGTTATTTGTTGTGTCATGTTGACACAATAAGTGAGGAGGCTGGTCACAGGAATGGGACTGCTGTGCCGTTCCACTAGCTACATTTACATGGGCACAAGTAATCGGAATGAACGCCCTATCGGATCAAAAATTCGTCATGTAAACATGTCAATCGAAATATTCCGATCCGATTCGGCCTGATCCGAATTAAATTTCATTCCGATTGAGAAAGGTGGTTTGTCCAATCGTCAATCCGATTGGCATCCATGTACACAGCCATTCAGATCGTGTGCAACTGCAGCGTGCCCTCTTTCCTCCTCTGCACATGCTCAGGACAGATCAAAAACATGGCGGGCGGGAAACAGAAATGGTCTGTTGCCGAAGCTATTTTTTACTGGAAATACTACGGGAGCTCAATATTACTGAACGTCTCGATGGCAGAACGGCTAAAAATGTCGAGTTATACACTCAAGTGCATCTAAAGATGCAGGAAGTGGGAATTCACCGAAGCTAGAGAAAAAGAAAAGGGAAAAGACGTGCGGACAAGATGGCGTTTGTTTACAATTTCTCTTCCGGGAAAGACAAGTCTGCGCATGCGCAATCTATGGTGCGTGCATCGCGGCATGATTGGATCATTCCAGTTAGTGTCCATGTAAACAGAGATTTGGGATTTCCGATCAACCAAGATTTGAATTGGATTGGGGAAATTTGGCGCATGTAAACGTAGCTAATGTTACAATAAAAAAAGTGGTGCATGGATCACACTAAATGCTCAGGACACTGCTCCTTGTGTTCCTCTCTCACTGGTTGTCCGCAGTCATGAGGTGTACAAGGCATGAGTTAGCTGACGTTTTTCATTGTGGCTGTTACAGCAAATTCGGCATGCTCAAATTAACAATGTCAGAGTTGATTTCAACACTTTTAAAGTGTCTATATGGGTCCACACCAGTAGGAGTTAATTTAACTATTTTTAGAGAGTTGGTACTTTAACTCTGATTTAGTGTCATAAACCAACTCTTCTGGAGTTGACAATTTAACACCAGTGTTGTAACTCTTAACACTTTAAAAGTGTTGAAATCAACTCTGAGGTGTTAATTTGAGCATGCTGAGTTTGTTGTGTAAATGCCATGATTGACTCATTGTTTACTTCACACACATTTCACTGTAATATTGAGTTGTTGGTCATTAAAAAAGTAGCTTGAGATATTTTGAGAGCTGATTATTCGCTTCTAATTCACCGTTAGCATTGTTAGCTCAACGCTTCTAGCCTGCTTCACCCGATATTAGAGTAAAACAAAAGGATGCTTCTTAGGGGTACAAGAAATAACTTCTGGGTCGCTCCTGTTTACTGGCTTTGGTTCTTTACTCTGGAGCTTTTTACTGCTGGTGTTGAATTACAAATTCTGGTGCTGCAGCGTTAGCTCGGTGCAGACTCAGAAACCTCACAGGCTAATAGATTGTAAATAGTAACTACGTCCCTATTTAGTCTTTTTTAAAAAAGAAATAATAACAACCCCCAGCCGGCTGAGAAAGAAACCTGTTTCAATGTAGCCTTCCTTCCAAAATGATTCCGACATTGGACTGTTTAGTGATTATTTTAGTGTAGAATTCTTACATATTGCTCCAGTTCAACTAGTAACCCATACTGCAGCTCTCCAAGCTCTTTAGCAGCCACACTATGGTGTTAGCTAACAATAAACATCAGTATTTGAATCAGTTAAACATTATTCACAGCTGAACACCAGACGACTCCAAAAAAGAAGGTGAACTGTACTAAAATCTCATCAGATATGATGTAGGTATTCAGTTTAAATTAGGGTCAGGCGGCTCTGTGGGGCAAAAACAAGAACAGACAGATGTTTGTCAGCTGTGAGCTTTTATTAATCCTGTGGAAAGTCAGGAAGGCTGATTCCCACAAACAAACACAAGGAAAACAAAGTATTCACATATTTTCTTATATAAGAGAAACACTGAAAGGATTTTTGCAGCACAGATCTGCAGCATGTATAAATCAGACCTTTATTTTGAAAGTCCTTCTGGAAGTGGGACTGTGGTTGTCCTTACACCACTCCAGGTGGAGTCTCAGAAGAACAGCTCAGATGTTGAAATGGTCTGTTCTGACAACACTTTGTTCTCACTGCTGCTTTTAATATCTGAAGAAGGAAAATCAGTGCATCAACTTCACTTCATAAATGACGCAGACTACTTTCACACGCACGAAACAACCTTTAACGTATAATTTAGATTACATTAGGATAGCATGTTGCTGATATTAGAGTCTCACGTTCCCTCTGCACCTTGGCTTGTTCCACCTGAGAGATTAGCAGAGCTGGTAATGAGGCAACAGGTGTGGAGTGGAAAGCTAGTGCTAGTGACGTGTTCCAGGATGAATACAGACTTAGATAGTGTCAGATCTGTATTAACAGTTCCTGCAGTGTGACTGTTGACTCATCCTCTTCCCATATTTACACTTTTGTGTTTGTGTGTGCAGGAGGATGAGTTTCCCTCTATGGGTTAGCCCTCTGCCTTCATTAGTATTACACAGTAACACTTAGATTTTATTTTAATGTTACAATAATTGTTGTTCGCTTTTGGTTTGGGCTTCAGGTGCCTCACAGCAGCTTACCTTACCTAGAACTAGTACAGTCTTTAAAATGTCATTCATGAACATGCCATTACATAATGGGGGTCACGGGGGTAGCAGACCCAGCACAGAAGCCAGAACCGTCCTGCATCAACCTCCACCAGCTCCACTGGTAACATCCTAGCAGGAAGATATGCTCAAAACACCTCCTCTGTGACTTATCTAGGAGAAAATCTGACCGAATTCCCCAAATACTCATAATACTTGACTGGCATTTATTTAGAATTTTTGTTGGATAGTTGAATCTCGGTTCCAGGAGGAGCAATGTGGTTTTCATCCTGGCTGTGGAACACTGGACCAGCTCTATACTCTTAGGGGGGTCCTGGAGGGTGCGTGGGAGTTCACCCAACCAATCTACATGTGTTTTGTGGATTTGGAGAAGACGTTTGACCGGGGCCCTGTGGGGGGTACTCTGGGAGTATGGGGTTCCAGGCCCTTTGATACAGGCTGTTAGGCCCCTGTATGACCAGTGTCAGAGGTTGGTACACATTGCAGGCTGTAAGTCGGGCTTGTTCCCGGTGAGAGTTGGACTCCGCCAAGGCTGCCCTTTGTCACAGATTCTGTTCATAACTTTTATGGACAGGATTTCTAGATGCAGCCAATGTGGTGGGGGGATCTGTTTTGGTGGCCTAAGGATCAGGTCTTTGCTTTTTGCAGATGATGTGGTCCTGTTGGCTTCATCGGAACGTGATCTCCGGCTTTTGCTGGAGCAGTGTGAAGCACCTGGGATGAGAATCAACTCCTCTAAATCCGAGACCATGGTCTTGAGTCGGAAAAGGATAGAATACCTTCTCCAGGTCAGGGACTTAAGTATCTCGGGGTCTTGTTCATGAGTGAGGGAAAGATGGAGTTCGATAGGCAGATTGGTGCTGCTTCTGCAGTGATGGGGGCATTGTACTGGTCTGTCGTGGTGAAGAGAGAGCTGAGTCGGAAGGTGAAGCTCTCAATTTACCGGTCGATCTACGTTCCTACCCTCACCTATGGTCACGGGCTTTGGGTAGTGACCGATAGTATGAGATCACAGATACAAGCGGCCGAAATGAGTTTTCTCTGCAGGGTGTCTGGGCTCTCTCTTAGAGATAGGGTGAGAAGCTCGGTCATCCGGGAGGGGCTCAGAGTAGATCTGCTGCTCCTCCACATCGAGAGGAGCCAGTTGAGGTGGCTCGGGCATCTAGTTAGGATGCCTCCCTGGTGAGGTTTTCCGGGCACGTCCAACCAGAAGGAGACCTAAAGGAAGACCCGGGACACGCTGGAGGGACTATGTTTCTCGATTGGCCAGGGAACGCCTTGGGATTTCCCGGAGGAGCTGGCTCAAGTGGCTGGGGAGAGAGAAGTCTGGGCCTTGTAACATATTGACCTATATTTACAGCAGCCACTAGAGGACACTGTGTTACAGAGCAGAGCTGGGAACTAGCGAGTAAGAACAAAAAGGATTCTGGGGAAACAAATGAATATAAAAGGGCAATAGCTGGATCGGTGAAGAGTGCGTCTGTGTTTCGTATCTTTCAAAAGATATTACATGGTGTCAGAGTAGCGGTTACCACCCCTCGCCGTCGGACACCGCAGACATGGAGGCCTACGGCGTTCCCACACCACGGATGGACTGGGACTCAACGAACTTGCCCGAGGCCTGGCGGCGTTTCAAGCAGCACGCGGAGCTAATGTTTGCTGGTCCTCTTCGGGAGAAGGAAGAGGCAGATAAATGCAGTTACCTCCTCCTATGGATCGGTGAAAAAGGACGGGACGTCTACAACACGTGGACGCTCACCGCAGACGAGTCTAAGAAACTAAAAACATACTACGATAAGTGATGCTGAAACCTGTCACACATCAGCTCACAGATTACGGAGGACACCCCGTCACTGTGGAAGGAAAATGCCAGTTAAAATGTAAATACAAAAACAAAGCCCAAACATTGGAATTCCACATTGTCAACACAAGTGCCCCACCTGTTTTAGCAATGAAAGCTTGCCGAGATTTAAACCTAGTCAGGATCGTGATGGCTGTGATGGAGAAAAAAGACCACGCAACTAATAGTTCGCAGGCAATACTAGATGAGTATGCTGACGTTTTCAAAGGAATAGGAGAATTTCCAGGAGAATGCAGTTTTCATGTAAACCCGGACGTCAGACCCACAGTCAGCCCCCCTCGCAGGATCCCCATCGCCCTGAGGACTCGACTCAAAGAAGAGCTCGACAATATGGAGAGGAACCAAATCATATGCAAGGTTACAGAACCTACGGACTGGGTGAATGCACTCGTGGTCGTGGAGAAACCCAAGACAGGCAGACTCAGAGTATGTCTAGACCCAAGACCCCTAAACAAGGCCATACATAGACCCCATTACCCACTACCCACATTGGAAGATGTCACCACAAAGCTAGCTGGAGCCAAATATTTTAGTGTTCTGGATGCCAGATCAGGCTATTGGGCCATCAAGCTAAGCCATGAATTGTCTTTGTTAACCACCTTTAATACAATGTTTGGCAGGTACCGCTTCCTCAGGCTGCCATTCGGCATAATCTCTGCTCAGGATGAGTTCCAGCGACGCGTAGACGAAACCTACGAAGGCCTGAAGGGCGTGGCAGCCATTGTGGATGATGTATTGGTTTTTGGAGGAACCAAGCAGGAACATGACAACAACCTGAGGGCCATGCTGCAGCGCAGCAGAGAGAGAGGTGTGAGGCTGAACCCAGAAAAATGCACCATCTGCGTTGAGGAGGTCAGTTATTTTGGACACACATTGTCACACGAAGGGCTTAAACCAGACCCACAAAAAGTACAGGCAGTCCAAGACATGACACCACCACAGAACAAGGCAGAATTGGAAACAGTGCTGGGGATGGTTAATTACCTGGCAAGGTTTGCCCCACACCTGTCAGAGATAAATGCACCACTCCGTCAGTTGTTAAGACAGGACAGTGAGTTTGTATGGGACAGAAACCATGACAGATCATTCCAACAAATGAAGGAACGTATCACTAGAGAACCAGGCCCGGTCCTTTCCTTTTTCAACCCTAAGAACGAGCTACGACTCCAGGTCGACGCATCCAAATGTGGTCTTGGTGCTGTGATGCTGCAGGAAGAAAAGCCAATTGCATACGCATCCAAGTCACTGAACAGCACCGAACAGAACTATGCTCAAATAGAAAAAGAGCTGTATGCCGTTCTCTTTGGTTGCAAGCGGTTCCACGAGTACATGTATGGTCGACATGTGACCGTTGAGTCGGACCACAAACCACTAGAGTCCATAATCAAAAAACCACTAGCATCAGCACCACCACGGCTACAGAGGATGATACTGCAGCTACAAAAGTACAACATCAGCATCATCCACAAGCCGGGGAAAGACATCCCGGTAGCAGACACGCTGTCCCGGAAATCCATAGAATTCCACGACAAGTCACTATGCGATGGGATGGACGCACAGATTCACACAGTCCTCAGCAACATGCCTATCAGCAATCAGAGACTCACAGAGATAAAATACGAAACAAGCCAGGATCCTCAGCTCAACTCTCTGAGAAGGATCACGCTGAGTGGATGGCCAGACAAAAGGTCCCAATGCCCACCTGAAATCCTGGAGTTCTGGAACCACCGAGATGAGATCTCGCTGATGGATGGGATCATGTTCAAAGGAGAGAAAATAATCATCCCGAAAAGGCTCAGAAAGGACATGATGGATCGCATTCATTCTAGCCATATGGGCATTGAGAAGAGCAAAAACAGAGCCAGAGACCTTTTGTTTTGGCCAGGCATGGGGAAACAGATTGAGGAAACAGTTGGGAAATGCAGCATATGCCAGGAGAGACGACCTGCCAACCCCAAGGAACCCCTTCTGTCACATGCCATACCAGAAAGACCATGGCAAGTTGTAGCCACTGACTTGTTTACCTGGAACTCAGAAGACTATATCATTATTGTAGATTACTACAGTAGATTCTTCGAGCTGGAGAAACTGCAAAGTTGCACTGCAGAAGCAGTGATCCAGAAACTAAAGTCAGCCATGGCCAGGCACGGTATTCCAGAGTCAGTGATTAGTGACAACGGCTCATGCTATGCCTCAAATAAGTTCCAACAATTCGCAAAGACGTGGAGCTTTACCCACACCACTACCAGCCCCTAGTACCCACAAAGCAACGGTCTAGCCGAAAGGACTGTGCAGACCGCAAAGAATCTACTAGACAAGGCCGAAGCTGAACACAAAGACCCTTACTTGAGCCTACTGGAATACCGGAACACCCCCGTGGACAACTTAAAGTCGCCTTCACAACTACTCATGAGCCGGAGACTTTGCTCCATCCTCCCTGCGACACACAAACAGCTGAAACCACAAATAGCTTGCCAGAAAACAGTACGTGAGAGGAGAAAAATCTGCCAGCAGCGACAGCAAACCTATTTCAACAGGACAACCAGACCCCGACCTCAACTGCATCCAGGCACACCCGTCCGTTTTCGTCAACAAGATGGTTCCTGGAAACCAGCCGTGGTTACGCTACAACATTACCACTGAGACAGGACGCGTTTACCGTCGCAACCGCCGGCACCTCCGTGAAAGCAGAGACAGCGCTGGAACAGATGAGTCCGCTCACCCGCCTATCATCAGCCATGACAGCAATGTGCCTTCGCAGCCCCAGCCTGTGGAGCCCCCTGACAAAGACATTGCAGCACCCGGATATGCCACTCGATATGGACGTATTATTAAACCAAGACAGGTCCTAGACCTGTAATATTGTACAGGGTGCAGACGGATCGCTGCCCTAAAAAAAAAAAACTGTTGTTTACCTGTTTGTGTTCGACCATTCGTACTGCTATCTGTTTATTATGTACTAGTTCAGTGAATATGCAGAGAAGGCATTGCAATATTAATGTTAGCTTACCAGGACGTTTATTCCTGTGATTCCTGTTGCTTGAAAAGTTTACTAGCCTAAGTTTATTTTTTTAAGAAGGGAGATGTAACATATTGACCTATATTTACAGCAGCCACTAGAGGGCACTGTGTTACAGAGCAGAGCTGGGAACTAGCGAGTAAGAACAAAAAGGATTCTGGGGAAACAAATGAAAATAAAAGGGCAATAGCTGGATCGGTGAAGAGTGCGTGTGTGTTTCGTATCTTTCAAAAGATATTACAGGCCCCTCTGCTTAGGCTGCTGACCCCATAACCTGACTCAGAATTAGCAGAAGAGAATGAATGGATGGATATTTAGAAATTTGTGGTCATTTTCCATAAAATGTTTTATCAGCTGCAGCAGGGAGCTGTTCTCATGACACCAAGTCTTTCTAAGTTGTGAGTTATTTGGGGTAAGCTTTCCCACTAGAAGACAGAATAAAGTTCCTAGCATTCAGAAGCTCTGGACCTAACTTCACCAAGGTTTAAGTAAACACTATTTTGTGAAGAGAAGTTCAGCAATAACCTCAGATATAATGAAATATAATTTCTCCTGCTGCTCTGACAGATCCAGTGTCCAGAGCCTGAAAGGGAGCTGAGTGTGTGTTTGTGTTGTTTGCATAAGACAAAGCAACTGGGACCATCTGAGAAAAATCATACACCCTTCTGACGGCGTCTACATTTAATGGAATCTGGCTTCTGGTGATGCAGCGTTTGGCTGCCATGGCAACATCTGCTGCTCTGCTCACGATGGACATTGATTGGCTGAGATTAGCTGCTCAAATTCTTCCCGACAAGCAGAAAGCAGCTGTAATTGGCTGCCACACAAAAGCAAGTAGGACTCTGTTTTCAGTCACCATCACAAAGGTCAGCCTGCTCCCTGATCGCGTGTTTCCTGCTGCATTTCCACCTTTGTGAGGATCAACTTGTCCTTTAGCCTGAGCGTGAGAACATATTAGAAAATTAGGACCAATCATTTAGAGAATGTCACTGTTCTTGAGCTCTGAAATAAATCAGGAAGCTGTTGACTCCAAGCACTGACAGTCTGGTACTTATGGCCAGCCGTTTTAACATTTATTAAGCAGACTGGATATGTATCCAGATATCTATAATTCTGTTGTTCCTAGTGGAAATAAAAATTCCAGGTATCCATAATAACATTCCTACTATCCACAATGAACATTTCAGATATCTGAAATGTAATTCTAGGGCGATGGTGGCAGAGGAGTTAAGCGGCCTTGCAATCGGAAGGTCGCAGGTTCACATCCCGCTCTGTCACTGTCGTTGTGTCCTTCCTTGGGCAAGACACTTAACCCACATTGTCTGCTGGTGGTGGTCGGACGGACTGGTGGCGCCAGTGTTTGGCAGGCCTCGCCTCTGTCAGTGCGCCCCAGGGCAGCTGTAGCTACGATGTAGCTCATCCCCACCAGCATGTGAATGTGTGGATGACTGATTGTGTTGTGAAGCGCCTTGGGGGGTTGTAGAACCCTAAGAAGGCGCTATACAAATACAGGCCATTTACCATTCCTAGAACAATTTATGTCACATTTTTCATTCATGCGTATTGAGTTTATAGCGCCTCCTATCCACAATTACATTCTTCCTGTCTAGAATGAACATTGTGGATAAGAGACACTTTCATTTTAGATAGCTCTAATTCAGCTGTTACTATTAAAAACTCTTATTTCAGATAGGTAGAATTAAAACTCTATTGCTGCTGTCTGTAATGTTATTTTGGATATCCAAACATACATTTATACTGGTAACAATTGTATTTTGGATATCCTTAATTTATTTTTGAACTAGTTAAAAACACTTTGAGATATCTTAATTACATTTATGACTAGCAACAATGTATTTTTAGATATCTAAAAACATTTTCAGGATGAGATGTTATTGGGTGGCCATTTTTTTTTCTTTTACTCCCCGTGTCCTGTTCGGCTGTATAGCAATCAGAATGGATGTCTGAGTGCCAAAAACAAGCCTTACAGTTTTACTCTCACAGGTGGAGCGTTATAGATTCACCTATAATGCCCCACCTGATATCAAAACTTTATTAGAAATGTTTTCGGTTGTTTAAAATCCCAGCGGACACTGAAATGAAAGAGAAATGGGGGAGAGAGAATGAAGG
The DNA here is from genome assembly GCA_006937985.1 of Aphyosemion australe. Taxonomy (NCBI): domain Eukaryota; kingdom Metazoa; phylum Chordata; class Actinopteri; order Cyprinodontiformes; family Nothobranchiidae; genus Aphyosemion; species Aphyosemion australe. The sequence continues at coordinate 813,204 of SSNS01000140.1, forward strand.
GGGGGGGGGGTGTTCACAACAATGAACAATCAAGAATGCAAAATAATCTACTTCTAGACCTGCAGAAAGAGAGAAAAAAAGCACACAAAAATTCAACAGAACCAAAACATCACTGCACCAACAACATAAGGATGTATAACAGTAGCATTTTTTGCTGAAAAGCACACGGTAATAAATCATAGTGCATGTAGTACCAACCACAGCCTTAGGTTATGTGTTAAAAACACCCAAGCCCATAGTTGAAAGAGCACCATGTGAGCATCATGTGAGCACCTGTGTGCATATACGCGTTTGTGTATAGCCCTTTTTATAAGACACACCATGCCAGCAAATCAGCGTAATATTACCGCAACGTGTGTCTTATGAACGTGCCATGGCGGCATGACGTTGCGGGAATTAGCCTTTCGCCGAGCCCCGCCCCCCTTAGTTACTGTTGCCAACTCCGACAATAAGTGGATCAAATACTGCAGCTCCGCAGATTTCCGTGATGGAAAGAAGTAGACAGATGCGTGTCAGCGACATATTTTGGAGCAATTTCTCCTCAGTTTCATCCAGATCGAGGCAAAAGGGTTACAGTATGCAGTGGAGGGATATATTAGTGTCGGCTCCGCTGAGCGAAGCGTAGCAGGGAACAAGGAGTTTGGGAGAAGGTCGCGTGGATCCGAGGAGCGGTGGGCGGCGATGCGGTGTCCCTGTGAGCTGTCAGATGATCTGAGTTGCAGGCAGCTCTAACGGAGAAAAGCTCCCAGCGCTCTGCATCACTCAGTTGATCATCTCAGCTGAGTCTGTTAATAAAATGTAACTTTTTATGCCCGTGTTTACTTTCATTTTTAGTTCTCGGCCGGAGCTCGGCATTAATTCATCACGTGATCATGACACCACCCGCTGTTGCGCCAATAGGCTTAATGTGCGTTTATAAGACACACGGTTGAGGTAATATTACGCTGATTTGCCGGCACGGTGTGTCTTATCTAAAAGGGTCTTCTTGGATAGTCTGGGAGGCGGACCTCCGTCCAGCCGCGGGCGGGGGGAGCACTCATGCTTGCTGGCTTGCTGGTTGAGCTTGATGAGGAGGTTCTAAAGGAGAAACGAAGGAGACACGACTACTATCGAGGCTAATGCTTAGTAGTAAATTAGGCTTAGCTTCATCATTTTGTTTGGAGTTGTCGGATAGTTACGGTTGCTATGATGTGTGATTGGACAATAGCCGTTCTGGGGGCGGGGCTGGCGAAAGGCTAATTTTGCAGCATTCGTGCCACCACACTTGATAGTAATATTGCGGTAATATTGCAGTTTTGCCTGTCTTATCAACGCCTTGGCGCAACAGAGGGAGGTGTCATGATCACGTGATGAATTAATGCCGAGCTCCGGCCGGGAACTATATTGAAAATGAAAGTAAACACGGGCATAAGTTTTGCTTTTTGTAAACAGAACCAGCTAAGATGATAAACTGGAGTGATGCGGTGCTCCGGGAGCTTCTCTCCGTTAGATCTGCAGCTCAGATCATCTGACAGTTGACATGGTGGAGGACACACACCTGTAGCTGCTTGTGAAAAATAAACGTAACGAGTGTGGCTTCGATCGCAACAAAAAGCAAGTTATGTCCAAGATAAACGGAAGTCCGTGACAGTGCAGAGACCGCCCCCTTACCCCCTTTATGTCGCCATCGCGTAACCTTTTATAAAACGGACATGATTGTGCAACATTACTGCCACGGTCTGAGCTCATATAAACAAACTTAACACTCCCTGATGCCGCCTCAGCGTTGCGGCAAATTGGCTGCATTGTTTTATAAAAAGGGCTTATGGTTTCTCTATAGGAATGTCCAATAGTGAGTGTGAGGGGCCACAGACCTGCCCCCAAAGACCCATGGAGAATGTAGGAGATCCAAGCCCAGAGATCCCGAGGTTGCTCCAGAGAGTGGGGACTCCAGAGAGACCACCACCGGAGCAGCCCCAACCCCTCTCCCGATGGGCGCAGAGGCTCTCCCCAGGGGGGGCAACCAGCAGCCGTGCCAGAGGCCCAGGATATAACAATGACAAGCCCCTAGGCTCGCCTGAAGCTGCCCGCTCAAAGATAGATCGAGTTCGGAACCCAGCAGCCCAGTGCCCAAGGGCGCCCAACCACGGTGGAGACCTGATAGAGCCCAGGACCCAGACCCCACCAGGCAGCCACCAGGAGCGAGCCGACAGATGCCAAATACTTCCAGCCCCAAATACAAGAGATCCAAATACGCAGGCAGACCGAGGTACCTCCCACCAGGAGGGAAATGTTGCAGGGGGGAAGGTAGGCCAAAATGTTATAGCACCACAAGATGTCCCAGAAGAGGGGAGGAGTCCAAGACTCTACCTGACAGATAGTCAGTCTCACACAAACACAGTCCGACACTCCCATTCTCTTGCTCAGTCAAAAACACATTCAACCTAAAGAGACACAAGAATGCACGTAATACACCCACTCACACATCCCATACACACCCTACACACTCTGGTCTAATACTGCTGCACAGAAATAGACCTGTTCTAACTAGGGCAGGCAACCCCGCCCAACGCAGAGCAAAGTAACCCACCACCCCAGACCCTAACCAGACGGCCAGCTCCCACTCATAGCCTCCAGCCCTGGGCAGCGAACCAAGAACAGGGGTGTGAGAAGACACTTAGCTTCCCTCTGCCTGCTCTAATGTGGTGTTGATGCGTGCTTTTAGAGTGTATTTTGTGGTTGAGGGGGGAATGGGGCAGCACAGTCATCATCTGGCCTACACCAGCTGTTGTCAGCACATAACCCAAATCCCCCCCCGAACCTTCAGTGTCTAGGTGGAGCTTAAAATTGGAAGTGGGCACCCGCACCCGAGGAGAGGCTGAGTGATCCCCCTCTCCAGGTGCCTTCGAGTGTGCTCACCCCCAAGGCCCTAAGTCTGCATCTGCATGAGATGTTGTTAGGGTTAGGGTTAGTTTAATATGCAAATTAAAATTGAGGGCACAGGCTGCCACGGGACTGCAGGGGTGGGAATCATACCTGCACCCCCTGAACTAACCCACACCCCAAGGCCCTAAGTGTATGTGTGTGTGGTGATGTGATGGAGCAGGAGGAGGGAAATGTCTGAGGATGGGGAGGAAAGAGTGGAAAAGAGTTCTTCTTGACAGGAAGAATGTAATTGTGGATAGGAGGCGCTATAAACCCAATACATATGAATGGGAAGTGTGACGTCATTTGTCCTATGAAGAATTACATTTCAGATATCTGCAATGTTCATTATGGATAGTAGGAATGTTATTATGGGCATCTGGAATGTTAATTTCTACTAGGAACAATAGAATTATAGATATCTGGATACATTACATACAGTCTGCCTAATAAATGTTAAAACGGCCACCATAGGTTTTTAAGGATTCTGAGAAATCTCAAACGTAACTCCTACTAGTGCAGTTGTTATTATGGATATCCATAATTATAATTTCTACTAGTAACAAATAGCTGTTGATATATTAATTTGCAATTTTGACTAGAAAGAATACAATTAGTACTAGGATAAATTATATTATTGCTATATAAATTAGGAATTAATGAGAGGTCCGATTGTTGAATAAATGTTAATATGGCTTGCCATATTTACTACTTACTCATATTTTTAATACATTTGCAACTGTCTCTAGTAGGAATGAATGCCCGCTAAGTCGAACTCAGGAGAAAAAAGCTCTGGTGCACCTGTGTAAGCTGGAGGAGAGAGTAGCAGAACACGACAGGATTTGGACTCTTATTTCCTGATATTTGCACATCTCTCCTCTGATTGGCTAACAGCAACTCGACTTTTCTTTGTAACTTTTTATTTTTATTTATGTAATTAAATAATGTAAACAAATGAAATCAGCTGTTATGATCAGTTACTCAGGGCTTGAGTACTTTTTTTACCTTTACTGGAGTCTTACTGGAGCTCCGGTGGCCTAGTGGCATGAGTGTCCGCCCCGGGACTGGGAGATCGGGGTTCAAATCCCGGTCGGGTCATACCAAAGACTTTGAAAAAATGGGACCCAATGCCTCCTCGCTTGACACTCAGCGTTAAGAGGTTGGATTGGGGGGTTAAACCACCAAATAGTACCCGAGCGCAGCCACAGCTGCAGCTCACCGTTCCCCACCATGGGGATGGGTCAAATGCGGAGATGTCATTTCACCATTGTGTGATGAATACTTGGGACTTTAACTTTTGTAGATTAATACTATTTACTCCTATAGAAGCATATTAAAATAATGCTCTTAGAGTACACCCCCAGACCTGTCTCACTCCCATAGGTGTGGTCCTCTAGGTGTTTGAACCGCTCTTAGTCCGAGCCCTAAGCTGAGACTGTGTTGCCATGGGAGACAGGGGCTGATGTCCCTGACAACACAGCTTCCAGGATCATGGAGCTCCTCAAACCCTTCCACCACGATAAGGTGGCGATTCTGCGGAAGGGATTTTTAATTTTTTTTTTTATAAATTTTTTTTTGCTTTGTTGTATTTTACTTTTTTAGTTTAAAAATTGGTAATTTAGTTATTTTAAATATTTTTTTTTTTTTTTTTTTCATTTTTTTCAAGGTTCTTAAACCTTTTAATGTTTTTAAGTTTTTTTTGTTTATTTTTGCTTTTAGTTTTAGTGAGTTTAAGTTTTAGCATCAGTAGGGGTCTATAAAAATCCCCTTATAGTCATGTGGAATTAGCTGTATTTAAGAGAGTGATAAAGTTACAGCTGTTACTGGACCCATACAGGCCGTCAGTCGTCACCGTTTCCTTATTACTCTTTAAATCCATCACCTTCTAACAAAAGGTGAAGAGTAAATCCATGATGGCATCAGTTCACTGCCATGTGAGAATACAATATACTGTAATAGGTCTGCAGTACGCCTGACTGAAGACAAAACTTTGGTTGGGAGATGTAAATGTGATCAGTCAGCGTACGCTTCTCTGTGGTTGGATCTGAGAGGAGCTGTGTAGATCCTTCAGTTTCAAAGAACTCCGTGATGGATTTTTCCCAGGAGAAATTAGGTCCTTGTAGAAGTCTCCACAAGAATGGGCTGAATATTCCTTGAATCCAGACCATCCAGGAGACTTTGCATGTTTTTCAAAAAAGATCCAAGATCATAACTCGGTGGCCTGTCGACTTAGATGCTCTTCTTGTGTTAAAACCATATCTCCTGGTGAGCAGTAGCTGTGGGAACATGTTACAGGGTTTATGTAATGTCCAGATTTGAGGTAAAAACAGAACCTGACTACATGCTAGTCTGTCGTTGACCTTCATCTACGACAGGCTTTGAATGGAATGGATGAAGATAAATGTTGTAAGGCAAACCAGAGCAGTCGGAGAAAACCATACATAACGTGAATCAGGAACCTAGATTTTAACTATTCTAATGCAAACTGGTTCACCTGGAGAGAACAATACTAAACCACTTGAACTGGTGACCCTCCTGTGGTGAAACTGCTAATTTGCTAATTTATCTGTCGTGGTTGTCTGACGTGTGACTGATCTTGAGCTAATTTTTGTTCTGACGCTGAGTGAAGGGAACTGATTGAACTTGCCATGGTTGGAGCTTTTGGTTGGTTTGGGCTAATTCTGAGAAAGCTGTGCCATCCTACCAGCTCCTACCGAGTTTATTATATTATTCTGTTCTTCAGACTTGCTGACGCGGTCCCTTGTCGCTGATTTAGGGGTTGCTGTTTTTATTTTGGGGGTTTTGGGAGAAACCGGAGCTCCCAACATGAAAACCAAACACTGAAATGTTCCAGCAAGGCCACACTTCTAATCTTCCTCTAGGATTGAGTATCTGTTCATATAAACACATCTTCTTACTAGATTGGAGAAGAATTTTCTAATCCTCCTGAAACGTTTCTTCTTAGGTTCACCCTCAGATTGATGGAAGTAGGTGGGTTCTGCTTGGTCATCATCTGATGTTGGGATTTGGATGATGGTCTCAGAGTTGGGGTCTACAGATGTGCTGGCTCCCTCTGTGACATTACCCACCGCCTCTTCCTGCTGGGAGTTAGTTTGTTGATGAGAGCAGCAGTTGAAGTGTTTTTGCTACAGTCACTCCAACAAGGGCTGTTATATATAAAAAGTAGTTTAGTCTTCTTCCTCGTTTTGTATTTTTTCTTTTTCTTCTTCTGTACAATTCCAACGATCCAGGCCCTTTTTCTATGTGCTCAAAGCGTGACTGATTACTGATAGCATCTTTGTCTTCTTCTGGTCTTGTGTCGAAGACAGAGACAGAGCCATCGGCGCCCTCAGCTGTAGAACAGTCTGGGTCTTTAGACTGGAATCCAGCCATTATCTTATGTGCTGCTGTCACATAAGAGCTGTTCCTCTCTTTGGAAAGATGCTCCATGGTGATGAACCTATGATTTAGAGCATCAGCTGGCTGGATTCTATCAGCTGGATCCCAGCTAAGCATCTTCTTTAGAAGATCGATGAATGCTTTCAGATCTTCAACTTCATTGGGGTCGTCCATTGTTGATGACACGTCCAATAAGTCATCTAAAGAGTTGATGCTGTCAAAAACTGGACTGCTCTTTTTAACGGTCTCGCCTGTGGTCCATTCAAACTCATCTAATGATTTGAAAGTCCAGATCGGAGCAGACCCACTGTGCTCCCGGGTAAAAAAGCGTTCAGCTTTATAACCCGCATCTAACAAGCGTTTTTCAGGCTGACCCAGGAGCTTGACCATGACTCTCATGTTCTCATAGTCACTGTAAATGGGGAACAAATGACGCCCTAAAAACAAAAATGCTAACGTGCAGCCGAGACCAAACATGTCCACATTTTCATACATTTTAACACCCAAATGGACCTCTGGTGCCCTGTAGCCAACAGGCTGAAAGCCGGTATACTCCACTAACTTTGCAGTTTTACAAGCGAGCCCAAAGTCGATCAGCTTTGCCCTGAACGGTTGAGAACTATGATCCACCAACATTATGTTATCAGATTTTATGTCTATGTGGGACACTCCGATGCTTTTCAGGGCTCTGAGAGCCACAAACATCTGTTGTGTGATGGGTCTGATCTCAGCCACACTAGGGGGGTACCACTCGAGTTTGTTCAGCAGATCGTACAAACTCATGTCTAAAACCTCAAACACAAAGCAAAAACTGCCTTTGAAGGTAAAACTTTCATAAAATCTGATCAAATTGTTTTTGTCCGGGTCAAGTGTATGAAGGTATTTTAGTGCCTTTTCTTCCTCTTCGGCTTCTCGCCATTTCTCTTTAGGCACGAATTTAATGGCCACGACCTCATTTGTTCCCTCTTTGAGGCATTTAGCAACTTCACCAAACGCCCCAGACCCAAGAACATTTTCCACCGTGTAAACGCTTGACCCGTTACTAATAACAACCCCTTTTACTAATTTTAGAGTTGTGTCTACTGGCTCACTGTCGTCCACAGACCAAACACTTTCCGCTTTAATGAGTTGGCTTTCTTCTGTTCTCTTTGCTGGTGTCTCATAAGACGTGTGAACAGAATTGGTGGCATAAATATTAGATTCGTTTTCACTCCAGAGTTCCTGAAATTCACTCCTAATCTCTTCAGAATTTTCCTCTGAACGCGTCTCTTCCTGTTTCAATTCAGCCTGGTGGGTGTCAAACTGCTGTGGTGAAGAGAGAATCTTTTTCTCAGCTGGGCTTTCCATTTCAGTAGCTTTTTTCAATTCAGAGGTCGTGGCGTTTGTTGCTGTGTGAACAAACTTTTCTGTAATTCGGACCTGGGTCTTTTGGGTAGCGACTGCGGCCGATGGATTATTAAAACGTTTGATAAGAGTCGCCACGTTTTTGTTCACAGCTGGGATTTTCTTATCAGTGAACGAATCCTTTTGTGGGTCTGAACTTATGTCCACGTTGTGAAATAGTTTGACGAGGTTTTTCACATTTCCGGTGGTATAAGTTGGTTTTTTCACAGATATTTCAGTAGATTTGATCTGAATCTTCTGTGTGGCGACTGTAGCCGAAGTTTCTCCAGCATTGTTGAATAAATTCACCACATTCCTCACCTTTCCCGTTGCAGGGCCTTTCGAATCTGACATCTGAATCTTTTTTGAGACCGAAGACTTTCCAGTGTTATTAAACTGTTTAATCAGCGTTCTCACGTGTTGATTAGATGTCTCCATGGTAAATGATGACGAGTTGTCCGTTTCTCAAAGTTAGAGAGAGTGTGATCTGACGAGCTTGCGTCTGACGAGTGACGAGTGAAGAGTGACGAGTGTCTGTTCTGAGCTGGTCAATACACTTGCTGAAGGTCAATATGACACATCAAAGGACACTTAAGCCCCGCCCCCAAAGTATAATAAGCAGTATCAGGGAAGAGGGGTAAATCAAGCTCAATGTGTCATAAAAGGACACTTAAGCCCCGCCCCCAAAGTATTATAATCAGTATCAGGGAAGAGGGGTAAATAAAGCTCATCAAAGGAAGCTAAAGCAACACATCAAAATCAATACCATGGACAAGGTGGTCTGTTTCTTGTTGCTAGGCAACCAAACCCACATACAAAAGTTTGTTTACTGCAACTTAAAATTTAGACTCAGCTCAGACCTTAAAGTGCAAATCAGTGTTAATTTTGACCAAAGAGGTTTATTGAGTTTTATTCTTTTGACTAAAATTATTTTGAGTTTTAGTCATGATTTAGTCCAATTTGTTTTAATTTTAGTGAAATTTTAGGTGACTAAAATATGTATTTTTCTTCTGATGCAATAATTTTCAACGTCTGTAAAGGAAATGTTAACTACACCTACCTGAGACTAAAGAAATATGAAAAATTCACACTTTGGATCAATAAAATGTTTTTTGGACATTAGATTTTGTTTTCATTTTTTCAAGGTTTTTAAACCTTTTATGTTTTTAAGTTTTTTTTTTTTGTTTATTTTTGCTTTTAGTTTTAGTGAGTTTAAGTTTTAGCATCAGTAGGGGTCTATAAAAATCCCCTTATAGTCATGTGGAATTAGCTGTATTTAAGAGAGTAATTAAGTTACAGCTGTTACTGGACCCATACAGGCCGTCAGTCGTCACCGTTTCCTTATTACTCTTTAAATCCATCACCTTCTAACAAAAGGTGAATAGTAAATCCATGATGGCTTCAGTTCACTGCCATGTGAGAATACAATATACTGTAATAGGTCTGCAGTACCCATGTGGTACCCATATTTGTCTGCTACAGATGACATGCATTTGGACTTCTACCACTTTATCACAGATGAGTTAAATTAATGTTAAATACAAAGAGGCGTGTTGTTACAACCTACCCCAGTACCGGGGTGAGTTGTAACACTACTTGGGGATGGATGTAACAAGTAGAATGTTATGCTTAAAAAAAGATCCACACTAATAAATGTCTGGAAACACTTTGATTCATGGGCTTCATGGGCCCAAAACACACAATTCTGACATTTGATCCACACTTCCCTTGGCCGTGAGTTTTCAACGTGCTCCTTTTACACAATGCAGACATCTTCATCGTCGTCTGACGAGTCGGCATCTTCGGTGTCATCAGGCTTAGGCCTTTTGTTTGTCACTTTCTTCTTTTGGCCCTGATACTTGATTTTCTTTTACGCACCGTTTTTCTTCTTTTCTTCGTCTTCCTGCACCTGTTTGACGAGTGTATCTGTGAGGATTCCTGCCTCCTTTAACTACTCAGCTAGTTCCTCCTGTCGCTCACTGAAGACCTTCTTGCTACTTCGATACCCTCCATGGAGCTCCTCACTGTTACCCTCGTCCCTTAGCTTCTCTGCAGCTTTACAATATCTACAAGGTAACACAACAGATGTTGTAGGCCTTGGCAATCCGTCTCACAGATGTTTCATTGGTGACCTCAGCTGCTGCTTTCCAGAGAACTTCTGCAGCGACATCCCTGACTGTTTTGTGCATCCACTGCCTAGGCATGATGTAAAATTGAGACCAGTGCAGAATGTCAACATAAGTACGGGGAAGGTTCAGTTGTGACCTTTTCTGATCGGTTACAACCAACCCCATGCCAGGTTGCCATTAAAAAGCTAAACATTTTTAGCATTTAGCTTCGAAGCTAGCACTTGTGCAACACATCAAATTAAACTAGAGAAACTACTGCTTGAGCTCATGTCAGTGAAACTATTGTTTCTGTAACACAATGGACACTATGCAAAAATATTTGTGATGAAAATGTTTACTTTCTAATCTGAAAAAGAGTTTTATTGCTCTGGAACAAGCAGTTTTCAACTTAGACACATGTTGTGGCTTTGCCAGTGTGGTCAAGTTGCAAGTGGGCATAAACTGTATTGATGCCATCACCATAGCTAGCATCTGATTGGTCAGACTGAGAGTGTTACAGCTATTCCCGGTCTCCTATACTGAGTAAAAAGCACAACTTTGTGTCCCTTATTGTGAAGTCTTACCAATTACTGTAAAGAGCACAAGTTTTGGTTTAAAATGTGTCCATCTGAGACAGTTTAATAATAAAGCTGAACAATGAGGACACAGTAGGATCCAGGACCACCAGAGTGTATTAAATCTTTCATTTAGCTGGCTCATTTGATTAAAAATCTGACTTTTTAAATTGTTGTAGGCTTCTGAGGCGTGTGTCAGGTTTGTGCTCCTCACCTGTAGTTATTCCACCTGGTCTACACTCAGTAATCAGCCTTCACCGTGTTTATCTAGTCCCTGCTTTGTGAGGTTGTTCCTGCCCGCTGCTGCTTCGCTTCTACCCTCAGATCTACCTTCAACCATGAATTGTGACACATTTATTAGATTAAAGTTTCAATAATTTAACATAAATGAATACTTATTTTCTAAATTTACATCTACTTTTCCAGAAATAGTGAACATGTGAGATTTTTATATGGTTTACTTCACTTTGCTACAGATCCTTTACCTGCAATAAGAACAGGACAGATTATTAATATTCAACAGGTTTGGTTCAAAATGAGTCATTTTCACCAAAATAACAGATTTACCTGTGATAAAAATAGTAACGCCAGGCGTTTGTTCCTCTTTACAGAGAAGGGGTGAGACTGAGTCATCCTTGGTATTTGTTGTCATGGTTTCAGGGTGATGATGCAAAGGGTGATGATACTGGCTGTCGTGATGGGAGGATTTGGGTTAGTTTCTGCGTTTTCCTCATGTCTCATCAGTTCTACTCCGTCACCACGAGTTTTATGTCTGACCAAATCATACGAGGTTTTTGTCTCAGCAACCCAAAGCTGTTTCACTTTTCCCACACGGAGTCGATCCAGACGCCCACAATGACTCTGTGACCATTCTTAACAAAACTTAATATAAATGTGTAAAATCCCAGCGATACCAGAGCCTTGTGACAGGTGTTAGAGACCAGATGAACATTTAAGGCCCTTTCCACTTATGAGTTTTCCTGGTGATCACAGCTGAGATAGCAGCAGGATCCTGACTGTGAGGCACGGCTCCTGTCTGGAAAACACTGATGCTCTACGGCAGCCCTAACTCTCCAGACTCTTCTAGCACAGATATATTTAGCATGTGGTCTCATTCATGTAGTGATGAATGTTTTCATGCTTCTGTAAAGGAGCAGATTTATACTCTGTTTAAGACTTAACCGTGAAGATGGAAGATGCTCCACAGAGCGTTTAATCACGGATTCATCTGCTATATGTGTCTACGTGATCATGTAAGATAGTATATTCACAGTGTTCTTTACATTTTACACATTAGTCTCCTTTCATTGGTTAAATACAATTAAAATATTACAGAAAGTGATTTATTAACTTAAAACAGATGACCTGTTTAGTAACACCTCATTAACTCTATGGTCACTGTCAGCTTTTATTTATACTTCCCTGTGTTTTATTGACCAGAAAAAACAAAAGTGAAGTTTTGTCAGACCACTCAGAGTTTTACATCATCTACTTTCCTAAAAGTGTGTTTGAGGATCGACTTGTCTTATTGAACCAGCACTAACAAGCCTGCAGGATTTAAACAGTGCAAAGTATTTGTCTTGTTAATAAATTCCTGTTGAATTTACTTGTTCCTGATGCTCTTTAACAACCCTAAAGAATAACTTGACCCCATCTCTAATAAATGGAGCACTTTCTTCTATCAACTGTTAAAATATTTCCACCATTTTCTGCCCACAAATTCAGTTTGATGGTGCAGCAGCAGCATCATTGATGACAGCAGCATAAGACAACACACAAATGCCCTCACAGCAGCAGTGTACAGTGTGATTAGTTATGTTGGAATAGAACAAGTCCCTCTGGGCTGCAGGGGCTGTGGTATTCCTGCTGTACTTCATCAGGACCCTGTTATCTTTTAGACGCTCTGAAGTGAATCACAGTGAATGAGGCACTCACAGGAAACATGAGAAAGTGTTCACAGCTTTATTAACAGCTCGCTCTCCTCTGAGTCCTCTAGATTTGTTATGTCCTGTTAACTCGTCTGGCACCTGACATACAGGGATTTATGGCACGTTGATTATGAGCACAAAGTTAGTCTGTATGCAGATGATATACTGATATTTATTTCAGATCTATAGAAATGTATACCTTCTCTACTTAGCATGATCGGTATATTCAGTAAATTCTCCAGCTGTTATCCTATGTCAGAGGCCATGCTGCTTGGGAGCCTTGACTCAATACCAAATGGACCTTTTAAATGGTCTTCCACAGATTTTGTATACTTGGGATATTTATAACTCTAAAATTTGAACAAATGTTTAACACAAACTTTAGTCTCCAGCGTTAGTCCGTGAGGCAGATAAAGCTTTGATATGGCTTATGGTTAAATTCTGATGTTAGCCCAGGTTTAGACGAGTGGGGAACAGAGGGAGGTGGAGTGTACAGAGGAGACTACTGTCGGTAAAGACTTTTCTCCCTGGCCCTGCCTCCCACATGCCTCCATCTAAAAGGCTAGGTTATCCTGAGTTATCTCTGTAGTTATGCTGCTATAGACTTAGACTGCTGGAGGACATACTGACCACACTCTGCTACTCTCTTCTACCACTACTGAGTAGTGACTACTCTCTAATTGCATTATCTCCTGATATTTTCAGAGGTGGAAAGTAACAAATTACATTTACTTGAATTACTGTAGTTGACTAGTGTTTTTGTGTATTTATACTTTTTAGGTTGTTTTTAAAGTTTGTACTTTTACTTGAGTATTTTTTTAGAAAGTATTGTGCTTTGCTACATTTTTAATCATGTTTGTTTCTGGGTAAAAAAATATATTTATAGGCCTAATAAATTTGAAAATATTGCGCTTTGCAGCATCTGAACAGAATGAAAGTCAACTGCACTGGTGCCAGGTCTCACCCATGGATGTTGTGGGTATAAACTTTTTATAATGAGGATGTTAAACTACTGTCCTCTGTTGGCAGAGCTGTGTTTCGTGTGTGTGTGTGTGTGTGTGTGTGTGTGTGTGTGTGTGTGTGTGTGTGTGTGTGTGTACGCGAGTGTGCCATGAGCTAGTGTTATACCATTTTCTGTGAAAATTCAGACTTTCTGTCTCTAGGGGGAGCCTGAAAACAGGCACTCAGATGTTAAAATTATTTTTTCATAATGTAACTTGCTTGAACTCATATTCCATATTACATTGATATCAAGCAGAGAAATTAAGCATCATTGTTCGCTTTTGAACCTGTTGGCACAGAGTCTATATAAACTCTCTCTCTCTCTCTCTCTCTCTCTCTCTCTCTCTCTCTCTCTCTCTCTCTCTGTGTGTCTCTCTCTCTCTCTCTTTCTCTCTCTGTCTCTCTCTCTCTGCAGGAGTTCAGGACCATGGTCAGCGCCACCTTCTGCTCCCAGAGTCAGAACCTAGGTCAGAGGCGTGTGTGCGCTGCCTTATCAAACCCCCAGTAAGTTGTGACAGACGGCTGCTCATACTGATCCAGGTTCTGCTGGAGGTTTCTTCCTGTTAAACGGGGGTTTTCCTCTCCACTGTCGCTACATACTTGCTTAATATGGGGATTGCTGTAAAGGCTCTGATACAAGTCAGTGACTTGATGCAATCTGCTGGGTTTTCTTACATAGGAAACTTTTACCTAACTGGCATAATGAAATGAACTCAATGCACTGATAAGTAGGTTCATCTGGAATGTTGACTTTGTTAAGTACTCTTGTTATGAATTGGCGCTATATAAATATACAGAATTGAATAGAATTCAGTGCTGGTTTACTGACTTAAACCACCACTATGATATTACAATTACACGTCACCAATATTGTACAAATACATAATACGGTATTACAGAGGTCCTGTTCAGACCACATGGAAAGGCCTCCCGAGGGATGCGGTCGAACGCCTTCTCCAAATCCACAAAACACGTGTAGATTGGTTGGGCAAACTCCCACGCACCCTCCAGGACCCCCCCAAGGGTATAGAGCTGGTCCAGTGTGCCACGGCCAGGACGAAAACCACATTGCTCCTCCTGTTTCCTAACCCACTTTAAGAAGTACATCCACTAGAGCCGTTTCTTCGTTGTGATGGAACTCCACCCAAACTGTGTAGAGTTGAGATGGATCAAGTCAAGATGTGCTGAGTACGTAGTAATGGAATTGTGACTTTAGAGTGGTGAGAACATTTATGAGAGCTGTGAGACAGCTGGGAGGTGTGAGACAGCAGGGAGGTGTGCTGTAGGAGTGACAGAGGAGTTCAAGGTGGAGGTGAGAGTGCATCAAGGATCACCTCTAAGTCCCTTCTTGTTGGCTTTCGTGATGGACAGGCTGACAGATGATGTTAGACAGGAGCCTCAATAGACCATGATGTTTGCAGATGCCACAGTGATCTGCAGTGAGGGCAGGCAGGAGGCAGGGGAGAAGCTAGAGAGGTGGAGATATAAAAGAGAGGAATGAAGTCATAATCCACGTGTGTAAATGAGAGGGACACAAGTGGAACAGTGATGTTACAGGAAGTAGAAGTAAAGAAGGTAAAGGACTTTAAGGACTTAGGGTCTACGTTCCAAAGCAGCAGATTGTGGAAAAGAGGTGAAGAAGTGTGTGAAGCAGATTGGAATGGGTAAAGAAAAGTGTCAGATGTGGTAAAAGGGTTTGAGCAAAAATAAAAAGAAAGCTGTAGAAGACAGTAGTGAGAGCAGCCATGTTGTCTGGTTTAGAGACTGTGTCCATGAGGACAAGACAGGAGAAAGATCTGGAGGTTCTCTGAAGGAGAGACGAGGATAGATAGGATCAGGAATGAGTCCAACAGAGGGACAGCTCATGTTAGATGTTTAGGAGATACAGTCAGAGAGGACACACTGAGATGGTTTGGACATGTCCAGAGGAGAGACAGTGATGACATAGGTAGAAGGATGCTGAGGATGGAGCCACCAGGCAGGAGGCTGAGAGGAGATTTATGGATGTGGTGAAAAATGATTACTCATTCATTATAGAGCACCAGTTCATGAGTCATGACTCTCACCCTCATCCTCTATCTACATGCTGGCAACAGTCATCCCATAAACTGTCCAGGTGCGGTGCTTCTTCTCTCTAAGGGTTTGCCTTTAACATTTACAAAATCCAACTTTTTACACTGATTCAAAATCTCCAAAGTCCACAGCCCTCTGCATCTAAAAAAAATCAATGGATCCCTGCTCTGACATATCTCCTGCACCATCACCATACTCTATACATCAGCACCATGCCCCGGGCAACTGCCATGACTCAGCCTAGGTGTCATGGAGCCAACATGCTCCTCATAGACCCAATGAGCTCACACCAGAATGATCACTACAACCCTGCAAGAAAGTTCCTCTCAGACCCATCGCAAGCTATCATACTCAATAATCTGCAGCTCACTGCATCGCTAGCCCCAGAAGACCTATAAGCAGTAGGTCAGGAGGTAGAGCGGGTTGTCCAGGAATCGGAAGGTTGAAGGTTCGATCATGGCTCCCGCCAGAGAATGCTGCTGTTGTGTCCTTGGGCAAGACACTTAACCCACCTTGCCTAGTGGTGCTCGGAGGGACCCGTAGCGCCAGTGTACGGCAGGCCTCAACTCTGTCAGTGCGCCCCAGGGCAGCTGTGGCTACATTGTAGGTCATCACCACCAGCGTGTGAATGTGTGGATGACTGATTGTGTTGTGAAGCGCCTTGGGGGGTTGTAGAACCCTACAAATACATACAAATATATACAAATACAGGCCATTTACCATTTAAAAACCATCCTGGTGATGTTTTAAACTGAGCTGAGGTCGTCCTCCTGTACGAAGCTTAAGAAATTAAAATTCCCATGAGGCCTTTACTTTTACCATCCTGTACTTGGTAGAAATGGCTTTGTGAAGACATGATTCCACTTCTCCCACCAGATGAGTGTAAAGAATTGTTGAGGGCCATGGATCATCTGCAGGCAGCTTTATAGTGTCACTCAGCTTAATCCTGTTTGTCAGGCAGCTGATGGAGCTGTAATCAGAACAAACAGAGGATCGTTCTCAGCTGCTGATCTCAAACAGCTCACATAAATGATTGCACTGATTGGCTCGTGCACAGTGGACCTCGTGTGTCTCCTGTATATAAAAATAAAATTTTAAACTCTCAGCGTGCTGATGTCATACGAAGGCAACATGTGTGCAGGAGCTTCAGAAAGCTGCAGAACAGTCATGGACCTACCCTGGTACGGTTTCTAATCTGATCTGTGCTATTGTAGTTTTCTCAATAAAACGTATATTAACAAGTTTTAACACAATTTACAAATATAAATGTGTTGCTTAGTACATTTATGTTTGTAAAATGTTTAAAATGTAGTTTTACATCTACAAACGTGTTTCAGTAAAGATTCTTTTTTGTTTGTCTTCTACTCATAAATCAGCTGTGACTGATTTGTCTGACCATCCTGACAGCTGCTGCATCTGACATTTATCTCTGTGATCTAAGTTAACTTGTGTCTGCATTCAGCTCATGAACACTCCCCTTTAATGATGAGGGATATATACTTCTTATGTCTGAAACTTGTAAAAATCCATTTAGTCAAAGTAGAAAAAAAACGTTTCAGGGCCACATCAGAAATGCTGAAGGGTTCTGCTCCTACAACTAATGTTTGAGAAACTGACGCAGAAACGTCTCCTTGTCTGTGTTTTAATTAGTTTGTAAAATGTTGCATAGATGTACTATCTTAGGTATGTCATGTATATTGCTTAAATTATCTCTGCTGGGTTTTTTGTATCTTTTTTTGTGCAATCATAGCATGCCGTCTATTATAAATCAGCACTGTGAACGTGGATTATGTGGGAACTGACAGCTTTAATACCTGTAAAGAAAAAGTTTGCATAAGTGTATTTGTTTGCAGGAATGGTCCTTTGTTGAGCTCGGAAGCTGTCCTTCCTCCTTCTTTAACAGTCAGATGAGAGATTCTGTCAGGCAGTGAGATGGATCATTTGTATTTTTCTGATCAACTCTGGTTTCTAACCAGTTAAAACAACTCTTAATCTGGGGAGAGATAGATGTTACCAGAAGGGTTTGGCTCATTTGACTCATGACAAAATAAACACAAAACTCCAGCTTTCTAGACCTTGCTGCAGGAATGGGTGTATACTAACAAATGGAACAACGCTGATAAGATAAAACATCACAGGCTGTCATCAGCAGTCCTCCAGAACAAATCAAACAGAAAGACATTTCAGGGTCTGACAACATCATTAAGTCAGTATGAAGGCAGGTTGTTTCCGTGGTTCTGGGGACAGCCAGTAGGGCAAATTACTCCTGAAGCCCTGAGCCCCCCCTGCCCCTCTGGCTGAAATGGGGAAAGTGATAACATATTATTTGATTAAAATGCTGGAACATTAGCAATCTGAGCCAAGAGCTTAGGCAGGAGCCCATTTGTTCTAATCTGGTTAGCTCTGCATGCTGCATCAAAGGACTCTGATGATACGACCACAGAATGCACCCTGTTCCATCACAGCCTCTCATGCCACCAATCCCATCCATC
This sequence comes from Aphyosemion australe, assembly GCA_006937985.1. Classification (NCBI taxonomy): domain Eukaryota; kingdom Metazoa; phylum Chordata; class Actinopteri; order Cyprinodontiformes; family Nothobranchiidae; genus Aphyosemion; species Aphyosemion australe. Next base: position 831,068 of record SSNS01000140.1, read on the forward strand.
CCTTTGTGGGTTTAGCTCATGTTCCAAACATTCTCACTAATTGTTCTCCCACTTTTTACCATCAACCATGACAAAAGCACAGGTATGAAATCTGCTTCTGGGAACATTCCCACACGACACAAGTCCCTCAGTCAGACCTCCAAACTGAGGGTTGCAGTGGCTGAAACCACTTGTTTGGTTTCAGGATGTTGTTGCGCTTCGTGGTTAAAAATGTTCTTTTTTAAACATCACGGAAAGTTATTCCACCAACAATGAGCCAAAATCGGATTGCCCTCAGAGGTTTTCCCACTCCTCACCCTGGACACCATGTGCAGCAGTGCAGGCTGCCTGTGTTGCACGACTCTGGCCAGAACCAGGAGAACATGCCACCTCACAAATGCAGCGAGCCAGGCTGGAATTATCAGCCTTTAGGGCAGCTTCTGACGGCCTGAACTCATCCAGAACCATGAAGAGGAGCAGCCTGGGATGGATGCAGGGAACCAGGTGGGAATTAACAACCTGGATGTCTGCTCCTGGTTGCCTGGTCTCAGTCAGAGCTGGGAGGAGGAGCAGCATGGGTCAGAAGCAGAGAGCCATCAACTGCTGGAAGGATTCACCTTCAAATGTTCGTTTCCAGCTGCTAGCTTAGCTTATCTAGTGGCTAACTGAAGGAGAACACGACACACGCTCTCACAAGCAGAGCCTAAGGTGGTACCGCCCCAAACCTCTTCAGAATACGTGGGATTTTGACCTCTACATGCAATCGTGACAAAAAGTACTAGATTCAATCGTATGGACAGGAGGTGAAAAAACAGTTTTATTTTTACCAAAATATTACACAATGCAGCTTCAACAAAGATTTTTAAAGATTTGTTTTCTTTAAAATAAATTAACTGTCATTCTAAATGAAAAATGACACTGAAATGGTATCAGATTGCCTTGTGTGAAAGTGTTTCAATGACCCCGTTACCCAGCTGCAACGGACCATAGCTATGGAACTGAAAGACTGATGGGCAAGTCTGTCGTCTGATAATAATAATAATAATAATAATAATAATAATAATAATAATAATAATAATAATAATAATAATAATAAATAAAAGAAGGAAGAGAGTAAAACGTTTGTAGGAACACTAACAAATGTTACAGATTTCTTTACAGTGCTGAGGAGTAAGAATTACTGAAAGCCACAATAATGTCCATCCTAGTGCCTTTTTCTAAGGATTGAAAAAGGTTCAGGACAACAGAGGGCCCCATGCCTTTGTTTTTGTTTGTCTCAGGCCTCCAAACTGCTAAGTCCGCCAGCGGGTCCTATACTCCTGTTGAGTAAGAGAAGGTGTGTGTGTGTGTGTGTGTGTGTGTGTGTGTGTGTGTGTGTGTGTGTGTGTGTGTGTGTGTGTGTGTGTGTGTGAGAGAGTGTATTTTCTCTTGAGTGTTCTGCCTCCTTCTGACTCTGTGGTGCTCCTCTGTTCTGTCTCACTTTCTGAGATCAGCAGACCAGATGCCAGGTGATCTTTGGGGTAAATATATTTTATAATTACAGGTTCAAGACTCTGATTGGCCAATAAACAACATTTATTTGACCATTTACAACATTCAGACAGCACTGATGGATATACTTACATGGAAGAACAAACCCACACCTGTCCTCAGAAAAACACACCTGCATGAGGAGAGATTACAGTCCACACCTGGTCCAAGACATGAAAGTTCACCATCATGATTTCACTAAGTTGTGAGAATGGATGTAACTTCAGCCTGATCAGAGGAGACAGCAGCACCTGTGGTAGAGTGGTGTGTTTGTGTGTGTGTGTGTGTGTGTGTGTGTGTGTGTGTGTGTGTGTGTGTGTGTGTGTGTGTGTGTGTGTGTGTGTGTGTGTGTGTGTGTGTGTGTGTGTGTGTGTGTGTGTGTCACTGCCCAAACATTTGTTCTCCACCAGACCTTTTACCTGCACCACAAGCCCATGGGACAGTCAGAGAACCCTGAGGGCCTCACCTGGCCCCTTCAGCCAGGCTTTGCAGCCAAGAGAGGGAATTAGAATTTAGAATTTTGGCATACCGCCTTTTTAATATAAATGTTTGCATGAAATATTGAGATCCTTATTTAAATGTAGTTTGGGCCACAACAGATAACCTGTCAGCAATTTTTTTGTGCAGCTGATTATAACATTTAATCTTTAGACTTTAAAATACTAAAAGTTCTCTTTCTCTGTATATCTGATTAACATTGAATCACATAAGAAAAAAATGTTATATAAAAAACTAAAATTTGCTGTAGGAGACTCCAGAGACAGCAGCTGGAAGGGCGGTTGGGTCAGAGTTCTGAGGACAGTCGGTTGATATTAAGATTCAGAAAAGAGCTTTAGCTCTAAATAGAGTCTTCCAGTACATGTGGCCGAAGGCGTAACAATAATCATATTAAGGAGCGGGAGTACAAGGATGGATCTGTTTTATGAGGGTGGTGGGAGGACATGGAGGCGCTGGATGATTTGAAACAGTCTAATTTAGGAAGCAGCTGCAGAAACAAAGAGGACAAAAGTACTGGTGCTCTGTGTGTGAAGTAATAAGCAATTTACAATCCAGATTCTGCTCATTGACAGGTGAAGACTGCAGAGGAAACAGCTGATAGGGAGGAGATGGAAATGGCAGAAAAAGGCAGGTGGTGTGAAAACAGACATGAAAGGAGGACTCATGTGAGTGAAATGAGGCTCTCCACAGTGTCAACATGTCACCGTAGGGCTGAACTGCTCCAGAGGGCTTTTATTCTGAACCCTGGTCTCAGCTTTAGAATTAGGGTTCAGGAACATGTGGGAGGAACTCTGCTGCTCCTCCACATCAAGAGAAGCTGGTTTAAGTGTGTGGTAAGGATGCCTCCCAGTAGAGGTGGTTTAGGTTGTGCTAAAAGGAGTTCCCTGGGTTGAACCGGGAGGTCCTCCGAGATCCACCAGGAGCAGCTGGGAAAGGAAAGGGTGTTTGGGCTTCCTGCACCTGTTACCTCCACAACCTGACCTTGAAAAGGATGATGAAAAAATGAAAAAAGTTTGCGTGATTTTTTTTCCTAACCTCCTTTTAAAAGTTTCTTTATATCAGAGGAAACTTCCTTTTGTTGAACATTGGCGCCACCTGCTGTCTACATGATAACAGTGCAGGTTGAAGGGGCGGTTCCGTGTACGTCATCCCGTTGACTGTGACGTTGTTCCCTGACGTTCTCTCCACACTAGACCGTTCCTCCTGCGGGGAAGCAGCGATTCAACAGGGATTTCTTCAGGTACATTCAGTAGCAAATGCGTTATTTTTACTTTATTTTATTTAAGCGTTAAAGCGCTTTGACCGGAAGCAGACACAAGTAAAGCTCCAGCACCGCTAAGTCATGAAACTAACTGGAGCTACTTGCTAATCCCTGCACGCAGAACTCCGTTCAAATTCTGACTGTTTTTAGTTTTTACGTTATAATGGATGAAAGATGATTCTAGACTATTGTTCCTTTAATGTTTAATGGAGTATTTATGCTGTCCGGCTTCAATAAAAGCGTTTTAAAGAGCGTTTGGGGAATTTTAGCATACTTTAGGTTTCTCATTAAACGCCATACTGATTTAATGAGAAACCATGGCACAGCGTTATGACCTTTGACCCCGGAGCCATCATCCTGCATGTTTTAGATCAGGGTTTCTCAACCCTGGTCCTCAGCGCCCCCCTGCCCTGCATGTTTTCCGTGTTGCCCTTTCAAACACCAGTGTTTCCCTGCTGCCACACACCTGACACAAATGAGTGAGTGATTAACAGGCTTCTGCAGCCATGTGCTGAAGCAGAGACATGGAAAACATGCAGGGCAGGGGGCCCTGAGGACCAGGGTTGAGAAACCCTGTTTTAGATGTTTCCATGAAACAACACACCACAGTAGTGGAGTTGGGGCATACTGAACAGGTGTGTCAGCATTTAATCAGGTGTGTTGGAGCAGGGAAACAAACATGCTACCTTGAGAACCAGGGTTGATCTTTCACCACAACATCCTCAGTAACAACATAAGGTGAGACTTGTACCTGGGCTCCAGGTTTGAATAAGATCTGTAGTTTTGGAGCTGGACCAATTCCAATGTGGTCCAGATGCAAACATTTTCTAAAATCACATTTTAATAAACTTTCACAAATCACAAACTCTGTTTTATAAACTCTTTTAGTAGAGTAACCTTGTCCAGGTTTGTAGAGTATAGGTGTTGTCGTTTTAGTTTAGCAGCAGATTAAAAATGCTCAGGGAGTGATACATTTGGGCGGAATTGCCCTTTCCTAAAAGGGCACCAGAACTTGGAACCAACTTCAGCTTCGTCTCTCCAGGGAACGATAACAGAACTGCAAACCTGGCTTCTGTGTCTCCAGCTGCTTTACAGAATCGGGTGAATCATTGTTTTGAAATGAATGATTTGTGGTAATCCTTTAATCTGAAGCACCAGATCTTCTGAGACGGTACCAGTTCCTCCTAATGTAGAGCAGAGGACATTTTTTCTGTCTCTCTGCGTGTGTTTACAGATCAGAAATGGCCCTCACACAGGTGTCCTCCAGTAAATGTGCTGTTGGCTTCCAGAAGGTTTTTGAACATGACAGGTGAGCCACATTTTCATCAGCCTCACCTTTGACCTCTAAACGGAGCATTCCACTGGTTATGAAACGATGGCATAGTTGTGCTCATGTGTTTTTTTCCTCCACAGCACTGAGCTGAAGTGTAAGATGAAGTTTGCTGTCTATCTGCCCCCCAAGGCTGAAACGGACAAATGTCCCGTCATGTACTGGCTCTCTGGTGAGTCTTCAGTTGGTTTGGTCCTCAGCTGAGATGCATGAAGGCTGATCTGACTACTGATGAGTTCAAATCCTGAAACTTTGCATAATTCAACACATCCTTCGTGATGACTTCATCAGCTCTCGTGGTGATGTTTGCAGGTCTGACGTGCACGGAGCAGAACTTCATCACCAAAGCTGGCAGTCAGCTGGCTGCTGCAGAACACGGGATCATCATTGTGGCTCCAGATACCAGCCCACGTATGACCACGCTGTTATAGGTTACTGTGACTTTTTGTTCAAACCGTGCCACTCTGACCAGCGTTTTCCCATCATGCCTCAGGTGGCTGCAGCATCGAGGGTGAAGATGAGAGCTGGGATTTTGGTACAGGAGCTGGTTTCTATGTGGACGCCCTGCAGGACCCCTGGAAGACCAACTATCGTATGTATTCATACGTCAGCGAGGAGGTATGATACTCATCTTCTGCCTACAGCGCTCTTGTCGTTTCAGCTAACCAGCCTTGTTTTCCTTTTGATCGTGCCAGCTCCCACAACTCATCAACGCCAACTTCCCCACTGATCCAGAGAGGATGTCCGTTTGTGGACACTCAATGGGGGGTCATGGGGCTCTTATCTGTGCCCTGAAGAACCCTGGGAAATACAAGGTACCATGTCAAGAGTTGGGGCTGCTAAGCCGTTGCTTGGCCGAATGTTGCTGTAGCTTTAGCAGGCTACCACCTGGTGCCGCCCATGCCAGTTTGTTGTGTCAGACTGCAGAGATACATGAGCAGGAGATAATCTGTACATTCTGTTTTGATTTGTGTTTTATTCTGAGTTATGCTCTGTCTCCTTTAGGCTGTGTCAGCGTTTGCCCCCATCTGTAACCCCATGCAGTGTCCGTGGGGTCAGAAAGCCTTCTCAGGATACCTGGGCCCTGACCGGTCCACCTGGGAGGTAAAAGCACCACTACTCCAACATTTCCCAGGGCAAAATGAATGATTAGAGTTGAGTACCAGACAGTGCTGCTCCTTTTTCAGGCATACGATGCTACCGTGTTGGCAGCTTCCTACTCCGGCCCTCAGCTCGACATCCTGATCGATCAGGGTCGTGATGATCAGTTTCTGTCAGCCAGCCAGCTGCTGCCTGATAACCTGATCGCCGTCTGCTCCGAGAAGAAAATCCCTGTTGTCTTTAGACTGCAGCCGGTCAGTGTTTTATGATTGTTGCAGAATGTGGATCAGTCTGATAGTGCATGTGCAGTCTGAATAAAGACATGGTTCCTTCTGCAGGGCTACGATCACAGCTACTTCTTCATCTACTCCTTCATAAATGACCACATCAAGCATCACGCCAAATACCTGAACGCCTGAGCTGCTGCCACCAATCATGTCCCACTCCCTGAAGAGCTGGGAACAACTGGAAGCTAAATCATGTAGCTAAAATAAGCAGTTCGCTGAAGTTTGGTGCCTTCAGCATGAGTATCAGACGTTCCGGGTGGTGGGTGAGCTAGGCTCAATGAGAGAGAATAAAATCTGTTATTGTTTGCTACACTTTGTGTCTGCATCAAGCATTTTCCATCTGGTTCAAAACATCTCCAGGTGACGCTGGAAAAATGAGAATATGGTGCAAAAGTCCATTTATGTCAGTAATCCAGCTCAGACTGAGACCATCTAAAGGCTCAGGAACCCTTTGCAGGTGTTCTGGATTCATCAGCTGATTAGAGTGTGACACTTTGAGTCTAGAATACTGAATTCACAATATTCTAATTGTTTGAGATTCTGAATGTGGGGTTTTCATCAGCTGTAGCCATAATCATCACAATTAGAACAAATGAAGGCTGAAACATCTGGATTTGCATGGAATGAGTCTGTCTCATAGATTAGTTTCAGCTTTTAAATTACTGAGATAAATGAACTTTTGTAGCAGATTCTCCTCGTTTCACCTGTATCTTCAGTCTGTCGGTGCAGTCAGAGCCGACCGTGTGTTTGAGGTGTGAGGTCTTTACTGAAAGTGTTGAAGTACAGTACAGTATATACAGTATTCACAGCAGTTAAGGTGACGTTACAGGGACATGTCATGCAAACTGTACAACAACTCACACAGTTACAAAAAGATGTTACATCAAAAGTTCAACAGACCTGAAGATAAGTCACATAAAAATAAATTTGCTCCCAGTCAGAAAGGTACAAAAGTGAGAGTACAGGCCATTTTTTTACCAGGTTTATACAAAAGACATAAAAAATCAACACTGCTTCCTGCTCAGCAGACACGCATCACTACTACTGGTGTCTAAACTCCGCTTTAACCATTGGTGATTTCAGATTTCATCAGTTGTCCAAACATATAGATATAAACGAAGTTTAAAGTGCAGAATCGACCTGTTTTGATGCTTTTTCCCAAAAAACACGGATGAGCAGAGAAGTGTGGAAGACTCGGGTCCAATCTGACCACATGAAAAACCTTTATGTCCCGTGACGGTTTCCATAGAAACAATCGTTTAATGTTTTAAACTGATTTGGCATCAGGAATGTAAGTATCTGCTGCTCTTCTGTTTACCAGTCAGCCTATAGCGTTGAAGTGATTTAACCCACGGTTGTCTCATGGTAACATACAGCACAAACCTTTATTAACACCAACCACAGGAGGAAATGAGTGTTTGGCAACAGTAGACGCTTTCAGAAAATCTTAGTTTACTGCTGAAAGGCTTCATGTATCCTGGCCTCCAGCACAAACGCTGTACAGGACCTAAAGGGCTGAACTAACTCTGTCGTTTACTCTCTCTAAGTTTTAGATGATGGGTTTCTCCCAGCCTGAATGTCCTGTTGCCATCCAGGACCACTCACTCGTCTGTTTGATTAGCTGCTCTGCTGTCTGCCACTAGAGGGCAGCATGCCACGTTTACCCTGAATATAAAATTTCACTTTGAGGAAGCTCCTGGTTTAGGACACCATAAATGAGTCTGGTCAGAGGGAATCCAGAGCATCAATAATAAGTCTGAGAAGCTTTTGTTGCAGGACAGCGACATGTTAGAAAACGCAGCGAGAGCAGGAAGCCGCTACGCTAATGCTGGCACCTCAAACTCAGAGTTAAATAAAACTCCTACTGCCCCTTTAGGCCAAGTATAGGGCCAGGTCTGCAGAGCAACATGAAGCCAGTGGCTGGTAGCGCGCGCACACACGCACACACACACACACACAGAGGAATGTCTGGCTACATTTAACTTCAAACTCATACTGCAAAGCTGCATGAAGACAAAACCAGTTATTAAAAATATCAGAAACCTGGTGAGTCTGAGAGGTGACCTGCACATCTGGGATCAGATAAGTCTAGTTACCTCCTGCAGACCCGACTGGTGTTCACTCATTCCCATTAACACCAGTTTTGGCACAGTAATGAACTGCATCTGGAACCGAGTGACCCTAATGATCAACCATCAGAACCAGATTAGTGTCCCCATAGAGACAGTTTAACACACACACACACACACTGCAGTAAAACGTTTGAAAATATACACAATTATGCTGAAAATATATTAGAGAAAAATAGTTTTGGGCTATTTCTTTCTGACTATACAACTCCTTTCTCTTTATATTATAAATAACTTCAGGTTTAAATACAGCTGGCTGATAAAAACCTCTTCAGACTTTAGTATTTTGGTTCGATTCTCTCAGGATTATTAAAACAGCTGTACACAGTTTACAGACTCACTTAAGGGTCAGCTTAAATGATGTGTGCATAGAGCGGTGGTGGACTAAAATACTCAGATATCAAGCCAAGCAGCTTCAAAAACTCCACTTTTAGAGTTAAACACCCCCCAATAAAATCCTGACGAGAGGGCATGTTTATAAAAACAAATACTAAACTTAGAGTAAAAGATAAAGATATTTAAATGATTTTTTCTCCCTTCCCCATCATGATGTTCATTTTCCCAGAGAGAGTATCTGATGAAGTTTCAGGTTAAATGTAGGAAAGGTGGAGCCGTTTAACCGTTTTCACCTGAGCTCAGTTTATCGGAGACAAAAGTTGGATTTCTTAGTTCTAAACTTCCTCTGTGTGAATGAGTGAATGCATCCATCTGTGTTGGGTCAGGTTCCCTTTCTGCATCCTGAAATATACTTTGGCTTGTGAGGAGGACGCAGAGGCGAGCTGTGGCGTCGAGTCACGTGATGTCCGAGTCGTTTGGAAGCTCCGCCCATCTCTGCTGCTCACGTCAGCACCGAGTGTTTGGGGGAGCCCTCCTCCACCAGAGCCTGCACCGTGATGCACACCTTCACCAGGCCTTTCTCCTCCAGGATGTGGTGAGGAAGACACAGTTTGTCCTGGGAGGTCACAGTGGCAGAGGAGGAGCGGAGGGAGGCGCAGCAGAGAGAAAAGGAGGAGAGTGAAGAAGTAGATGCAGGAAAGAGACAAAGCAGCACAGGGTTTAGACACAAAGCTGTAAATAAAATATATCACTGCCAACATGGGGTTTAAACACAACTTTATACCACTTCTGCACTGCTAACAGTTCAAGGAAATAGATCCACTCAAAGCACTTTTACGCATGAAACTCATTTAAAATTTTACTTCTAAAAATCAAATAAAGTCTTATTCTACAGGCAAGCTGGAGATACTGTCAGGTTTCACGAGTCCCACTCAGGTCCAGCAGAACCTTAATGTGCTGGGAGCTGATCCTTCAGGCTCAGGTCCAACATCATTTTCATCACATGACAAATATCTTAAACAGCAGCAGAATACAGTAAACAGTGTAAATATTCACTCTTACAGAATAAAAGTTCACACTTCCAGAAGGCTGAAGGTGTTCAGGAACACCAAAGCCTACGTGCACGCAGAAGCAAATAAAGGTTTTTATTCAGTTTCTGTGAATTCACCCCTCCATAGAGGCAAACATCCCAGCATCATGCTCACGTCACGAATCTCAAACCTGACATAAACAATTAAGACTATTTATATTGATCTGGGTGTAGATTCTGCAGCCCTTCAGGTGTTCTCCTGAATCAGGCTTGTTGCATATTGGTGTGAAGCAGCATCAGATAAAAGAAAATCTCATCCTACAGGCCCGGAAAAAATATAAAAACAAGGTAAATAATAGAGAAATTTACAGTAAATACATTCAACATCTTTGAATAATGTCGTTTATTTAAATATGGCTTCGGGTCACACACTGGGAGAGGACCAGTTGTGTTTGTGCAGCTCTGCTGTGGTGAACGTCTCCTTACAGGGAACCATCTGCTTTACCTCTTTAGAACATCACGGCATCTGGTTTCATGTCTGCTGTGCTTTTCAAATCACTAACGGAATATAAAAGGTGGCAGAGTTAAAGGCCCAAGAACACATTTGTCCCATAAATGATCCTGTAGTTTTGACGATGGGGGGCAGGGATCTCCAAACTGATTTTAAAGGTTGTAATTTTCTAATTTCTGTCTAGTTCTTGTTTATAAACTAAAACATTCTAGAATCATGTAGCGTTTACATTTCTGACAATACCAAAAATGTAATAGCGATTAGAACTTAATAAAACTTGTTTCTTCATGATGAGACCGATGGTTGCTGGAAGATCTGAGCCAAATAAAACACTGAAGCATGTGAGTAAACATCGTCCACTAGCATTACAGAACCACCCACAACCTAACACTCATGCTACTTATCCTGACAGAAATAGTGTTTTATCTCCTCACACTGAAGTAGGTGCTTCTAAAGAAGAGTTTAATGTTTTAGACCCCCGACAGAAGAGCCTCTCAGTCCTGCACACGCGTGATTCTTCCTGTGGAGGAGGCGTCATCATCTCCACACGTCCTTCCTCTCATGGTTTCTGTCCCAGTTTGTTTGCAAAGCATCAAACAAAACCAGAAAGCGAGGAGAGGAGCAGGTTCATGCTGAGGCTCCATTTGTGTCACATGGGACAGAGAACCATCACCTCTGACTGTTGCAGATCTAACGTGTCATCAGGACCAAAATCATGTCCGACGTGTCTGAGACGTCCGGCTCCTGGACTGGAAGGAAAACAACAAAAAGGTACAGAAGGACTACAGCTGATCTGCCGTTTGTCCCACGTGGCATAAATGCAACAAAATAGGGAGGAGGAGCCTGGGAAGAAAAAGGGTGGGGCTTGAGGGGCTGTTGCCACGGTTACGTCAGCTCACTCCAACTGTAAGCCACAAACAGCAAAACTAAGCAGAGGATGTGAACCAGGCTGGATCCAATGATGTCCCAGATCTGCCAAGCAGGAGGCGGGGTTTGGGTGGTAACAGAGACCACTGAGGGAGTTTGTGACGACCTGCAGGAGGCGGGGCTAGTTGGCATCGCTTCATCCTGCTTCCTGTTTACAGTGCTAGTATCGAAGGCGACCAGTGCTCGAACAGTGCCATGGACTGGCTGCAGACGGCACTGGGTGATGTCGTAGGGTGTACAGAGAGACGACTGGCGCCCCCACAAGGTAGAGAGGGGAATTAAAATAAGGAAAAAAAAAATGACAGAATGGAAAAAATGGGGAGAAAGAGGTGAAAATAAGAGGATGAGGGTTTAAATGTGGAAAAACAAAGAAAAAAAATGGAAGTAGGTAAAAGAGGTTCAGAAACAAATAAAACAAACAAGAAGAAATGATGTGATCCAGCCGGCAGGTCAGAGAAGAAAAAGAAAAGGCAGGATGTTAACCAACAGACCCAGAGGGCACACAGGTCAAAAGTCACGAGTCTGAGCTGGTAAGGAGCAGCGGCAGGCAGGGGTCACCACGGCGACCAGCAGGGATGCTTACTGAGAGACAGCTAAAGTAATTCTGGTGACTGGTGTGACCTTCCTCTCCCAGTAAGCAGCCCTGTGATAGGAGGGTGGGGGGGCAGCTGATGGAGAGCACAAACGTTGCAGAAGCTTTGGCAGGAAAACACTGAAGCTGCAGGAAACAACGTCCACAAAGAGGCTGGAAGCAGTCAGCAAAGCAGCGATGGAAGTCAGATTCAGCAGGTGTTAGAACCGTCGCCATTCAGAGACTTTCCTTTTATATTCAGCCTTCCTGTAATTTCAGTACCAACATGTTTTCCACCTCAGAGACAGAATTTTAATTCTCTACTACATTTAGTAAAATATTGAAGCTCGTCGGCAAGATGGGAAAAGGACCGCTCCTTAGAGAAGTGTCTGCATCCACCAACAAAACTAGCTCAGTGTTCTAAACCGGGAACGTTTATGTTTTAGAGCTTCTTCTTCGGAAAGTTAATCTGTTGCTGTGATTTCTTCATTTACATTTTTTACACACACACACACACACACACACACACACACGGACAGAGACAGCAGCACCAGAATGATGCTGTTATTGTAAACAAACCCTGGTGATGAAGGAGCTTAGGCGGCCATGGTGGCAGTGATGATGTCAGCATTACAGAGGCATTACATTAGGATGGGGGGGTCAACCAGAGCTTAGAAAAAGGCTGAGTGGTTCTCAGGTTTTATGACTACAATTAGAGACAAATCACGAATGATGCATACATGGTTGTCATCTACCTGTGGACAGGTGACGACTGCTCATCCGTTCTGATTACAGGAGAACAGAACGAAGAAGTTGTTCCACACAAAACCATCAGCGTTCCTCTCATATCTGGTTCAGTGTCCTGCAAAAATCCTCCGTTTATGTTCAGAACATTAAGTTCTTTCACCCCCAGGAAGAAAACGCTTGCAGGACACCTTTAGTTTCTTTATTTTGTTGTAATGACCATAAAAACCCAAAAGGAGAATTCAGCTCTGAGCTTCTGTCACGAACTGTGAGCGTTTTCAGGTCAGAGGGTCGCTTTAAGACTCAGTGATGCTGGACATTTAACAGAACTTGGTTTGTCTGATGCTTTGGTTTAAAATGATTGTGCGTGCATCAGGTCTGCGTTCTAATGAGAGTTTTAGATGGAGAACATGAAAACGACCTCCAGTTCATAGAAGCTTCCCCTCAGAGGAACCTCAGGTGTGGCGCCTGTCTTACCTCTGATACACCTATCTTTTTACAAGCATCCAGGAAGTTCTCCACATTTCTCCGACACTTGGCCATGCTGAGTTTGGGCTGGAAGAACAAGTAAAACATTTTTACACAGTAATTAATAACATCAGTCCGTTCCGTGATGACTAACAGAGTCAGACATACCACTGCAGGTGACGGGACGTGGATGCTGGCGACAGAGCGCGGGCGAATGTGATTGGCTAGATGGCAGAGCACCACGCCATCCATCAGAGACGAGCTGAGGTCTTCAGGAAGGACCACCTTCAGTCTGCTCTCTATGAGCTGAGAAGGAAAAGAGCAGAAACATGAAGGTGTGAGTATATTTTGCTGAAAGAGTGTTAAGATGATAGGTGGTGGTGGGGGTGCTTCTCACATCTCTTAGCTGCTCCATGAGCTCCAGCTCCTCTCGCAGCTGCTCCATCTTCCTCCTCATGGTGAACTGAGGGTCCACAGACTCCAGACTCTTGTGTGTTCGCAGGAACACTACAGCAACAAGAAAACAGGATAGGTAAAGACATGCTGACCTACTGAATGGTGATGCCACTCCTCTGGAGAGGAGAAGCATCTAAGATTTAAATAAGTCTATTTAACCCTACAAGATGTGTGAGTTTAAACAAACGACAGACCCTGAAACCGCTGAATGATGCTCTTCTGCTGCTAATTATCAGACCTGACATAATGATTAAACCCCTCCAGGACTCACACATCACCAACAGCCAAGCCTTTAATACAGACGGACAAAACACACTTTACATTTCGGATTCTGTGTATTGTAATTAATTTATTTAACTTCCTCACTCTTCTGACCCGTTTACAAATCTAACTACATCATCAGGGTGAAATCTATTTTGTTATATTTTTTCTTTTAAAACTCAATCGTCTCAATCATCATTTCATGTTCATCAGTATTTCCTAATTTAATTAATTAAACTAATAGCATTTTTATTCTGTAAATAAAAAAGCAGGCTGAGAGAGAAGCAGCTTTTCTGAATTAGGTTCTCATCTGAAAACACACACACACACACACACAGGCTGCGTGATTCACCTCCTATTTTCCACATGGATGGATCAGCTTTTACAGCTAGATTAAACAGATTCCCCGTTGTTCCCATAAGAGACCACAGGAGGGCGCTACTGCACCACTAGGATGGGATCATATCTGACCTTAATACAGTCAGCCCTAGGGCTGGACAATAATTCAGTAAGCATATATATTTATTGATAGACGTATGGTAGGATAGAAAAAATGGGGTCAATCAAAACTTCGATAAAAAGTTTCCCTTCTGTTTTTATTACAGCCTATCAGGTAGATTAATACTAGAGTCGTTACTTCCTCCTAACAAATCAAAAACACAGACCGAGGTACGCTCCGTGACCAAGCCCTCCCCTCAAACCTAATCAGACAGCATGTGACTTAAAGGGGCAGTCGTATGGGGTTTATTTACAATCTAAAACTGATCTTTGAGCCTCTATAAAGCATTCAAAATTTAGTTGGAGTTTAAAATGTCCCAGGAGCCCTGAGAAATGGCCAACTAAAACATGCATAACAGGGCTCATTATAAATGACCTGTTTTCCCCGCCCACTCCACCAGTGTGTGTGTGTGTGTGTTGGGAAGAGGAGAGGGGGGAGGGGGGGTTGAGTGTTGACTCAGCTGACGGGAAGGGTTTGAAGAGAGATAAGTGAAATCAGAAAGTGAAAATACAGTCAGGGTTCCTCAATAAGTCCCCACTTAGGTGATGAGTCAAGAATGAGTGTGCGGCAAAGTCCGGCTGCTTGTATAAGGGTGCAAATAAACAAAGAAGAATGGACCAGACCACAAGCTGTGGCTATCTGGCGTTCATTTCTAGTCTGGATTTTACCAGTATAACCTGAGAGGTGCTTGTTTTTCTCTCTTTCAACAAGGCTGTTGCTAGCTGAAGCTAACAGCTCAAGCTGGTGCTAACAGAGGCCAGGCTTACCGTGGCTCTGCAGTAGCGTTGCTGAGACCAGCGTTTAAATACTGCTGATGCTGAAGTGGGTTGGAACTTTTAGATGTAGTAGGACTGGTTACATTAGCCTCTTTTATAAAACAATGCCGCCAATTTGCCGCAACGCCGATGCGGCATCAGGGAGCGTGAGGTCGTTTATAAGAGCTCAGACCGTGGCAGTAATGTTGCGCAATCATGTCCGTTTTATAAAAGATTACGCGATGGCGGCATAAAGGGGGTATGGGGGCGGTCTCTGCACTGTCGCGGACTTCCATGTATCTTGGACATAACTTGCTTTTTATTGCGATTGAAGCTGCGCAGGTGTCTGTCCTCCACCATCCCTGTGAGCTGTCAGATGATCTGAGCTGCAGATCTAACGGAGAAAAGCTCCCAGAGCACCGCAACGCTCCAAATGATCATCTCAGCTGATTCTGTTTACAAAAGTGAAACTTAAGCACGTGTTTACTTTCATTTTCATTATAGTTCCTGGCCGGAGCTCAGCATTAATTCATCACATGGTCATGACACCTCCCTCTGTTGCGCCAACGCTTAATGTGCGTTTATAAGACCGGTGAAGCCGCAATATTACTATCAAGCGTGGTGGCACGAATGTCGCAAAATTCCCGCAAAGTGATACCGCCATAGTGCGTCATAAAAAACACGTTGCGGTAATATTGCGCTGATTTGCCAGCATGGTGTGTCTTATAAAAAGGGCTATTGTGACGTGTTGTCACAACCGTGCTCGCAACAGAAGTTTTTCTCTCTCCTTTTTACATTTCAGGTCACACACAGCTTTGACTTTTTTGTATTCTACATTTGACCACCCAAGCTGTCTTCATTCAGCAACAAGGAAAATGTTACTTTACATTCTAGTGCCTCTTTAATATCGCAGCAAAGAGAGGCGGAGGAGGAAATCGTCCCTAAAAACGTTTCAGTAGTTCACGAGCGCGGCGATGTTTTGGTTTTTACTGATAAAAAACAAACAACGGTCGTTGGTGAAACTCGCAGAGAATAATAAAGTAATGATATAAGAAGGCCAGGCTGGACCTAAAACATATTTTCTACAATTGTTTATAGTTTTGAATAATTATTGATATTAATCATTATGATTAGTTTTTTCTACACCGTCCAGCTCTAGTCAAGCTTTCACGTTTTGGTCAGTTTAGTAAAACATCATTACAATATTTTGATCTTCACAGACTCAAAGCAGCTGGTTAAGTAATAAATCAAACTTCCCACTGAGACCTCTGACAGTCCGACGGGCTGTAAAAGTAAATAAATAAAACTGTATGGACCTGTTTTTCATTTCTGCTGCAGTGACTGAATCACCACAACAGCCTCACTGGTTGATGACTAACATCTGCATCATTTTTATTCTTTTAGTTGGTTCTAAAAAAGAAAAAAGCAGCAAAATAATTTGACTTTATTTCCATTGTTGTTGCAGGTGTGTAGAAAAGCAAAACATCTGTCTTCATATTAGCCAAGTCAGCAGCTAACAATAAAATGCGCACATTACACAGGATAGATGCCACAATATACATGTTAATGACCCCTGTGTGCATAATGAAAGCACACAGAGGGGAAACAAGCTGCTCGTTCACATTTCCTCCACATGAAACCAGAATTCCTTCATTTACGCCAAACCAATCTGAGTTGTTGCATCAGGGATGAGATGTGCTCTTATCTGAACAATTTCTATTTTTATGTTTTGCTGTTCTGCCACTTTTTAAGATAAAATGTTCAGTAAACAGAAATAAATCCTCGTTAGCTAAATTCTTAAATCACCTTTACCTCGGCTCATTATCACTCCCTCTACAGTACAGCTGACGGAAGAAATCTACACGGAGCAGCTGAACAGGCAGAAAACAAACTCTGTGTGTGTGTGTGTGTGTGTGTGTGTGTGTGTGTGTGTGTGTGTGTGTGTGTGTGTGTGTGTGTGTGTGTGTGCGTGCGTGTGTGCGTGTGTGTGTGCGTGTGTGCGTGCTCCTATCCTCACACTTGTGGGATTTGAGTTGTTTCTAAATTCCTGTAAAACTGCACCTCTCCTGGGGTCACAGCAGGTTCAGCAGCTCCATTTGCACGTACGTGCACTCACCTGAACGTTTCCTGTACATTTCTACAGCGATGACAAACTAACAGTTCACCAGGATCAGGCTTTACTGTCAGTCATGCAGGTGCTTTAACCCACAAAACAAAGGTAAACCCACCAACACACAGATAAAAGCAGACACAGACTGATAACCCTCACACGGCGTGATGATTGGTCGCTAATGAGGTCACGAGGAGCGATGATGGAGGTGTGATGTCACTCTCCCTGAGGCCACTGCACTCATGATCATATCACCATCACACATACGCTGTTCATGTAGAAACATAAACAGATCAAATGAAAGCGCCACGGTGAGGTGGAGCAGAGCCTGACAGCAGATGTTCGTATCAGCGGCTCAGAGAGGAAGTTAAAGGCAGCTTCTCTATCTGTACAGCCACACAGCGAGGCTGCACTGTTCACAACAACACTAGAGTGACCTGCATTATTGTGCTGATGTCTAAATGTGTCGTAGTATAAAACTACAGGAGCTGTCTCAGAGCAGCAAAGGGTAGGAACCAGTCTAGACTCGGCTATGGAGGACGGAGCAGAACGGCTGAACCTAATCATGTCTGAAATGTTTTCTATCGGTTATAAACATAATAAAACACGCCCCATGGGAGGCGTCACTGCTTATGGTTCTGTCTGTGTGTGTGTCTGTATCAATGCCCCCCCCCACATACGAGTGTGATCCATCACAGATCCTGGACTCTTTTACAGAGGAAGTAGGATAGTCCTTCAGGGACCATTATCCAACACTTAAAATATAGTGACTAAAAATAAACTCCCACATAAATGTGCCCAGACTGAAGCAGTCTCATTCATAGTGCAGATGCCACACACACACACACACACACACACACACACACACACACACACACACACACACACACACACACACACACACACACACACACACACAAACAGAAGACTCATCATCCTGTCCTAATATGGTCTGCAATGTCTCAGACTTGAACACCTCCAGAACAGAACGGCTGTCTTCTCAGATGATGTTGGCAGAATTTTCTGATTAACATTCTGAATAAACCAGCTGACCAGCATGGAGGTACCACCACTATGCTCCAACAGAACCCCAATGTGCTGGTACCATGATCATCAAACATAACCTCTCTTCAGAAGTCCAGCATGCTCAGACTGGTCATATCAGGATAAAGACTCTAGGATCAGGGGAACTCTGAGCTAGGAGGTGGAGAACCAAAGGGACCACCTTCCATCAGTCATCAGCTCATCTTGGAACTGAAAAGAGGCAATTTTGGAACTGATGAGGAACTTATAGACTTTGATCTTCAAAACATAATCTGTGTTTTACCTCCACTCAAACAAATACTAAGATCAGAAATGTCATGACATCAACAAATCCCTGCTTTAAGTCTCAGAATCGCTCTGTGTCTTCTTAAGGATTATGCATTTGGGTCGGGCTCAGCAGAGGGTGTGTGTTTGTGAATGCACTCTAGTAAAACACACACACATTCTTGTCTTTCTATCTTAGTGAGGACCATCCGTTGACTTCCATTCATTTTTGTGACTGTATTATGCCTAACCCATATCCTAACCCTAACCCTAACCAATGCTGATCTATTCCTAACCCTAACTAAACTTAATTCACACCATACCTCTAAAACTAACGAGTAGAGCTCTGGAAGATTGCACCAAAGTGAGGACCGGGCAAATGTCCTCACTTTGATGTATAGACAAGTACACACAGACAGAGACAGAGAGAGAGTGTCTTATTCCTAAAACCACTGTAGAGACAAAGCCCCATTGACACTAAACCAACCAGAAAAACACACATTTTCTGTTCCCGAGCTCCATCCAGCAACTTGGTCACAATGTTGTGAAGAAAAGAAGAAATGAAGACACTCAAATGAAAATTTCCAACACAGAGAAAGTTCCTCAAGGACAAAAATGAGATTTTAGCCAAACGGGTGAAAAAAACTTCACACATCATTTAAAATTGTAACGGGTCATGATGCTGGGCTTTTTGTGACTAAAGTGGTATTGTGATATAGAATACAGAAAGCTTGCCCAGCAGCCTCCACCTTCAGGATGCCAGAGGGGAACAATGTCCAGGTCATGACAGCAGAGAGGATGCAGGCAAACACATGTTAGCATAACAAAATTAACCCCAGGGCACACCGTGTCCTTAGTTTCCTGAGATGAAGAAGATACAATTCTACTTATTCCTTAGAGTTCTTTTTAGACTCGCTGTAGCATAGCACCTAAATATCCAAGAAGCTGGCAACAGACTCATGATGCAACATGTAAAATCTCATTTGACTCGAGCGTCTAATCCAACTCAAGATCTTGTGTTTACATGTCTGTTGTTCAGAGCTACCGGGGCCCAACATCAGGCTCTCCTGTCAGGGCCTGCTGCTGCTCCACACAGGCTCCAGAGTAACGGAGAAACATTACAAAAATCTAAAAGAAGGATTAGTGCCTGACCAAGTCAAAGACTTGTTTAAAAAGAGCAGGCTCATGTGGAAATGTTTACCCTACCATTAAAGGTAGGGTAGGAGTTCCTGTAAAAGCTTTTGAATCAAGCTAAAGTTCAGGCTCCTCCCTAAGCCATGCCTCCAGAATACTGGAAAATGTCAGCTACTATCAGTCAGTCAACCGTAAACGTAACTTTAGCTTAACCTTTCGAACCCGTCTGACGACTTTTCCTTCAGTAATCCTAACGCAACACTCATGTAACCGTACAACAACTCAGTATGCTAGCTAATAAGGCTAGCCCTGCACTGGCTTCACTTCCTGTTCCACAAATTCATTGGATGGATTGATCAGGATCCAATCACAAAGAACAGGCCGTTCAAAATGGTTGGATGAAGATTTTCCAGGATTTCAGAGGTGATTAAAATGATTCCTTTCTCTGAAAAAAACTTTATTATTATTCCAGTATGTGAAGAGCAAGTCAAGCAATATGGCAAAATGCACAGAAATATATATCCTACCCCAGTTTTAACTATAATTTTGTACAAGCACATAAGACTTTCCATTTTAGGCCTGGAGAAGTGGACCAATGATCCAAATGAATGTGTAATCTGCCACAGGGTTCGCAGTTGCCAGAGCTCACTCAAAATGCATTACCGCACACACACTGGAGAAAGGCCATACAAGTAAAAACAAGCAGCACAGCTGAGTGGATGGATAATGTTAATATTCAACAATGTGTTTGTTTTAGCTGTACGATGTAAATGTTTAGGTCATGTTAATCATTAGCTAAAGGGGGGGCCAAAAGGACAGAAACCAGTCGGTAAGAGTAAGGTAGAAAACAGTCGACCAGCTCGTCCGGACGTCTGAAGTGGTCAGTTAACAGAAAAAGATGGCTCACCCTGGCTGCGCATGCCTCCGTCGCCACGACTACGATGTGTGTCTCTATGTAGGGGTGACGCCTGTGGGAGGAGGGAGGGGTCTAGACAGGAAGTAGGAGGTGAGCACGGAAGTGAGGGTGGGGCTACAACCAGGAAGTGATCAGAGGAAGTGACGTGTGTGGTGTAGGGAAGTTCATTCCACAAAAACAAACCCCAAATACAGCAGGATCACCAGGAACAGGTTTGGAAAAACAAGGGTCGGAATCAATGACACAAGGATTGATTCAGAAGTTCAGGAAGGTCAGGATCAGTGAGTTCGTGAATCCAACATTAAAGTCATGCAGGAAAAATGAACAGGAGGAATTAAACAAGAAGACAAGACAAAACATTTAAAAAAAAGCACAAAACAAAATTAACATTAGTGACATTTCACTACACAAATCAACCTGACATGCTGTTAGCATCATGTTAGCTTCCAATAGCAGTTAGTGACAGACCAGCAACCGCTGGCAAACAAAAACTACTAAATATAAATAATGTAGAAGGCTGGGGTTTACCAGAACTCTCTCAATATACAGACGAGTAGTGATCATGGCGTTAAACAGCTGATCTGGTTCTCTGTATATGAGCCATTAAACTCACAGTGAGCCTAAATGCACTCATTTTGTAAATGGACACTAAGTTCCTTTAGCTGGGCACCAAAAACTGGATTCTCACATCACAACAACTAAATACCCATCCAATCTAATCCCACAAGACCAAGTTCAAATTTCACCCCAGATTTGTGTTTATATAGCCTAAATCACTAAAACGGAGCTTCACTAAAGCAGGAAGAAATATCCGTTTTAACACTTAGACCTCCAAAGCATAGCTTATGTTGAAGAACATTTGAGCATTCATCTAACAATATAAGGCAGTGGTACTCACTCCTGGTCCTGGAGGGCTGGTATCCAGCATGTTTGAGTTTTAAAGGGGTCAGCACCTATAATACCGTGGATATCTACGTCCTATTATAGTCTTTTAGACCATTAAACTAAATTGTATTGGAAAAATAAATTAAAAATGTGATTTTTTAAATCCTTTATTGTGAAGGGCATATTTTCTCGCGAGATCACACGCAATATTTCGGTTGTCTCGGACGCGCGCGGGACTGAGGAGCGCGCTCATTGGTGGAAGGAAGCAGGAAGCAGGAAGCAGCTTCAGCGTCTCGCTCCAAAACAACAAAAGTTATAACTGAACCCGACATGGCAGTGACCTACGGGATCTAACCGTGTATTTACGAGCCCGGGCCTCGCCTCGTGTGTGATGGCGTCCTCGTTTGTTGTTGAGTTGGGACAAAGCAAGCTAACAGCCAGGCATTGGCTCTTATGCTGTTGTGAAGATGGAATACACAGACCGATCTGAGTTTTGTCTCCCGTAACACGGATTATAACACGAGTCGTCAACGGTAAGACATAATTTATGCGTTTCACGTTATGAAATGAGTTTTGTTGTGCTGGTTGTGGTTCATATTTGTTTATATTCGGCCGTTGTGCCGACATAAAGGGCCAGAACTCAAGTTCTCGTGTTGGAGTGCGCGTGCTCATGGGGTGCGTGTGAGCTGGTTGAAGAAGGCAAGATTAAACAAACGCGTCAATATCGGCTTCTCAGCCAGTGAAAAATCATTAGGAAGCCATTATAGACATGTTTTTAAGTGGAAAAGTGAAGATTTCAGGTGATGACCCCTTTAACTCTGCTTCAACACACCTGATTTCAATCAGCAGGTGATTAACAGGCTTCTGAAGAGCCTCATGAGCTGCTGCACAGGTGATTCAACCACTGAATTAAGTGTGTTGGAGTAGAGAGACAAGGAAAACATGCTGGATATGGGCTCTCCAGGACCAGGAGTGAGTACCACTGTGTACAGTGACATGAATAAATTGGTTTGGTCTGTTTTAGAAGAACCACAGAACTAACCAGCAGGCCTGGTAGTTCAGGAGACGAACCAACTCACCTGAACGGGGCTTCAATCCAAATGGAGGACTGGAGTAAGACGGAGGACCGCTGACTGAAGATCTGTCATCTCGCTGCAACAACAAAAATAAAAAAATCTGTTTTAGTCACGGGACTGGTGTTTCATATCAGAGCAGTCTGCACAGATACACACACGTATGAAGGAATGGAGAGATTAGAACAGCACCAAACACACACAAAGGTATCTGAAACTTGCTTTTACAGGCTCAAGATGGAACTGACTGGTTCAGTAACAAGATCCTCAATAGCACCAACACGTCTGAGGAATCCAGAACAAAAATGTACAGATGAATTCCTCAGCTAAGTGGAGATTTCAGAAAAGATTTTCACCTCGTGTTAAAATCTGATCTCCAACCTGCTGCAGTCACAACAGCACGGGACATAAAAACAGAAAAGATGTTTAAACAGACGGAGACACAACAGACTCGTGTCAGAGACCAAACGACTCCATCAGGGGACCACAGATCAGACACAAGTGCAGCTTGTTCCTTACTCAGACCGTGTAAGAAGGAACATGGTCATCTGCTCAGACAAACACAAAGGTTAAAAGAGAAACCAGGTCATGAATGTCACTCAAGCCCCTCCACAGGTGAATGTTTCCACTCACCTGCCTGCTAGCTTCTCCATTGCTCACTAACAGCTTCCTTACACTCAACTTTAGTCAAATCCGTTTATTTCTTAAGCACACTAATTCTCTGGTGGGATGAGAACGTACAGCAGCACAGAAACATGTTCCGTCTCTGTCACACACAAAGCTGCTAGATGAAATACGACACATGTGAGAAGCTCAGCAGAAAAACACCATCTAACAGCAAACAAACAAGTCGTCTGACTGGGAAGCACGACTGAGGACAGCTGACTCTGATGGCCACAGCCTGCATCCAGAAGTCTGCTGCTATGGTTACCTTCAGTGACATGTGCCACTCATACTGCCGGCATGCAAGTTGGGCCTGAAAGCGGGCCTTCTCTAGAATCATCTGTCTCTTCTTCTGGAACTCATAGCCACCTTCCTCCAAGCGCTGCTACAAAACGCATCAAACATTAAGCTGCATGTGTTTCCCATTCCATGGATACTTACTGGATTACTGGATATTCCTACGATGAAACACTAAATGCTAAAATAAGAAAATATTAAGAAACTACAAGTTTTCTGTAGTCCTGAAGCCTAGACTCCAACAACAAATCACAATTACCAACAACTATACCTACACGAGTCATTCACCATCAGGTACCATCAGGTACTCGAGTGTAGTCTAGTGTAGGAGTGGGCCGTATCATTTAATTCGTGAAGTATCAAGAATAAAATCTTGAAATGCTAACTTCATAGCATAAATACAGGTGGAACTGGAAAAATGAGGATATGGTGCAAAAGTCCTTTTATTTCAGTAATTCAACTTTTCTTCAATTCTCTCCAATGTCACCCCGTTCCTTTGGTAGATCTTAAACGTACTAGAAAAGCAGAAAATGTGGAATTTGGGACAAACAATAAAACTGATTTCACAGTGCTCCAGTTTTACTGCAGAAGAATGAATGAATAACTAGAAGTGCTTTTGTGTATATCGTCAGCTAGAGCTGCACAATGTTATATCTGAGCATTGCCATTCCAATGTATGTGTGCACGACATGGCCTGGCAATATTATATCGTTAATAATAATACAGTAAATTAAGTAAACAGTGTACCTTTGATGTTATGGTGCTGTCGTCACTGTCCTGCCCGCTGAGGAAAGGAAACAAGGAAAGAATAAGAAACATTAGACCACACTTAAATCCACCACCATCCTAAATGTAAAGACTTTATTTTCAATCACAAATTTGAGAGCTTAAAGGTAGCGATAATTTTATTAGCTACTTCAGGAGAACTCTCTATCTTCTAGCACATTCGGTTTCTGGTTTTTTGTTAGCCACCTGCTGCAACCTCCAAACCATCCACTCCCACAAGATTTGCGCTAGGTTCCAGGGGACCTGCGGGATGCCAATCTCATTGCAGGGTTCTATTTGGAACCACATCAAAGCAGGTACTGAAAGGTTGGCGGCAATTAGAGACCCGTTACTGATTTAAATGCCGCCCAACTGAAATTAATCGATTCGAGTCATACTGTGTACATACTATTGGAATTGTGGTATTAGTTTCTCGGCTGGCCTGAGAATGCCTTAGGATTACCCTAGAGGAGCTTGCATAAGAAGCTGGGGAGAGAGAAGTTTTCCTCTCTGCTTAGGCTGCTGCTTTCACGATCCAACTCTGGATAAGAGAAAGAAGTATAAATGAATGGAGACTTGACACTCCTCTGATTGGCTAACAGCAACACGACTCTACCACTCACTCCTTTTGCACTGCAACGTTGATGTTTTATCTCCACAAATAACACAAGCCTGGAGGAGTTCTGCTGTGTGGTGGAGTTGCTAATGCTAACGGTTAGCTTCTACTAGTCGAGACGTTCTCTGCTGTTTCCTGGACGCTAAACCAACAACAGCCTTCCCCGTCGTGAGTCAAGATGGGTGAGTCCATGAATGTTAAGTGACAGTGTGACGTAGATCTGTCAGGATTTTCTAATCCTAGAGTTTCACCGTCTGTTTTCTATCAGAAGCTAATGCAGGAGATAGGTGTAGGAGACTATTTTCATGTTCAGCCTGCATGAAAAACTCGATTATATCAGCCTAGCCCGAAGCCAGCCTAACTTATCTCATCAGTCCTGGTGGACATAAACTTTTTCTCTGGAGAAAGCTCATTCAGAAATCTGCCTACAACAGTTAAGATAGTAATTATTGCAATTGCAATTGAACTCTTTGGGAAAAGTCTCAGCTTTGTCCAGTAAACATTAACAAACATGCACGATGGAGACTGAGAGAACACATTCATAGACCTTTGCATGATTTATTATTATCCTTTATCTGATTTACATTTTTCATCAATATTATTTTGTTCAGGTTCACACACAGGAACTTACTTTAAAGACTCGTCCACTGTGACCAGCTCCACTGGGTACAGCTGGACCCCCGACAGATCCTCCTGCTCTGTGTTCACTCTGACACACAAGATGTGACGGTTAACAACAACCCTGTTTAGTATGATGCTGCAGTTTACGCAAACTGAAGCACAACATCTCAGCACCTAGGGGGCAGACCTAGTTCAAGCTTTAACTCTGAGGGAGGATTCAGGAGACCTGAGCAGGTTAGGCTCATTTTAGCTAAGTAACTGAAACTGTAGTGTTTATTATTATTTTTGTTTATTATCTCTCACCTGCTGGGGTCCTGCAGCAACTCCACAGCCTCCTTCAGTTGGTTAATCATGTCAATGTGGAGCTCTGTGCCTCTTGGGACCTTTGACCTAAATTGACAGACACACAAATCAAAATGTATATCAGTTTTTTTTAAATCGACCCCTGTGAATATTCTAAATAAAGAATGAGAACAAAAACATCAACAGCGACATGGAAGGAAACCTCTAAACAGCTTGGTAGGACAGAATGTTGTCAGGGAAATGGTGAAATTCTAGTTTCTGACTGATTCAGTATGAAAGTTCTGTGAATTATAAATAAGAAGTGATCTAAGGCAGACAATTAAAGAATCTAAGAATGAACATACGTTTGATGGGTTTGCCAGTGTGGGTCTTCTTCTATCCTCAGGGGTTCTTCAAAGTCTGCTGCTGTTCGACCCTACACACACAGAAACACATCAGCACCAGCTGCAGTTGTCACATGACCCACATCCTCAATCAGCCATTGGTCTGAATTCAGAGACGTTACTGCCACCTTCTCTGTACAATAACAACACTGTGACCAAGACTCTGTCCCATCTCTGGTAATTTCATCATACGCTTTATACGTGTTTGTTATAAGAAAGTCTAGTAGAAAAAGACACATTTGGTGCTGCTGTTAAAGACCAAGCTATATTACATCTGTAGTAGGGCTGGGCGATAAATCAAAAATTTATTGAAATTTCAGACTCTAACCAATATAATTTTTCCCAAGTCAATAAATTTGGTAATAAAAAATTGAAAAGATGTGTGTAGGTTGGCAACATTCATGTCCCTTTAAGAAGCTGTACCACCTGGAGTCACATGACAACGTGACTCAACGTAAAACAAGAGACAGCTCCATCTAGTGGACAACTTTTGTGTTTGCGCATACATGTAGTTACCATCCATTTATCGTTATTGAGGTGAACTCCTTAATGTACCATGATATTGATTTTAGGTCATATCGCCCAGCCCTAATCCGTAGCATTCATAACACCACAGCACGATGCACGCAGCTCTATAGCATCAAACAAAATAACTGAAATACCTCTCTTTAAGAATTACTAAAGGGGTTTTAACTTTCAGCTATTGCTTTCAAACTGGTTTCAGTGGTTCTTGAGCAGCCTCACATTGAACAGCACTCTGTCGCCTTCTGCTGAGCAAAAACTTCACTTAACAGTTTTGTGATTTGGGTAGGAACTCTAGTGAGAGCTCGCTACCTGCTTTACGGCAAGAGCTGTTTACTGTGCTGGAAGCGAATATAAAGGCTAGCAGTTAGCTTTTTCAGTTTGCCAACATTCAATAAAAAGCACAAGAAAAAGAAGTTTTCTTTTTTTTGGCATCATGGTGGAGCCTGGAAGTAAAATGAATAGTAGCTATTGGATGACAACATGAATGAGAGCATGTTTAACATATAACCAGAAGCAGCTGATCCAAGCGCTCTATTACCCACAGTGAAGTTTAGCGTCTTTCTCCAAAAATCACAACACTGATCATCCCACAGCCTCTCATCTGAGTTAAATTTACACCGACTCTACATAAAGGGACAGTTTAGACTGTAGTTCAACAAAACTTAAACCCACGCAGCCAAAAATGACAATCAGTTAATGTAATGGTGGAATAAATCAGCCCAGTGAACACGCCAGTTATACACCACTCTGTCTGGGAGGGAGGGGAGGAGGTAAAGATAGGAGCTCTTGCCTTGATGTAGTTGATGAAGCGTGTGCTGAGAGCTGAGTCTCTGTAGCTGTACTGTTCCTTCAGGGCTTCCGTAGGGCTCTCTTCAATCAGATGCAGTGAGTCAGAGTTTGGGTCTGCTGAAATCAAACAAATGAGATCCGTCAGAATGCTTAAAGCTGCAATAGCAAATCTGCAAAACAAGCTAGCTTTTAAACGAAACACGGTCACAGAATTCTCACCCCTCCCGTTGGCCATCATGCCCAGCACACGTCCGCCTGATACCGGAACGCACATTACCAGAGGAAACGAGATAGAACTAAACACCAGTCGCCATTTTCTAGGTCATCTTTTGTTGTCCGTGACTTCAAATGGTGTTTTTCTTTTTGGGACTCTGGTAGTTTGTCCTAAAGTTGAAGTGGTAGCAGCCAGCTGTTTCTCCTTCTCTGATATTACTGAACAGAGAACCTCTCAAATCAGTGGTGTGCACGAGTGTGTAATGAGTGGAGAACCCAGATAAATGAGGAAGTGCAGCGGTTCGGTGAGACCGACAACAGGATGGTCCAATGGTTGCTTTCGGTCCGAGCCACGTTATTGGCTGAGGTTTTTAGACAAATGCAAGAGAACCACTTCATTGTTTTTTTTTTTTAATCTCCACAATATATTTATATCTATACTATGTTAGAACATTGCTAAGAAGCATGAAAATAATGTTTTAAGCTAGCTTGTTTTGCAGATTTGCTATTTAGCTTAAAGACATTTACATAACAGAAGCAGCATTACACTGAGTATTAGGGATGCACCAATGCTGATACCAGTATTGGGTATCAGTACAACACCACATGTGTGTACTTGTACACATAAAAGTACTTCAATACTACAAGACCCAGTACCAGCGTGATGGGAGCTTTGTTTTCCTCTGGCATTATTAGTTTGCACACAAACACTCTAACCAAGCACCATAAAATAAATGTAAGAAGAAGAGACATACAGCAGCATGACTTTTAGCAGCTGGGTATAGCAGGGGAGGAGCTACGTCAGCAGTGGGGAGGTGTTCCCAGGTGTACGTATGAAACTAAAGGAAGGCCGACGGCAAATTCTGTTCAGATTTTGGTGAAAGGTTTGTACAGGTCAGTGATGCTGGTGGGAGAGCTCACATGTATTTCACACCGAGCAGTCAGCAACATGAATGTAAACAAGGAGGGGGAGAGAGATGCCTGTTTTCTTGCTGGAAATAAAGTCACTGTTGAGTTTGTGTCAGCTAAAGATGACTCTGGGCTGGTGACAAAGTGTAAAAGACACTTAAAGTTTATTTATGTTTGATGTGCCTAATTTAAATGAACATTTTATTAGTTAACTTTAAGGAGAGTAGTGACACCAGTCCTCATATCAGTACTCAGTATTAGCATATACTCAAATAGACGTAATTGTACTCAGTTTGGGAAATTCTGGTATGTCTACTAAATATACATATGACCCTCAGAATCTTCTTGTTATCTAAATTAGAAACTATTACTCATCATAATTTATACCTCTATACAAAATAATGTTTATACGCTTTTCATTCATTAAATCTTGACATGCTGTAAAAGCAATGAAAACTAAAGTCCTCTTCTTCTCCTGTCAGACACAGTAAATGTGACCCTCCATCAGCTTAACCTAATTAAAGTCTATTTAAACCACGTGTCCAGGGAGCTGCTGCTGTTCTCGATCAGAACTCGACAGACCCGGTTCGGATCACCATCATAGGTTAGGGTTAGGGCTAGGCAACGGTGATGGATAGTAAAGGTAAATGTGTTCCCACACCAGCATCTGCTTTAACATGACTGCTAAGCCTAAAGGGATAGTTCAGATAATTTAATGTGATGTTCAATGGAGTTATCAGGAGTCAGTATCTCACCTGCAGCAGACATTTATCTGTCAGAGAGGAACCTAGATTAGATTTTTGCTGCCTTAAAACAACTTGATAACAGATTTGAACATATTTACACCGCTGTTGTATTTATGAGATGGAACATTCCTCTAGTCAAAAGGAGCTGGAATCAACCCCCCCCCCCCCCCCCCCCCCTCAACCTGCTGTGAGCTGTCAGTCACCTCCTCTGACTTTTTCCTTTCACTTAAAAAAGCTGCTACAAAAATGACCAGTAGCAAAAAATCAAAAAGAACAATGATAAATGAATGAATTATGGTTATATCTCCTAATTTTAGCAACATCTATTATTTAAGCAAAAGTGGTGATATTTGTTTCATTGTGCTAAGTAATTTACATTAGAACTCACACTATAAAGTCATGAAACTAGTATTTTTCATCCCATCAGAACCTCATAGCCCAAGCTTTAATCTCTTCAGATCTATTTCATAGCCGATGTCCGTCATAAGAGAGTGTACCTGTCAGGGAGCTGATGTGTTCGCTGGAGTCGTCTTTACTGATTCCTTCCTCCTCTGTGATGTTGCTCATTGGTGCGTTGAGACTCAGACTGTCTTCATCTGAAGGCTGAAATAAACACAAACCCAATACGATTAACTAGCAGATCCTAAAGGAATAACGACTGATGAATGTCATAATAATAATAATTGTTTTTATTAAGACTATTATTGACTCTAAGAGCAGAGTTTGGAAATTAAAGTTGCATAATATTAATTAATAAGATTTTCTTTTTAGATTTGTACATAAAGACGCTGGCTAAACCACGTTGGACCTAAACACACACGCACTCACAAACACATGCACTCACACCCAAACATATGCACACACACACAAACACATGCACACACGCACAAATACATGCATGCACGCACAAACACATGCATGCACGCACAAACACATGCATGCACGCACAAACACATGCATGCACGCACTAACATATGCACACATGCACAAAGCTACACAAGTAAACGTGAACTACCTCAGTGGCAGAAAGCCTCTTGTCCCCGTTGTCGCTGCCGACTCCTGAGTCGCTGTCCTGTTTCTTCTGCTGCTCTATGTCCTCCACGCTGCAGACACATTACATAAGTTACACACCTGAACACACACAGGAGGGGTGTGTGTGCTTAAAGTGAGAGACACGCTGAAACAGAGGGAGGTCCCCTCTTGAGTGAGCTAATTGCATGGTAGAAAATAGAACGCAGTGAGAAGATCTAGGACTCACTCACATTTTGGCGGGGTATCCACAGACAATCATGCTTCCTTAATTCAGGTAAACAGAGATTCTGTGTTTCACTTTTATTTCTTGAGTCATTTATGAATAGAGAAACTGAGAAAGAGTCTCTCCTTTAACTAGAACAGCTGTTTGGTAAATGATGTTTAAACAAACCACAAAGGAAAGACGGTACCTCAGAGGAACAGACTCTTGTCTTTCATTGTCTCTGCTGCTCTGAAAAGAATTCATAAAACTATAAACAGTCTAATATTTGATGAAATGCCACCAGCTCCCTGAGAAATGAGTCTTTAAACGGGACTTAAAATCTGTCAGGGTCTCAGTGTTCCTTATAATTACAGGCAAATTATTCCATAACTTGGGGGCGAAGACAGAAAAGACTCTGTCACACTGAGCCACCAGACAAATCCTAGGGTTTCTTCTAGGAACATGGTAGCACAACAGTTCAATCAAAAAACGGAGGAGCTTGACAATATAGCCATTTAAAAACCAAAGTTAAAACCTTAGAATCAAGAGGATAACGTAGCAGTAATGTGTTTGTCTCTTGTTACCGAGAGCAGACGGGCTGCAGCTTTCTGAATCGGTCTCAAGCAGCACATCAAAGAATTATCCAACCTAGCATACAGTGAGTTACAGTCTAGAAGTAATAAAAGCATGCATTACTGTTTCAAGAGCACTATACTGTAGGTAAGGTTTACTAATCAACAACTCCAGTGACCTGTTCGAGTTTAAAACTGCACCAAGACTCCTAGCAACAGTTACATTAAAACTACCCAACAGACTAGAGCTGCACATCGCAGGTCTTGCTGCAATCTCGGAGGAAAATAAACTCAACGTGTTCTGATCTAATGTTTAGGTTACCTGACACACAGCTTTCTACCAATCACCATCGCTCTTAGACTCAAGAAGCAGACCATGAGGGGATGCGTTTTATCACCATACCCTCAAGTGAGATATCACTGATTTCAAAACTTCACTGGCGACTTGATGCATCAATCGAGAAAAAACTGCATCGCAATAGGTTGGAGTTACACATGTGATGAAAGGCGGAGTCAAAGCATGCAAAGGAAAATGTAGCCGACCAAGAAAAGACCCTTGTGGGACGCCAGACTTCAGAGGTGCCGTGGACAGGAAAACTGTCCAAAGAGAAACTTCTGTCAGCCAGCCAGACAGGAGCAAACCAGTCAAGTTCTGTGGCTCTTACTCCTACAGACTGATCCAGAATAGAAAACAAAATGTCACGGTTCAAAAGCTGCTGACGAATCCAGCAAAATTAAAACTGAAGAATCTTCCAAGTCTGCCATTAGCAGTGAGTCATTAAACACCCTTAGAAGTGCCATCTCTGTGCTGAGCCACATTTTGAAACCTGGTTGGAAAGTTTCAGTAAGCTTGTGCAGTTGATTGTAATGCTGCAATTATACTTAAGCTACCTTCTCCAATACTTTTGATAAGAAAGGAAACCTCGATACAAGCATAAAGGTTGGAAGAACTTCATCTCCAATACCGATATAAACCGATATGGTTTATATCGGTATTAGAAATTAAGAGTTAGATCATATCGGTATGTCAGATATTGGTAAAAAAAAATGCCAGTATCGAACATCGCTAATTGTAAGAGCTGTTGACCACTGTTACGGCTTTATTGTTACGGTTTTAGATGGCTAGAAGAAAATGCCCATCTATGAACCCAAAGACCTTTCAGGGCTAAAACAAACAAGACAAAAACATTAGGACACTAACTGATGGCAGTAGCAATGAAACAGTGACACTCCCTCTATGACTGACCTGCCTGTGGTGGGACGTGTTAGGCCAAGGCGCTCCATGGCTGGCAGGTAGAGAGAGTCAGGCATCTTCTCACTGCGACATGCCTCGATGCTTAGATACTTGAATATGTGAACTTTACCTTTTATACAGATCTGCAAGGGAAAACAAGTCCAACAGACCTTCAACAGGTGACCTTTAAAAGTTTGTCTAAGGAACTGCTCCACAGATCCATTCAGCTACCTGTGCAGGTGGACTCTGCAGCGGGTTGTTCTCTAACTGGAGTGACTGAAGCTGCTTCATTTTTCTGTAGCACACTGGAATGGTGGACACCTTGTTGCAGGAGAAATCAAACTTCACCAGAGGAAGGTCAGCCAGGTCTAGAGGAAAACCAAACCACAGAAAGGATGTTTAGCTTTAGACATAAAAAAGATGAGTCAGGGGCAATACAATTAACTGATTCTGCTTCCACAATCATGTGTAGATCACACTGCAAGAAGTTTTAAAGACCAAAACATCTTTACTGGCTTTGAGAAAATAATAACAACCTGAGTCCAAACAGATCAAATACCAGACAGATGACGAAGTCTGGGATTTACTAATTTTTTAAATAATCCCAGAGCTTTGATTCTTCTCCTGAAGTCCAAATTAAAATGCCCCGAGGAAACGTTTCCTTCTCTGAAGGAAAAAAGAAGAAAAGCACTCTCAGACATTCTGAAGCTATCAAATAAAAATCCTGGAACTGCTTATGGAAAAACTGTTCTTGGACACCGTAGTTCACCTGCCGATTCCATCTCATTCTGCTCTTGTCCTTATCTGAAGTCGGGTCATGAAGGTCACGGATCACAGAGGTAATTCCATTCATTCCTCTCCATAGCGCTTCTTCCTATCTTCTCCTGGGAGATCCATATGTGTTCCCAGGACAGAGAAGATATATAATCCCAGCAGTGAGATTTGGATCTGTACCAGGGTCTCCTCCCAGTGGGACGAGCCTGGAAAACTTCCAGGTGACCAGAAGGCATCCTACACAGAAGCCTGAACCACCTCCGCTAATTACTTCAGATGAAAGAGACACTAATACCAGCATGTCTCAGGAGACAGGCCCCTGTATTTTTGTTTTCCTTGTTAATTATCCAACTCTGGCTGGATTTGTTGTGCTGCAGAGTAAAATTATGGCTCATCAGACCCTCATGCAGCCTCTGAAGTACCACAATAAGCCCTATAAGAGTTAGAATAAATGACCCGCTCTTGTACAGTGCCTTTGTGAAACAGCGGACTCCAAAGCTCTTCACTCACTCATGCAAACTTTCATACACTGAAGGCACAACTGGTCCCTCTGACCACCACCAGCAGGCAAGGAGGGTGAAGCGTCTTGCTCAAGGACACACAAACTGATACAGATGGAGTCTGAATTCAAACTGGCAACCCACCGGCAACAGGGCGAACTCCTAACCCCTGCACCACCCTCGCCCTTCTTTATAGGCTGTAAATGCTGCATGACTCCTTTTTTTAATTGACATTTCATTAAAACCAGATGCTCAAACTAAAAATGCATTTCAGGAGCCGTTTTAACCGATAACTTTTTTTGAGCAACTAAGAATATTCTGCAGTATTTAAATAAAAGCAGACTTCAAACACTCAGAACTCAAAGTACTTGGGTGTTTCCCTCTACATAGAACAATAAAGCTGTTGTTTGTAATTGTTAACAGCAGAGCGTCTCGTGGCATTTGTTCACTTTAAAGAGGGCATACACTCGTTACTTCAGTCAGTCTGCTGTGGTCTCCAGTACGAATGAATGCCTTCTGAGTCATTTTCTGTAGGGAAAAAAGCTCTCGCGCTTCTGTTTCAGGAACTAGAAGTTAGTTGGAGGAGTGGGGGATGGAAAAGGGCAGGATTTGGAGTCTTATTAATATGCATGATATGGAAACACCTTGCCTCTGATTGGCTAACAGCAACACGACTCTTCTGCTTCTGATTTGTTCTTCTTTACTAGTTAAAAAATGCAACACTGATGTTTTATCTCCACAAATAACACAAGCCTGAAGTAGTGCTGCCGTGTTGTTGAGTTGCTAATGCTAATGGTTAGCTTCTAGCAGTTGAGACGTTCTCTGCTGTTGCATGTGAAACTCAGAAAAACAAAACTATGAATGGAAGTGAACGGGGCTATAAAAGCTATTTTCTAATCCACTTTGCCTTACGCCCTGAATCACACATATGTTGTACTTCAATTTAAATGAAAAGTAATGATGTGTGTTTCAACCATGCCTGTCACGTACTTTGAGATGTATCAGCTTAAAAAAGCTTGTAATCTCTATGACTACAAATCAGAGTTCAGCACGTCGCAAAATCTCCTCTGCCCTAGCGTAGCGATTTACGGTGGTTCTTTCCTCCTGAAGGAAGGATTTGAAGTTTGCTAAACTCACAGCCACTTTTCCTCTGCTCTTCTCCGTGGCTGGTTTGATTACATCAATTTGGTGATGCGCATTTGTAGTCCTGGTCGTGTTTTCAAACAAAACCTAAAATAACTTTTGACCCCGTCTGAAAATAAGCACTTTCTTGGCATCAGAATGTGTCTTTAAAATTCACGGACATCATATGTGAAATCCATGGCACATAACAAACGGGATTAGAAGATAGATTTTATAGCCCCATTGACTTGCATTCATTTTTTTCCTTCTTCCCATGGTCCAGAAGTAGATGGGCGTGACTTAAGCTCCCTATTTCAAAAAGAACAAGTATTGTACGTTTCTCTGTGAACCTCCTCGTTTACTGAATCCAACACACCTGAAAAATCAGGAAGGCTTTGGAATGATGTGTCATTCAGTTAAAAATAAATCAAAGTGGCTCATCCGTGGGTTAAATACTCAACGTGACACGAAACAAAGCGTTTCTCCTAAAATAAAAGCTGCTGTCGGTTTGTGGACAGAAACCATCTGGGGAAAGTTGTCCTACACATGACTAACGATGGAGTAATCATTTCAGACTCTTGCTGACGGTTTTCCTTTATTAAAACCACATGCAGGTGGTAATAATGTCAGCCAAGCAGCCATGACAGAGAGCAGCAACAGCACAGGGAATTAATGTGGTTACTGGATAAAAATACCCTCTAGATTAGATTATCAACACAATCATGTTACCATGAGGTCAGACAGGTCAAACGTTTGGCTAAATTTAAACCAATCCTGTCAAAAACAGACAAATTGTTGTGTCGGCAGTAAATTAGGCGAACTGAGATGTTCCACACACTCAGCCCTGGGCCTCTTTTATGTTTGTGCCATGAAGACAACTCTAGCCTCAAGAACTATTTTTCCACTGCAGCAGTTTGATCTTCACTCCTGAGTTTCCCTTTTTGACATGACTTGGCTGGATCTAACACAGTGCTGGTGGTCTTATCTCCAGAGACCCTGAAACAGCAAGAAACTGCAGCACATTTACTAAATCAAAAGCAAAACACCACCCCTCCCATTTGCAGGGCTGCCGTCCAGTCTGCGACTGGGAAAACCTCCCTGTGGCATCAAGCTGTTGAACCACTTTAAAGCTCACTTATCCATCCAGGAGGAGGTCGTAATTCTGAGGGACAAGAACTTGTCAAGTTTGGAGAATGTCGGTTTAAATTCAAACGGATTAGCTGAGATGTAGGGGTAGAGCAGAGTCAGCCAGAACACAGCCAGGCAGACTGGCTGTCCTGTGGTCTGTTTGTCTAACAGCCGCTGCAACATAAGGTGAAGATTTTAATAATTCAGTTTTAATTCAATTCAATTTAGTTTATTTACACCATCACCAAATCACAACAAGAGTTGTTCTCAAGGCACTTCACAAAGTCAACTTGAACCTACTTATATTTCAGAGACTTCAATAATATTACTGATGCACAATTTTATGGTTTTGTCAATCTTGAAAGTGACAAAAAAAGGAACTTAATGCGTAAAATATGATGACACAGCAGAAAAGGTAAAAAATCTCCTATCTGTGTTTTAAAAAGAACAAAAAGTAAAACGATGACACTGGAAGAGACTGGATAAATAAGTCAGAGTGTGAGGTGGCAGGTTCCACTTTTGATTTATTTATTTAGTTAAATAGTGTCTTATAATGTATATATATATATATATACATATACATATACATATATATATATATATATATATATATATATATATATATATAAAACACATATTCATTCATTCTTTCTTTCGACAGCCATGACAGATCCTGGAAATCCACTAACAACATGGGGGTTGTGCTTTTCTCTGCTTTCCTCGTCATTCAACCAAACTTTGTTTTTCTTATAACGGAGTATTACTCACTACAAGACACCTGTTGTAGTAACTGTGCAGTTTGGTTTGAATCACAGTTGGAGAGAAAAGGAGTGATCTTCTTCATAGCACGCTGAGGCTGATTTTAGATCAGAGTCTGCTGTTTGCACTGCCACACCCATCCCTAAAATATACCTCGACCAGTGTGACCGAAGACCGAACTCCGGTCCTCACAGATGGTCTCACAGATCTCTGATGCTGAGGATCTGTTTGCTCACGGCTCTAGGTTTGTTTACACTGAAGAAAAATTATACTTTGTGCTAAATCCAGATTTATACAGAGCAGAAAGGCAGTCACCAGGATTGTGGATATATTTAACAAATACATTTCCTTTCCTTACTGGTTATATGCAGCCTAAAAATCTAGACAAACTAGCAGTAGCTGAAGATTTAGTGTTACAGGTCGGTCTAGTCACGCTCCATTGTAGCCTCAGCAGGTCTACCACTGGCTCGGCTAAGTTTAGGTCTGGCAAATTACAGCGATCTGTTTGTAAAGAGACGATCGGCAGGCTTAAACCTGACAGGAAATGACATCATACGATCAAAACATTAAAGGTGTTACTCTAATAATGCGAGGAGGTAAACTAAAGGTAAGAATTATTTTCAGGTGTATTTATTAGAGTTTTTTCTGCACTAATTTACCAAGGTGGGTCGCCTGAATGTTTTTTTTCCTTACAAAAACACAGCTAGAACACTGAACGCTGATAATATCGGCCGTAGCAGCGCCACGAAAACAATTAAACAACCAGATGCACTGCTCCGTGAGTTTGGTTCAGTTCGACTGCAGCTGAGCTGCAGCAGCAATCTGCTCCTTGTGCCCTGACCAGTGGCGTGTCCAGACTTTTTAAAATGGGGTGGCCCAGGTGGGGCACTTCTTTGTGCATTGGTGTCACCCATGATTATGCTTTTTTTTTTTTTACCCCAGGTCTTTTATGGACAATGTAAAGTATATTTAAATGGGATTCAGTGGGGTGACACCTGGGCTGCGCCCCTAGCCCTGACCCGTCCCGGGTTGCTGCTACTACGTAACACGTTTATAACCAGGGGAAATCCAAGATGTATACTCACCAAGCAAATACCTTTCAGACTGTCACATCTAACGCATTTCCTCCCAGCTTTTAGACATAAATTGTTCAGCTGTTACCGGTAGCTTGTTCAAACAGCGGCCGACTGTTTGGAATCTCTGACTGGTTCTTTTCTTGTCTAGTCCCGCCTGTTCCATGTGCTGATTGGTGCTTTTATCCATTCTCCCATCCTTTTCGTTCTCTGATTGGATTTATGTTACTGTCAATTTTTGTTGTCATCTTTTATTCATCGACAAAAATGTCGATCAATAATGGTCATAATTTAGTCTTTATAGAAGTATTTAAGTTTTCGTTTTTTATTTCGTTAGCAAACATTAATTTGTCACAAAAAAGAAGAAAATGTTTCGTCAACAAAATGAACACTGCTGTATTTATTGCTTCATTGCCCCATTGAATGGTTTCCGTAGCGATGAATAGGTCACGTTGTTCACTGCTGTGATTGGTCCTAGCGCTTTGAAAGACAACCGTAGATTGCACCCCACAACTGGGCTCTGTCTATGGGTCACAGCCAGACTATACACATATATAGGATGTCTTGCCAGGCTTGATAATTTGGCTCTCACAGGATAACATATGATTAAAGATGAACTAAAAAGAAGACCTTGGTGTGATGGAAATAATGTTTTCTATAATAGCCACCAGTTCTGCAGTATGCAGACAATTCTAGTTGTTAAGTCCAGCAACTCACCTTCTGGCAGGACGCAGAGAAGATTTCTGCGTACGTTTAGTTCACGCAATGCTTTGAGTCTGCCGATGTGACGAGGCAGAGCTGTGATTTCATTACAGCTGATGTCCTGTAGGGCAGAACAGCGACCATGTTGAGGTGGAATTGATCCAAAAGTGATTGTCCTGAGTTGATATCCACTCACCAGCTCCATGAGGCTGCGAAGCTGTCCGATGGTCTCTGGCAGACTCACCAGCTTGTTGTTGCTGGCGTTCAGAACTCTGAGAGGTAACCCACACAGACAGACCGGCAAAGAGCCGAGCTGGTTCCGACTGCAACACAAACACAATCACACACACACACACACACACACACACACACACACACACACACACACACAACATACTCAGTCAGATGGAAAATATCAGAGAAACTATGGCACCACAAGACTCACATCTAGGTCTTTACTCATAAAATAAATTAACATTTACAGTAACACACAATAAACACAAGAGTAAATGGTCTCTGCTGATGAACCTGGAAGCTGCCGTTGAGAAAAACAAAACCTCAAAGAGATCATTTAGCTTCAAACGCTTCCTACACGTCTGTAGTATGTTCCATGGAGATGTGTAGAGGACCAGAGGAGCTTACTGTAGTACTTACAAGGTACTGCTGGTACCAGAAACCCTCACGGAGGTCACACATTTAAACTACACCATACCATATGGACCAGAACTTTATAAAAGTCAGAACGCTGAGTGTATGTTCTGTTTGAAATTCACACAGTGACTTGACTGACTTCTGCTCTTTTGCTTCCACTTTTAAGCCAATGATCTGAATTAGGGAAGAAGTCCAGATGTTTGTTTTACTGATTAACCCTGACACACAGTTATCACTGCTTGGATTGTTTTCAATAATCTAATAACGCACCTAAAAAGCATCATTCTGATCAGAGCATCGAAACATATTAATCCAACCTGAATGTCACAACTTGGTAAACTCAACATAAAGATGTATGTAGCTGTGCATGGATAAGTGGCTGCTTGCAAAAATAAGAGAACAGAAAAAATGTTTCCGATGTAGGAATGGGTAATGACCTACAGTTCCTATCACAATACTATTTTGGACAAATATATCACAACAACACATAAACTGTCATCAAGCATTCACGCTGATATCACCGTAAATATGTAAACATGTGGTGGAGCATCCTTTACAACAATCCAGCTGCACCAACAGAGTAAAAGTCTGTTGATGATCTTGGGAGTTTGTGAGTGAAAAAAACACAGCAGACAGCCGAGAGCTAAAAGTCTTAAAGCATCTGACCACATCTAGTAACATCAGTTTTACATGATGGAGTCCTGTGTGTCACTGCTGCTGCAGAGATGCTGCAGCCACAGCCAACAGACCACACACAGTAAAAACAGATGAAATGAGTCTTTTAAAAAGTAGATACACATATTCACATAAGAGGGAGGAAAGTGCAACAGTTTTTAATTAGTGTCAGATGACTGGCTGACGAAAAACATCCAAAATTTGACAAAGATTTAAGAACCATAATGATTAGAGAACATCATCTAAATATTTTCTACCAGTTTCCATAAATAACTCCAGAACATTAAGCTCTGCACAAACCTTTGTACTTCTAAACAAAGCTAGTCCTTCACAGGCCAACACCAGCCCATTATTTATTACTGTTGACAGAGACAGAGAGAGAGAGAGAGAGACAGAGACAGAGACAGAGACAGAGACAGAGAGAGAGAGAGAGAGAGAGAGAGAGAGAGAGAGAGAGAGAGAGAGAGAGAGAGAGAGAGAGAGAGACTGCTGTCTGTTCAGCTCAAACACACAAACCCAGATCAGGTACCAGGACTGTTTCAGGCATCCACATGTGGACAGTAGAGACAGCAGGGTCACGCTGACCTTTAAACGTACCGTCACACAGAGCAGCAGAGCGTGTCAGTGACATGCTTTAGAGTTCGCCCTGCAGCCCATTACGCACACACACGCCAACATCCCATGAACGTGTGCAGGCACAGTGTAATCTCTACCAAACACTTAAAGGTGCACTGACGGAAGCAGGGTGCAAACCTGCAAACGTCTGATTAAGAGGCAGGCACTTAAACTCCTCTGCCACCGTCACCCCAACCTGAATGTGTCAGCGTGAGATGTCTTTGTGCGCTCACATCTCCTTGGACTTTGTAATTCCACATCATAAAACACAGACGGCTGCAGTGAAGTATCGTGTTTATATCCCTCTCCCTCTCTCTCTCAAACACACACACACACACAAGGCCACAAACTGACCAACGGCTCTAATAGGCTGCGTTCACAGACAACACCTCCGTCACATAAGTTTCCCAACAAGAACAGAACTAGACTAAACAGAACATGTGAAATTACTCCTTAAGGGAAATTTGCAAACAGAACAAAACATCCAGGCTGGTACACTAGTCCAGTTCTCACTCCGCTTCTGCTGCTCCGACAACATGCCTTTTGCGTACACAGAGAGCGTGGTATGTGAGAGACGGTCAGAGGAGCAGTTTCATGGAAGGGTCATGATCCAGTCATTAAGAACGGAACATTCAAAATGATTGTTTTTCCAAAACGTTTCAGAGGTGATTAAAATGATTACATTTTTGACAAAACATTCAATTTATTGGTTGCCATCAGTATGTGACGAGCATTTCAAACAATATGGCAAAAAATGCTCCAACTGTACCTTTACTCTTCATCAGCATTGTGCAGTTGTTCTAGAATTCAAGTATGTATCTGTGTGATTACAGTCAAAGTGAGTAGTGGCAGCTTGGGAGGGCTGGGGGAGCTCCTACCTTCTCCTCGGTACAGAAGAAAACAGACTCTCACACTGTAAAGACAGCCGAGATGTCAAGTGTGTGAGTGTGTGTACCTGAGGTTTAAAGATGTGAGCGACTGCAGGCTGATGATGCTGTCTGGGATGGTCCTGATGCAGTTGTGATAAAGGTTTAGTGTCTCCAAGGCAACCAGGTGGCAGACCTCTGAGGGGACGTCGGCGAGTCGGTTCTTTGATAGATCTGCAAAAAAAAAGAAGAAAAACTCAGTAAAAAATCTAAAAGCAGACAGGTGTGTTACCAATCCAAGCTGCTGTGATTTCATTCATGTTTTTATACAAACAAGAAAAGATCATGTACTTATTTTGACTGCTTTATTAATCTAAGGACGATTTAGCTTGTTGGTAAAACACATTGCAACAAGACAGAAACTAAGATCAGACTCATTTCCAGGATGTTTATGGGCTTCTTCTATAACCTAGTTTGTGGTTAAATAATTTTTACATATTATGGCAGCTATAACTGAGTTTTTCAGGTCTTAAATGGCCTTTTAGGGTTTCTGTTTCGGCATCTGCCGTCATTTCTTTGCAGGATTTTCTGTTTGCAGGTGTGAACCACATTTGCAGCATGGGTGTTGTCCATCAAAGACAAAGATGATGTTTTAGTTTTCTCAGCATGACGTTGGCCCTTCGCAGCATGTAAACTACCCTCAAACGACAATCCAGCTATGGAATATGATCTGTTTTTAGTAACAGATGAATGACCACTGCAGGAGTTTACATTTATACTACTGCTGTTGCATTCTGGGGAGACTTTCAGAGTAAATGCAGTAAAAATACTTTAATCATCTGTGCTAGCAAACCTGCTGAACCCTCCTTTCATCCTTTTAACAATATTCAGAGCATGGAAATTAGAAGGCAGTCTGCTGATTTACTGACAAACCTGCCTGCAGGCCGCGTATCAGCCCTTTAATTAACAGTCGTCTCATGACTGACTTGACGACTGAAGAGCAACCCAAACTAGCTTCCAGATCTGTTATCTGGAAACAAACATTAAAGGAAAAAGAACAACTAGACCTTCAGCACTTGTCTTTTTAAACATAACTTTGATTTAGTGATTATTTAAAAATCCTAAACACCGCAGCAGCACCATATAGATGACCCAGGGAAGTCCGAGCTTGTGAGGGGTTCACGGCCAGTGTTGATGACATCACATCCTGTGTAGCTTGGCTGCAACAGAATCAACTTTACTTTATCAGCTGCTGCCAAATAAGGCCAAGAAATGTCAGGCAAATTATTTCACATTGTTCTGCTGCGGCTGAAACAAATGTTAAAGAGCGCGAGCAGGGCCACAGTTCATTTCCTCTAGTGTCAACCATCACAGGAAAACTGGCTGCAGTTCTGTGTTCCGTTACATACAGCGAGCCATGAAAATCACACAGAACCTCTAAGACAAGTACCATGTCACTGTTGTCCATGACGGACCATCATTAGTGTGTTGTTCAGGAGCACAACGCCACCAGAGGGGCTGCAGGTGTCCCGTTATTGGAAATCACAGCTGTGAGCATCAACAGCCTGGAGATGCAACAGTTACAGGAAGTGCTATTTAAAAAACACAAATAAGGAACAAAGAGTCAAGCAGCTCTGCTTTTATCCTCTGAGCAAACAGCAGCACCTCGACTCAACACAACTGTGTGTGAATGTGTGTGTGTGTGTGTGTGTGTGTGTGTGTGTGTGTGTGTGTGTGTGTGTGTGTGTGTGTGTGTGTGTGTGTGAGTGAGCTAATATAAACTATGTGACATCTCTTTAACCACTGAGACAGTAATGAACTAGATCACAGGGCTGAACGACCCTTTTCTGATCAAAATTGTGATTTCATAAAATGTGATCATGTGATCGTCAAAGCTGTGGTTTTTGCAGAGTAACTGGCAGACCCAGGATCTGTTACACATCTTTTACACATCCAAGGTTCTTTGAAGTATTACGGCAGCAGCAGTGAGTGCCAGCAGGGGGTGGTGTGTTTGGGTTGCGGGAGCCCAGCCTGATGCTTGGGCTGACAGATTTGGTCATTTTTACGGATTTTCTTTCTTTTCCATGGCGCTGCTATGGCCGATATTTTTTATAGCTGTGGTCATCTGTCGCTCATTTTCTATGGAGGTCAATACGTTTCAAAACCTGAACATCTGTGGTGCTGTACAACAAGATGTGAGCTGGAAGATTGGATGTGTTAGAAAAATTCACTTGCATGTGAAGTAAAATAAAGTGGTGTGTAACATTTTCAACTACAGGTCAGTGAAGACAACTTCCCAAATCTGTTTCTGTGCATGCCCAGCTCTTCTCTCACATGTGTGACTTTTGAAACATGCTTGTATCATAACCCAGCTGTACCTGGAGAGGTGAGAGCAGAACCTGAAAGGGGGGATAACTGGTCAGCAGGTTGTCATGGCAGCGGAGTCAACCAATCACAGTGAGAGATACGGTTGTCCCTACGTTTTGTTTTGTCTCTTCTGGGGAAACCAACCAATCAGCAAGCAGCTCATTATCATATTCATGTCCTGGCCAGCCATGCCAATGCTTCCCATAAGGAAGCATTGGCATGGCTGGCCAGGACATGAATATGATCCTTATGGGAAGCATTGGGTCTGGTAATGCTCCTATTCAAATAACCCCACGCCTGAGAATTCTCACCGAGCCAATCATCACTGAGCAGCATACGTCACACACCGCAACGCTCAGTTTCTCATAAACAACAAAGATGGCATCTGAAGCGGAGTTCGCTGCGGCTCTTTCCTCTGACCTAAATTACTTGGACATGTCTTTAAAACCACAACAAAAATTAGCACTAAAAGCCTTTCTTCTAAAGAAAGATGTTTGCGCTGTGCTACCCACAGACATATATACGTAGACGCCTCGTGGACTGGAGCTACCGTAGTGGCCCGGCCGCCATCTTAGATGGGTCTCCATTCGCCCCTGGTGCATTCATTTCTACTGAGGAAGGTGCTTACCCAGCCAAAAAACACATTATATCGTGGTGTCACGTCACCTTTACTTGCGCTAATGGAGAAACAAGTAAAAAAGCTGGGGTTAACTGCAGTGAGAGGGGGATTGTTAGCAGCACTCCTTTGACGCCATCATTGACTACAGCTAAAAAACTACAGTGTCGCGAGATAAGTCATCATTTCCGCCTTGTTTGGGATTGGTTATTTTTGAGCTGGCTGGTCCCGCCCCTCATGGTGCTCGCTGCCTTTGAGTATCCAGACTCTTCCTCTGTGTCGAATAGACAGAGGGAGAGTCTGGCAGGCCAGGCTACATATTCATGTCCTGGCTGAGTGGGAGGGGCAAACAGCTCTTTTAAGGCTGGTTTAGGGTTTTAGAATGGCCTGTATCAGGACTCCTGAGACAGATGAAAGCCAAAAAAAATTTTCTTATGCTCTTTAGAGGCTCAAAGCTCTGTTTTAGATTGTTGATTAACTGCATTCTAGGACCACTTTTTACCTAATTTTGACTCATTTCCTCATCTTTATTGAAAACTGAGGTCTTACAAATTGGCCCTAGACACGCAGGTGGTACTGACCGTTTGGATTTGGGACCGTTATCCCAGTTTCTTAAGCCCACTGTCTCTAATCTTGGGGTGAAAATGGATAGGCATTTCTGTTTTGATAAACAAATAAGCTCGGTGGTGAGTGCTAGCTTTTTTCACCTGAGACAGCTAGCAAAGATAAAAACATCCTTATCACGACATCATTTTGAGATTCTTATCCATGCTTTCGTGACGACTAGGCTTGACTACTGTAACGCCCTCTATGTGGGCATCAGCCAGTC
The DNA here is from genome assembly GCA_006937985.1 of Aphyosemion australe. Lineage (NCBI taxonomy): Eukaryota > Metazoa > Chordata > Actinopteri > Cyprinodontiformes > Nothobranchiidae > Aphyosemion > Aphyosemion australe. Next base: position 875,714 of record SSNS01000140.1, read on the forward strand.
TTTGATTTTACATCTGCAGCTGGTTCAGAACGCTGCAGCACGTCTTTTAACAGGTACTCGTAAGCATGACCATATTTCACCAGTCCTATCAGCGCTTCATTGCTTCCCGGTCAGGTACTGAATTGATTTTAAAATCCTGTTGTTTGTTTTTAAATGCCTAAATGGCCTTGCCCCGCACTACCTATCAGAGCTGCTGACTTTGCATGTGCCTGTGCGGTCTCTTCGATCAGCTGAGCGTGGGCTACTCGTGGTTCCCCAGACCAAACGCAAAAGCAGAGGAGACAGAGCTTTCTCTGTGATTGGTCCCAGGTTGTGGAATGAGCTGCCTACAAATGTAAAACAGGCTGACTCTCTCATTGTGTTTAAATCTCGCCTGAAGACTCACCTTTTTTCTCTGGCTTTTGATTGAAGTGGTTGGTTTTATTGTGACTTGTATGATCTTGTTGCCACTGTATTATTTTAGTTATTCTATTTTATACTTTTTTATTCTATTTTATTTTTTATCTTTTTACTTTTTATTGTACAGCACTTTGGTACAGTTTTCTGTTTTTCATTAGTGCTTTATAAATAAATTGGATTGGATCTTTATTGATGAGTAAAGTGAGGCACACTAACAGAACGTCATGCTATTTATTCAATTTATTCCATTAACATAAAATTGTAGTACAAATACTTAGTCAGGCTAATGCTAATACGGGTTTTCTACACTGTATTTTAAAATGTGTTCAATTCAATCTTTTAAAAAATTTTTTTTATTAAATTAGGGATGCACGATAGCCTAGTGAACTAGACCAAATTCTTGCCTTGCAAAGTTTGGTCTAGGCACGCTTCATTGGAACCCTCGCAGCCTGATCCACTGCTGTGGCTGTCCAATCACAGCTCGATATAGTTTTAATTGGGCCAATCACAGCGCTCTATATTGTGGGCCAATCACAGAGCGGGAGTAGCCGATGATGTCAGAGCTGCGGCCGCGAACACAAACAACATGGCGGCAACGCAGGAACCACGTTCGTTTGAAACGGCTTTGTCATCAACATTGGATTATTTAGACTCCAACGTGCGTAAGTCTGTCAGATATACTTAGCGGCTTCTTATTCTTATCAAACAAAGTAGTGCAATGTCCCAGTACACCTGATATTCACATGTTTTTCGTACAAAAACGACAGAAATCATTGATGTTAGACGCCATTGCTGCCTCCCTCTTTTCCGTCGCTGTGATTACGTCACGTTGTTCGTTACTCTGATTGGTCCTAGCGCTATCCAATTGCATGCTGACAGTTTGAAAGACAACCGTAGATCCCGCCTCACGACTGAGAGCCGTCAATGGTTCGTGGCTAGACTATATATTCACATATATAGAATGGCTTGACAGGCTAGATGCACGATATATATTGGCGTCAATATCGGTATCGGCTAGTGTTGTCACGGTACCAGAATTTCAGTATTCGGTACCGGTACCAGTGAAAATCCACGGTTCTCGGTATCAATTTCGGTACCAAACAAAAATTTTATTTAGACTAAATTTACCAATGAAAACATTAATTTTCCTGTAAAGTGCTTTGAGGTGATTTCTTTTGTGAATCAGTGCTATATATAAGAAAAATTAACTGAATTACTATTGTACTACTATAACGTGTTTTTAATGCACTTTTATTTAATCAAAATATGTTTTTGTTCATATATTTTCTGTAAACCTGCTAGTTATCCAGACAAGAACCTCTAGTTAGAACAGCTTTTGTTTGACAAACTGATTTTCAGGACATAAACACTGACTGAGCCATACATTGTTGTTCATCTTTTGGATACACATTACAATCATTAAAAAAAGAAAAACTCCGGTCTGTGAGCAGTCAACGTAGGGCTGCACAATATATCGAAAATTTATCGTTATCGCAATATCAGCATGCGCAATATCGCAAAGAACAGAAAAATATCGCAGTTAATGGTCATCTTAGATTTTTGCTACACATAATGCATTTTGTCAATCAAATGGAAGCATGAAGTTTTTGACAAATCAAATGGAGCCCTTCACCCATTTGGCCAATCGGTTGGGTTCTAATAGGTTAGATGCCTTGGTGCCTAGGTGGACAGCACTTCATTTGGATGGCTAGCAAACGCCTGAGTTAGCTTAGAGTACATCGCAATGACTGAGGGTATGACGTGTGTGGAAAATGTTAGCGAGAAAGAACTCATAATTCAAACAGCATGACTATTATTTCAAAGTACTTGTGTTCAACAAACACAAGTACTTTGCAAGACATGCCAAACACTTGTGGGGAAACATGACAAATCTCCATTGTCACCTCCAACACAACCATATAGATCTATATAATGGGCTCTAGAAATGTAATGTGAACTTGCATGCTTTCATTTTGTTACTGTATTAATACTAATGATAGAGGATGGAGTGGTGTGTCTAAAGTATATATATACAAAAACTGCAGATTTAAGTATTTGTTCATTTATCGCAAGTAATATCGATATCGCAATATTAAGCACTGTTATCGCATATCGCAGGTTTTCCTAATATCGTGCAGCCCTAAGTCAACGCCTTTATGTCATCCTGTTAGTTTGTTACCCTAATTAAACGTATAGGAGATTTAAATAGTTAATAAAGACGATGGTGTATTCACACCACACTCTATGTAGTACTGATTCTGACACATATGCAAATTTTTGAAAGCGACTAGTCTGAACGGTCATGTCGCATTCAATCTGCATCCTACGTCACTGATCAGCAGAGGTCAGGACATTCCTGATGACAAGCAGTGACAGAGGGATTCAGGGGTCTGTGGGACATCCTGTCAAGTTTTGGAATTAAAAATACAAGAAAGCATGAGAACGGGAGGTGCTGCTGGAGCGAAGCGTCTCTCCTGTCGGTCTCCATGACAGCGTGGCAGGGGGTTCTCCGTGACAGCGGGGTGGGGGGGATCTCCGTGAATGAACTTTATTTACCACATCAGCTGGTCCACCGCTCGCCGTCACCCTGCGTTCTGCGGCGTTGCTTTAGAAGCAACTGCACGTGCCCAGTGAATGCGCAAATCATGCGCATCAAGGATCCGGGTTTAGACGGGTCCTCTATACTACCGGTACCTACGAAATCTTGGTACCGTGACGTTTACATTTTTGTAGTACCGGGTCGGTACCGAAGTACCGGTTCTTTTAACAACACTAGTATCGGCCAAAGTTAGACATTTTTTAACATATCATTATATTTAGGGCAGCAGTAGCTCAGGAGGTAGAGCGGGTTGTCTAGTAATCGGAAGGTTGCAGGATCGATCCCGGCTCCGGCCAGAGAATGCTGCTGTGTGTCCTTGGGCAAGACACTTAACCCACCTTGCCTGCTGGTGGTGGTCGGAGGGACTGGTGGCGCCAGTGCTCGGCAGCCTCGCCTCCGTCAGTGCGCCCCAGGGCAGCTGTGGCTACATCGTAGCTCATCCCCACCAGCGTGTGAATGTGTGTGTGAATGGGTGAATGACTGATTGTGTTGTGAAGCGCCTTGGGGGTTGTAGAACCCTAAGAAGGCGCTATACAAATACAGGCCATTTACCATTTACCATTATCGATCCAATAAGTAAAACTGGGCCAATATTAACAACCGATATATGTTCCATCTTGTTTCCGTTTCTGTATCGGCAAATATCAGTTATCGGTAGGGCTGGGGAATATGATCTAAATTCAATATCCCAGTATATTGAGGAGTTCACCTCGATAACGATAAATGAACGATAATTACATGTATGCACAAAAACAAAAGGTGTCCACTAGATGGGGCTGTCACGTGTATTACGTTGAGTCATGTTGTCATGTGACTTGAGGTGGTACAGCTTCTTAAAGGGACATGAACGTCACCAACCTACACACATCTTTTCATTTTTTTATTGAGGAAAATGATATTGATTAGAGTCTGAAATTTTGAGACGATAAATTTTCGATTTATCACCCAGCCCTAGCTATTGGCCATAACATTGATATTAATATCGGCCCAAAATTTTCTACCAGTGCTTCCCTAGTATAAATGTTTTTGTTCACCATACACCCTTTGTTTCTTTCCTCTTTACCCTTGCTTGTTCCTGTTGTGAATCCCTCTTAATGCTGTGAATATACTTTACTGCTGTCACAACAAAATGACCCCCTAAAGAGACAATAAAGGACTTTTCTACTCATTGTACAGTCCATCAGCTTAAGTTTGACATGTTCCCACTAGAAACTTTCTGGCATTTTTTCTGAGCATCATTATCCCTCTTGCCATCACTCTGTCACTCGCTCTGCTGACTGTATGATCAGCTGGTGCTGTAGAACGAGCGTACCGGTATCAAAAACCAGGTACTGTTAAAGTACTGGCATCAAATAAAAATCTAAAGGTACCCAGCTTTACTGATTTCTAAAGAAGCTGAAAATTCTTCTAGCACAGAACCTGCTCTGTCTGCAGAGAACTGAAGGAAAGTGAAAGTTAGGAAAGGTTATCTGTTTCTATGGGAGTCCTGATGCCGAGTATACAAACACATACGCCACACCCTGTGAGGTAAGCGTGGGACTTCCTGCGTTAATAACAATACCCTCCCACGCATAAGAAACAGGAAATGGTCTTATCACAGTAATGAGCCTAGCCATCACTTTACTGACAAGGGCCAACCTTTGAACCTTGTGGCGATGAAGAGGAGAGTCTGCAGAATAGGAAGGAAGAGTCGTCTTATTCCAGAATCATGTAGAAGCTGCAGACTCGCCACTATCCAGAAGTTAGTGCTGATGCCTTCTAGAAAATACTGAAAGACGTCACACAAAGAAATACCTTTTAGGGCTGGGTGAAATGGACCAAAAATGGCATGTTTTTAGCCGAATACATGTTATATATTGGAATATTTTTCTTCACATAAGGAATTCCACCAGTTCCGGTGGCCTAGTGGTAGAGTGTCTGCCCCGGGACTGGGAGATCAGGGTTCGATTCCCGGTCGGGTCATACCAAAGACTTTGAAAAAATGGGACCCAATGCCTCCTCGCTTGACACTCAGCACTAAGGGGTTGGATTGGGGGGTTAAACCACCAAATAGTTCCCGAGCGCAGCCACAGCTGCAGCTCACCGCTCCCCACTATGGGGATGGGTCAAATGCAGAGATGTAATTTCACCAGTGTGTGATGATGACTTGGTACTTTAACTTTACTTTAACTTAATTCAGTAAAAAAATAAGAGTCAAATCTACATGTTTGAAATGTCACATTCAGGTGCTTTTATTTATAATATATTTATAATCCATGTAAAATAATTTATATTCCATAAGCAGAAACTAGGGCTGGGCCATATATCATTCATGAAAATACCAGAACATTTTCTCTTGTGCTAGCTTCATGGTGTAAACGCATCTAAACGTGGGTTATGCAGCGCAGTTATTAAAGCTGTGAAGGCAAAGGCTCGCTGAAACACTAACAATAACCCGTTTTATGAATCTAGAGACAGGTTTCTGTACGTTTTGTCAGCACACGATTGACCAGACGTGTAAGAATTCATGTGATGATCACTTAGAGACATCAGAGAAGAAAGCAAAGCAAGCGGGAGCCAGGTATGCCTACTAACTCTAGAAATTCACTGGTCGACGTAAACTTTATTGGGTCATCGCATGTCTTGTTTGAAAATATCTTGAAATTTTCTAAAACCTCAGGATTTTGTCCAGTCCTATTTTATAATTCTAGATGCCTTCTTGTGTTACCAGTAACACAAACCTTTCAAATGAATCAGACAGAAGGCCTGAAACTGCTTTGCTTCAATAATAAAACTAACACTCCCTCCTGTCTACAACAACAACATGAAATTTGTATTTATGGACTAAATCTAGACTTTATTGACTCTCACATCAAACCTCTGCAAATATAATCATGTAAGGACAGATGTAACACATTAAATCAGTACTTAACAGGGACAAGTGTGACTTTTTTCTTAAGTTAGTATAGTTATATGGTTGATACCAAATATGTTCATGACGTTCTTTGCACTAAACCTTCCAGAACGAGCCATTTCAGGGCTCTGACACTTTAAGAAAACAAACTGGAGCTTGCCACGCCCACCCATCCCCCACTCAGGCTGCTATAAGCTGAGAAGCTCCCACTTCGGGAGGGACCTGGAGTAGAGCTGCTGCTCCTCCAGTCTGGAGGGTGAGTTGGGGTTCTATGCTAATTAGAGGTCAACCAATATTGGTTTTTCTATTGCCGATACCAATATGTAGGAGACATGGTCAGTTGATGGCCAATATGTACTGCTGATTTTTATGGGCCGATTTTAATGGCCGATATCTAGACAATCTCCACCTTATTTTCATGCTATTAGCATCAGTTGATGCACAAAACCTCTGAAGCTGAATTAGTGTTTGAACTCTGAATTTAACTGTTAAACCTTAACTTTGTGCACTTCTCAGTTAAAGTCAGACACCTAAATAAAGTTAATTTAGAGTATTTATTATGCAGATGTAAACGTAATAATACATTAAATTAATTCTGCAACAGCACCGGGCTGCCCGAGGATATGCATGACTTTAAATCAGCTTTACTAAGGACAAATATCGGCCAGTGCATAAAAAACTGTAAATATTGACCTTATATATTGGTCTACCCCTAATGCTAATGTCCCTTTATAGAGATTTCATAATCAGGGAATTTTTGAAATGGCTTGTTTTAGACAAGTCAAACTTTATTTGTAAAGCACATTTCTATGGCAACAGACACTGTCCCAAAGTGCTGCACAGAACATTCAGGAAACTAAAAGAATAAATCCATGCTAATATCAAAACATTCTAGAGACCAAAAACTAGGAGCTACAATAAAAGACTAAAATACATAAGAACAGACCTAAATATATAAAAAACATTAAAACTTGTAACCTACTGGATGTTACTAAACACCAGAGAAAATAAATGTGTTTTCAAACGTACTTTAAACAGAGCAGTAGTCTCAGCTGTCCTCACCTCTAAAGGAAGGCCATCACAGAGAAAGCCCTACCTCCCTTAGTTTTAACCTCGATCTGCGGGTCGCCAGCAGATGGAGGTCAGCTGATCTAAGCCTTCTGGTCAGAGCATAGGGCATAGACACATAATTCCTAAAACCAAACACTGGCAGAAAACAGATGGACGGGTATTTTTCACATTTGGAGTGTTTATAGAGGCAGTAGAGACCCCACAAGGCCCTTTTTAAGAACTTTTTTGACGAAATAGAGATACAGAACAAAAGCGCTTCATCAAATCCTGATGACAGATTTTAATAAGCTGTGATGTCAACAGTGACTCAGTCCAAAACCACCAAACATGGGTTTTATTTAGAGTCTTGATGCAGCAGAAAAGCATATCTGTTCTCAGAGAGCATTCAGGCTGGATGTTCAAAGAAATCCAAATTCTTGTTACATGACTCGCTGGGAGATATTTTCACTGGGCAGGTTGCAGCCTGCAGTCGAACCGGAAACAGCAGCATATCTGGGATTTGTTGTGCTGTAAATGTGTCTTCCTCCTCTTCACCTCGTGACCCCAGAGACACTAAAGACAGACAGCTACACATGAAGCTTTTGGTGGTCCTGGTAGACTGGCTGACCTCCGTGTGACCGGTGACGTGAACGTTCGAGACTTCAGCTTGTTGTCAAAAACAAGAACAACACTCACACAATACAGGAATGTGGAGGTGGTACTCGTACACAAAGCTCAGTAATTTAACAGCAGCACGAAGGAGAGAGGCACACCAAAACTAATAATAACCATTATTAACAGGCTGAACTCATGAGAAAATGTGATGAATCGATGATGTTATTGCATCAATAAGAGGTGACTGATCAAGTCCAATCTGAATTATTTACTCTGTTTAAAACTTATTTACAGTTTACTGATTTAAAGACATTATGTGAAAATTATGCCAGAAGCTTCCTGATGCTACGGTTCCTATTATTATGCTGAATTTGGATTTTATTCAGCAAAGTGTGTGTGTGCGTGCATGCATGCCTGTGTATGTGCATGTAGCATGCATGCATGTGTGTTTGTGCGCCCGCTGCAGCTGCATCCTCTGGTTGTGCAGGAAAAGGCGAGACTTCCCGACAGCACAGTAATGACAGGCTGGACACCAGAAAAACACACAAAAAAGCACAAAAATAGTCTCTGAAAACAGTTTCAGAGCAACACGATCAAATCTGTTTATAAGATAAAAACAAAAGTGGTCAGACTGAAAATCTGCCAAGAACACCTATAAGATAGTGAGAGGTTATCGAGAAAGAAAGAATCAGAAACCAAAACGGAACAAAGAGAAAAGTCAGAGAAGCTAAAAAATTCGGACAAGAAGAGCAGAAGATGTGGGAAACACACAGGAAGAGATCCAGTCACAACACTGGATCTCCTCAGAACAACAAGCTTCTTCTTGCTGTAGAATGACTTCTATTAATGAATCTTTTATTCATCCAGGTAAAATTATCAGCGAGATTTAACAAGGCTGTAAAACACACAAATATTTATACACATAATAATTAGAAGGGGTGTGGCAATTCACCATTTAATCGATGCATCGCTATGTGACACGCGCAGACTCAAAATCATTTGTAAACGTTCAAAAATGATTAAGAATAAATGCTGAAAATCAGTCGCAAAGCATAGCAGGAACATAAAAGTTATGCTTGCTGCTCGGACACTTTAGGGGACGGACCAGCGGAAAAAACAAAACAGCCATTGCAGCAGCTAGTTTCTAAGCTTCAGCCACTGAGCGTGAGATTTACTCAGCAGGATTCAAGGAAAACTAAAATAAAACACAACAGCAACACTACCAACATGTGACAGCACCTTACACGTTCTCATCCTGGGTTAGAGGAAGAGAAGCCGGTGGCTGTTCCTCCTAACTAGCCGACAGTCGAGGAAGGATTAATAAAACTTTCCGGTAACTCCAGCCTGTTTCATAAAACAATGGTGCCACTTTGCTGCAAAGTGGGGGAGGCATCAGGGAGCCTTTGGTCATTCATAAGTGGTCAGCCTGTGGCGGTCATGTGATTTTTACAAAGATTAAGCAATGGCGGTAAAAAGTGGACATGGGGACAGTCTCCGCGCTGTCACCAACTTCCTTTGAGCATAAACGAACTTGTTTTTATGCCAATTGAAGCAACGCTTCTTAAGTTTTTTCATGAGCCGCTCCAAAAGGTGTCTGTCCTTCACAGTCCCACGTGAACCATAGATATCATATATATCACTAGATGCCTTAACTGGGATTCGACAGTGTCCTTACACGGCGGCCATCTTACTAGTGACAGCAGACGCTCCGCTCTCAATGGTAGCAGCTGGAAGGTGAGTGATAACTTACACAAAAACACTCATAACTTGATGAAATCTCAACGAATTTACAAACGGTTTACATTATTACAAACCTTATAACAGATAGGCTTGATAGGAACTACTTTAACATTTTTAAATTAATGGGCCAAATCCATCATATTTCACAGCCACATCTCTGGCGTTTATAACAAACCAAACCGTTTGAAAATCGGTTGAAAATTGAGCAAGTTAGAGTTTTTTTAAGCAGTACATTCACTACTGACACCAATGTTATGAAAGGGGGCAGCTGTCGCTAGTAAGATGGCCGCCATGTAAGGACGTTTGTCCAATTGCCGAACAGCGCGGGTAATGGTGCGTTCACACCGGCCATAAAGTATGCGTCGCCAGCGTCAAGTTTCAATGTTGTCTATGGTAAGGCGCTTCAGAGCTGCGTCAAAGTCCCTGCGTCGCTTTGTGAGCGTTGGTCGTGTCAAAGCTTGATACTTTTCACGCTTTTCAAGCTTCAACGCAAACGTCAAAGCGAGCAACGTTAGCAACGCAAACGTCAAAGCAAGTTCAGCTAGCTGAACTTTCTGCGTCGCTTTACAAGCGTCAACCAATCAGAGCGCCAGTTGATACGTCACAGCAGAGCGAGGGAAGACGACAAATTCATTCAGCAATGGAGGAGAAACTTATCATCGCCGTTTGCAACTATCGGGAACTGTATGACCCGTCTTGATACGCTTACCGAGATCGGAATAGAAAGGACCTTGCTTGGAGGAAGATTGCTAGAGAACTCGGCGTGTCGGGTGAGTGTTTTTTCAACGTTTATGCCGCCATTGTCTCAATAGGATCCGCCATTGTTACAAACATCTGGCAACAGAGAGCCGCGCACGCGCTCTTTCCTCCCTTCCCCTCCCCGTGGGGCGACGCAACCGTCAAAGCAAGCTGCGCCAACGCAAGCTGCGTCAACGCAAGCTGCGTCAATGTCAAAAATATATAGGCGTCAAAAACGGCATGAAGTATGCGTTGTTTGACGCATATGTCAAGGCCGGTGTGAACACAGCTTTAGGCATCTAGTGATATATACACTGCTCACAAAAATTAAAGGAACACTTTAAAGAAACACATTAGATACATCAGATCTCAATATGAAGTTGGATATCTATACAAATAACGACAGGGCAATGTCTTAGGAACAAAATGATGCCAAGTCTTTTAATGGAAATAAAAGTTTTCAGCCTACAGAGGGCTCAATTGTGTAGACACCCTAAAATTAGAGTGAAATGAAGATGTGGCAGGCTAGTCCATTATTGCAAAAACTTATTTTCTGCAACTCAAAATGCTTTTCAGTATCTTGTGTGGCCCCCACGAGCTTGTGTGCATGCTTGACAACGTCGGGGCATGCTCCTAATGAGACAACGGATGGTGTCTTGTGGCATTTCCTCCCAGATCTGTGTGAGGGCATCCCTGAGCTCTTGTACAGTCTGAGGAGTAACCTGGCGCCGCCTAATGGACCGAAACATAATGTCCCACAGATGTTCTATTGGGTTTAAGTCAGGGGATCGTGAAGGCCATTCAATTGTTTCAATTCCTTCATCCTCCAGGTACTGCCTGCATATTCTTGCCACATGAGGCCGGGCATTGTCGTGCATTAGGAGAAAACCAGGACCTACTGCATCAGCGTAGGGTCTGACAAAGTGTTCAAGGATTTCATCTCGATACCTTATGGCAGTCAGAGCACCATTTCCTAGGCAGTAGAGGTCTGTGCGTCCCTCCATGGATATGCCTCCCCAGACCATCACTGACCCACCACCAAACCTGTCATGTTGAACGACGTTGCAGGCAGCATAACATTCTCCTTGTCTTCTCCAGACTCTTTCACGTCTATCACAGGTGCTCAGGGTGAACCTGCTCTCGTCTGTAAAAAGTACAGAGTGCCAGTGGCGGACTTGCCAATTCTGGTGTTCTTGAGCAAATGCCAGTCGAGCTCTACGGTGCTGGGCAGTGAGCACAGGGCCCACTACAGGACGTCGGGCCCTCAGGCCATCTTCATGAAGTCTGTTCCTGATTGTTTGGGTAGAGACATTCACACCAGTGGCCCTCTGGAGGTCATTCTGTAGGGCACAAGCAGTGCTCAGCCTGTTCCGCCTTGCAAAAGTGTTATAGGATTTCTGAATCCTGTACCGCTTCTCTATTTCATTCTGTATCTCACACACACACACACACACATCTGAACACACCCACTTCCTTATCTCATACTTTAAATAAACTCTGCTGGCAGCCGCTCGGGGCAGACTGTACTCTGTCCTGAGTTGGTCTGTCACCCTTTGCAAACGGTTTCATGTCTGTGTCTTATTTTGTCTTTCTGCCTTATCTCCTCAGCGTCAGGTGATTAGGTTGATTGGGAAAATCCCTAACAAAAAGGAGCAGGTATCGGTCCTGCTGATGGGTTGTGGACCTTCTACGGCCCTGTCCAGCCCCCCGAGAATAACCGCCAGTCTCCTGAAATCTCCTCCATGTTCTGGAGATTGTGCTGGGAGACATATTAAAACTTCTTGCTGCAGCACGTGTGGATGTGCCATCCTGGAGAAGTTGGACAACCTGTGCAACTTCTGTAGGGTTAAGGAATCGCCTCATACTGCCAGTAGAGATAATTACTCAAGCCAAAACTAGCACGAGTGGAAAACCAGCCAAATAAGATCAAGAGGGAGAAACTTGAAATTACCTCCACATGTTAAACCAGTCCTGTTTTGAGGGTTTTGTAATTGTTGCCACTTTAGTGCACCTGTCGTTAAGTCCATGAACACCAATACAGCTGAAAGTGATTAACAATGCCCTCAGCTGCTTAATCAACCAGAAAATTATCAGACAGGTTTAATTGATTTCATGCCAGGCCCAATAAAAAGTGTTCCTTTAATTTTTGTGAGCAGTGTATGATATCTATGACGTGAACCGTCTGATGATCTGAGCTTCAGCTCTAAAGGTCAGAATCTCCGCATCGCTGCGTCGCTCCAGGTTGCTGTCTCAGCTGATTCTGTTTGCAAGAGCAAAACGGACTGCCCATGTTTACTTTCATTATTTGTGTTTTTCCGGTAGATTTCATGCAAAAGTACGTTTGATATGTGTTCAGTCTTACATGAATAAGATAGTGGAGTAGAAGGTATTCAACTTCAATTAATGTGCTGAATTAATTTGAAAGTATAAAAAAGCTGTGATGTAAAAAAACCCTAAACTGTGGGAAAAAATGCATCAAAAATAGTAGTAATCATGGTAATCATGATAATCGTTTAATAATTGAATTGTAGGACTCTGAATCTAAATCTAATCGAATCGTGATGTACCTAATATGGCACACCCCTAAGTCAGTGCAAGAAAATACCAATAATACTCCACATAATGAACAACTAAACACTGTTCTAAAAAAGGTAACAGTACACAACATTGTTTTTATAATATTTTAGGGTCATCTGTAATAAAGAATTCAAATCAATCATCAGCTAATGTTTTTACAGAAATCCCAGTCTAGTACAAGGTACTAATGATCAATGATGAGCTGGTTTGGTGAACCGTTTATCCATAAGATCAGAGACAGACGTCTGAATGACTTTCACCAACAATTTGACTGTTTTTGTTCTGGGGGTCCGACATATGGTTAAGAGCAATGTCCTCACAACTCAATCACGATAAGCATCCGTGCACCAGCAGAACCCCACACACCCTCATAGACTGGTACAGATAAAAAAAAAAAAATAAGGTATGGAGGATCGATATCGACATAAGTGATCATTCATATATAAATATTTATTATAGTCACTTTCTTGTTTATTTGATTTTATTTACATCAATTGTATTTCCTTATTAATTTTTCACTTAGTTTAATTTAGTTGTTTGATTGTTGGGGGGGGGGGGGGGGGGGGGCTTATCAAGACCGAGTGAGGGTTGGTTAATCGGTGATGACAACATAGCCTGTGTCTCCCCACCCTCTACGTTTGCTTACACAGCAGATGTAAGGAAACTATCTGACTCCTGATGAAACAGTTTTTTTATTTGAATTAAAACAACTTGGAAGAAACAGAAGTGAAGGAGGAATCAAAAGTAATAAAGATATGAAACTCTAAAGTAATTGGAGCAGGATGGCAGAAGTTGCTATGACAACCGAACCATAGACTTGGAGTGCTAAGCTACATGTCTCATTGCCTGAACTAATATTTTGTTAAGTGTGTGTGTGTGTGTGTGTGCGTGAGTGTCTTTCATATGTATTTTGGGATAGAAATGTAGATTTGCTGTCTGTTTCTAGTTCTAAACATAGTGTGTGTGTGTGTGTGTGTGTGTGTGTGTGTGTGTGTGTGTGTGTGTGTGTGTGTGTGTGTGTCATCTTCCCACAGGAATTTTTCATGACCCACTTCTCAACCCATGTCCATCTGCTGAACCCTCACAACCACACATTTGAAGCATGACACATCCACACACCTCTATCTGTCTTTATAAGGCCGTTTTAGGTGGAAAACAGAGTTTTAGTTTCCCTGCAAAAGACAAAGATTCCTTATTCATTTGTTTGGCCTCACATTTCCAAGAGCAGTGGATATTTCTACAAACAGTATTTCTTTCTTCTGTATTATTATTATTCAAAGAAGAAAGGCTAAAAACGAATCATTACAGACGTCAACATTTAGTGAAATAAGTAAAACCTGCTCTTCTTTTTATTAGTAATGTTCTGTCAGTTTAGTCCTCTTTATTATAATAACAACTTTGTTTAATATATGTTAAATAAATATGTAAAATATTTAAGCAGCAATGGTTCAATTGGGGGGTTAAACCACCAAATAGTTCCTGAGCGCGGCTGTGTCTGCAGCTCTCTGCTCCCCCAGGAGATGGGTCAAATGCAGAGAAGAAACCTTCTTTAATTTTAAAAGTATTTGTAATAATGTTTTCAAATAGAAATAAAACAAAATCACGTCTTAAAGCGGTCCTGGAACTTAAAACCACGTTTACCTTATTGTTGTTGAATAAAGGCAGCTTGGGGTAATGTAGCATACAAAAGTCTGTGTCCTCTCTGTAGATTAGTAATGTTGTAATGACCCCAGATAAACGGTTTGTTCAGACAAAAGTTGGTTTAACACATCATAAGCAAGACCCACTTCAACATTGGCAACATATAAACAATGGTCACGACAATGTTAACCGCAAAACCATGCTAGTCTGAGCTACTGCTAATGCTAGTCTGAGCTACTGGTAATGCTAGTGTGAGCTACTGCTTATGTCCTTGTTGGACAAGAGGATACCAACAAAGGACAATGTTGGGAGTAGCACCCATGTTCCAGGTTATACTGGGAGTAGGGCTGGGCGATATTGCCTAAAATCAATAACACAGTAAAGTTCACCTCAATAACGATAAATGGACGATAACTACATGTATGCACAAATAAAAGTTGTCCACCACATGAGGCTGTCATGTGTATTATGTTGAGTCACGCTGTCATGTGACTCGAGGTGGTACAGCTTGTTAAAGTGACATGAATGTCGCCAACCCACACACACCTTTTCATTTTTTTATTACCAAATTTATTGACATGGGAAAATGATATCGGTTAGAGTCAGAAATTTCAATAACCAATTTATCGCCCAGCCCTAACTGGGAATGTCCAGACTATATGAATGAATGACAGATAGAGCCACAGCTTGTGGTCCTTGTCCTTTTTTCTTGTTCACCTGCAAACCCCCACTTCACAACGCGCTGTACAGTCACCAGAGACAATATCTGATGGATAATTGAAAAATATTTACGTGTCACGGAATCAAAGGAAGTTATCAACACTGCAATTTATGGTTTTCAGGAAGTTTGTTTTATTTTGGAAGTTTAAGAGAAGAGGCACCTCGGTCATAATGTCCAACGATTTAAAGTTTTTCATCGGACAAAATTAAAAGACGCCGGTAATGTCCGGCTGTCCGAAGTGTTTTCCCAAACACTGTAACTGGACCTTGTTTGTATGTTTGTAACATTCATTGCCATATATCAATAGAATCACAAGAATCCTAGCTTTCTAATGATGTCCAACATGTATATGTATAAGTAAATAGTGTTGCAAACAAGACGCTGACTTAACATGGAATAATGTGTAATGTCCCATCCACAAGACTGATTCATGGGAATAAAAAATATCACTCATAAAAATCAATCTGCGAGGGTTCGGACTATCGCTGATGGTCAATAAACCACCCAGCCTTACATGGTATGTAAAAGCTGTGTCATTAAAAGGATAAAAACTGATACCGATATTTTTCACTATTACTTTTGAATGCAAATATCGGTCGATGAACATCTCCTATTTGAAAAATATGAAGAGAAGAATATATTGTGATAAATATTGTTACCGTACATGCTTCCAAATAGATCGCAACATAGATTTGAGGCCATATCACTCGAATAAAATGGCTTCCACCAATTACCATGCTGCTTATAATCCTAACAAATAGCGTACCTGACAGGGACCTGGCATAAACAATGATGATTTTTTTTTTAATCAGTCAAATTATGCAGCACTCCTAAATGATTTTGGTGTGTTTTGTATAAATCCATTAGTTACCAGGGCTCTCCTTCCTCCCTCTAACATGTTGGACCTCTCCATTCTGTCTCCCTCTATTTGTTTCTACATATCTGGATTTTGTTCTACAGGACGACCAACATAAACTGCCTGTTACATAACGGTGGTTGGAGTGAACGTCCACCCACATCAGCTCACTCTGCCTCTCTCTGAGAATAGCAAAGAGCCTTGTGACGACAGCTCACACAAACATTCAAATGTCTCAGTACATGTCCACAAAACAAACAAAAACATCACTCTTTGTTCTGAAATTTACTCATTTTCCATCACTCATCTGACCCACTTTTAGGATGTGAGCAGAACACCCATGAAGACTGGCCTGCAGCTGACGTACAGAAGAACAAACGGGCAAACCAAATCTTTACAACAGTTTTACACAATTCAGTGGCTGCATAGATACAATGGTACTGTGCATGCACTAAAGTGAGTGCAGCTAAATGAGCCACACCAACAAAACTGAACATCTACATTAATGCTGTTAAAAAAAATTAACTATCTCAATAAGAATATCTCCAATGCAATGAAACATGTAAAATAGGGCTGCACATTATTAGAAAAGCATGCAATTGGAGTATTATTGTTGCATCATACCTAACCTCAACTCCAACAGATGAACATAAATATATCAGAGATCAATTTTTTAAAGAAACAAACACTGAAACATGGTCAGCCGCGACAGGAATGAGACATTTCTAACATTTGCAGTGAAACTAAGACTAACTATACTCTTGCACAGCACTGCTGCAGGCCTGCATGTGTGAATGTTTTGTTATCTGTTGTTTCAAATATAATCTCTTTGGTCTGACGTTGAGTTTTCATTCTCTGTAGGCAACAAGCAGATGTCTGTGGTTATCAGGTGTTTTGATCAGAGTGCACACAGATAAAATGCTTCACAGTGTGTGTGTGTGTGTGTGTGTGTGTGTGTGTGTGTGTGTGTGTGTGTGTGTGTGTGTGTGTGTGTGTGTGTGTGTGTGTGTGTGTGTGTGTGGTGATCTAGCTGTCTGACCCAGTGACCAACAGACAGTAGTGGATTAGCAGCACAGTGGATTTACACGGTTGGGGTGATTATAATAAGGCTGGGGACTCACAGAGATTATTGCTAGGGGTGTAACGGTGCATGTATGTGCAGGGCCAGCAGTAGCTCAGGAGGTAGAGCGAGTTGTCCAGTAATCAGAAGGTTGTAGGTTCAATCCCAGCTCCCACCAGAAAATCCTGCTGTTGTGTCCTTGGGCAAGACACTTAACCCACTGGTGGTGGTCGGAGGGACTGGCGGCGCCAGTGCTCGGCAGCCTCGTCTCCGTCAGTGTGTCTCAGGGCAGCTGTAGCTACACTGTAGCTCATCATCACCAGTGTGTGGATGATTGGCGGCGGTGTTGTGAAGCTCCTTGGGGGGTTGTGGAACCCTAAGAAGGCGCTATACAAATACACGCCATTTACCATGTATTTGTGTTTGGAATTTTTGTTACAAAACGTTCAATTCGGGACAGGTACAGAGTTCTCACCCAACAAACGTAGAGCGCTGTGATTGGCCAGACACAAAACTGTTTGGTCCAATGGTAGACCTACTGAGGCTACAATGGAGCGTGTTTAGACTGACCTGCAGAGCTAATTCTTTTTGCTCCAGTTGGTCTAGATTTCTAGGCTAACCTTTTCCCTCAAAACAGCATCAGATCTTCTAGCTCCACTTGCACACAGCTGTTGAAGGAACTGGGCTGGTAGGTTGATCCAAACATCTTGGAGAACTAAACACAGATCTTCTGTGGATGTAGGCTTCCTCACATCCTTCCGTCTCTTCATGTAATCCAAGACACACTCCATGATGCTGAGATCAGAGCTCAAACATGTTGCATGTTGTACATTGATAAAAATAGAAAGTCATTATTTATATGTCTGAAAGCATTCTTTGTTTACAGCATTTTCACACCAGCCTAAAACTTTTGCACAGTACTGTAAATACAGGCCATTTAACTATAACAGAAATGTGTCAATTACCAAGTCACAGTAAGGTCTTTTAACTAAAGCTAGAAATAAACACATCTTTGGCCTTACTTGTTGGATCAGGTAGATGTCGATCAAATGTTTGAAGGTAGTATGAGGATGCTAACGGAGGTTATGATGAAATCTTTGTACGATAGAGACACATCTGAAAACATTTTTGAAGGTTTTCACTGTTGGGATTTTAGATGTAAGATTTTGGTTTTAACTATTTTATTGGAGGGCATTAATCGGACCCTTGTGGATGTAAAAAGACTTGGACATTATTTTGCATTGATGAGTGCTTTGATTAAAGTGTTTACTGTGTCCTAAAACGCTGATTTGACCCAGAAGATCAAAATTTACCGCCTGCAGTAAACGTCAACAGACTCACTGTCCGCCAGAGTGCAGGAGTGCAGCATTACTTATAATGCTGTTCTAGTCATCTGTTGAAAATTCCTGTAAACATATATAGTTAGAAGAAAGCACAATGTGATTTTTTCCTGAATCTTGCAGCTATAGTTCTCAGCCTTTCTCCCAGATAGGTTATGATGATACTACGCTGCACTTTGACAGATCGTTAACACATTTCAGTGATTTATTATCTCATGGCATCAATGTTGCCCACAAACTGAGTTTAATTAGTGCTTCTACATGCTAGCAAAAGGGTTCAAATGTAAATAATTCAGATGATACAGCAAAACGGTATATTGAAATGTGATTAAAACGACAAGGTGTTGGGTAAATTGTTAGACTATGAAAATGAATCTGAAAAGAGAAATTTTCAAAACGGACTGCAGAGGATGAGGGGGAAGTGAGACATTAACAGGATTAGAGAGGGGGAGTTTCCTCAAACTGGCAACCCACCAGGCATACAGTCAAAACACACACACACACACACACACACACACACACACACACACACACACACACACACACACACACACACACACACACACACACACACACACCAAAACATGCAGACAAACACATATCCTGGCAGTATAAAACAATCTGGATGATGCTATCTTTAAGCATTAACGTGTTTATGGTGCAGAATGTGTCCTGAAAAGGTCCTCAGATGTTTCTGACCTGCTGTTTTATTTTAAACTCATAAATGGGTGAACACCTCACCTCAGAGCTCAGATCAGCAGACCAGCTCCTGCTGGAGGTCCCCAAAATCAGGCTAAAGACCAGAGGTGACCAAGCGCTTAGGGTGGCTGCCCCTTGGCTCTGGAGCAGCCTACAAGGTAAATTAGACCTGCTGAGTCCCTGGGCATTTTAAAATCTTTTTAAAGACCCATTTTTACTCCCTGGACCTTTTATTTAAAACGAGACAGACTTCTACAGCGGTAGCTTTTTTCTGTTGTTTTTAATTTATTTTGTTTATTTTTAAAGGTAGTAGGGCTGGGCGATATGTCCTAAATTCAATATCACGGTATATCGAGGAGTTCACCTCGATAACGATAACTACATGTATGTGAAAAAACAAAAGTTGTCCACTAGATGGGGCTGTCACGTGTCTTACGTTGAGTCACGCTGTCATGTGAGTCAAGGTGGTACAGCTTCTTAAAGGGACATGAATGTCGCCAACCTACAGATATCTTTTCATTTTTTTATTATTGAATTTATTGACCTGGGAAAAATTATATCGGTTAGAGTCAGAAATTTTGATAACGGTAAGTTTTTGATTTACCGTCCACTGTCCTAAAAGGTAGGATATTAGTTCTTGTAAAAGCTTTTCTAGCAAGCTACATTTTGAAAATGCACAATTCAAAGGTCCTTGTATCACCACCACCCCCAGCCATGCCCAGGAGAATGCAGGATGCAATGCATACTGTCAAAAAAACATCAAAACATAATGATATCTTACCTTTTTGACCAGTTGTTGGCACCTTTTCTGCTACAATCCCTAACATAACCTACCTATGTAACATATCACAATTTAGTGTGCTAGCTAATATAGCTATCGGGGCTCTGGCTTCACTTCCTGTGTCCCTGCTCCAAGCGATTCGTGTTCAAGAGGGCTATGTGCAGAGGGGGAGGGATGGTCAGAGGACAGTTTAATGGCTGAATCAGGATCCAATCATTAAGAACAAGAGGTTCACAATGACTGGACCAGGATTTTCCAGGGTTGTACTTTCCACAGGTGATTACAATTATTCCTTTTTTTACCCCAAAACATTTAATTTATTGGCTGCTATCAGTATGTGAAGACCATTTCAAGCAATATGGCATAAAATGCTCCAGAAGAACATCTCCTACCCCACCTTTAACTTTTTTTGTATGGATCTTTATTTTCATCATTTTACCACGGCCGTATACTTTATAAGCACTTTGGTTAAAGTTCATTACTTTTAAATGGGCTCTGTAAATAAAGGTTGGTTTGAGAGTTTGAGACAGAGTTCGGACACTCTAAGCTGCTAAATGGTTTCGAGTGTGACAGACGCTAACGGTAGCTGGTCCAGCTTACTGACAACATTACCTCACTGCATCAGTAACTAAGATCAGATTAATGCAGATCAGATTAAACAGGAAGTGAAAGGTTTCAAGACGAAACAACGCATAGCTGGTGAGCAGAGAGACTCCAACAGATCAAGATGAAACCAACAGTGTGTACTAAAGATATCTACCCAGAAATAAAAGCACACACACACACACACACATGGTGATTTACTGTCACAACAGGTGAAGACAGAGACTCTATGCTGCCCAATCTGTACTTGGATTTATTCATTGAGCGTATGTGAACCCTTACTTATGTATGCTGGCATGTGTTTTATGGTAAATTAGGATAAGCCTGCTGCTTGGAGCAGAAAAGATGACAGAGGTGTGTGGGGGGGGATCTGGCCTACATTGGTAAGATGAGAGCCTGTTCCTCTTTATTTATTTAGGGGATTCAGCTTCTGAAAGGACAGACAAAATCTCACATTTGAAACAAAATAAGAAGCTCTTGTTTTGCAGCGATCAACAGGTTTACAACAGCTCGTCAAAGACGGCCATTCATGCTCAACATAAGGTCAACGAAGTGCTAGCCTAGCATGTATGATTCTGGATTGCGGGAATAAAAGACTAAAGGCTGGTTTATACTCTCTGTGAGCTCCGCAACGGAGAGACGCACACGGAGCGTCGGAAAGGTTTTCACATTCGAACTTCTGTTCAGGCAGTGGAGTGTTGCAAAGCAATTCCCCGCCAGGACAACAGAGGGCGTAGCGCTATTCTGTGATATCCTGCCACCATGACACTCATGTATCCGGTTCACGATAGTGTATTTACTCGTGTTTACATTGTTTTAATGTATTTCAGAGACTTATTAACACGGACTAATTTGTCCTTCATTCTCCTCCACCTCTTCATCCAGTCGCCACCTCTAAACCCACGTTTCCTGTCGTTTCCATTCACGTTTGCTCCGTATTTTGTACTCCTTCAGTCACGGGTGAATAAACGTTCATATTTTCCGACTTTTCCGCGATCTGTTCTTCAAACTATTATGGGTCTTCCGCTAAATATTTTTTTTACTTATTAACGGAGCAACGGCGGTGCTGGTGACAAAGTTACAGGAAGCGTCGTTCTGACCAATCACAAGCTTGCGGTCTCCGTCACTTTCGACGCATGTTTAAAATTTGGGGCATGTCTCCGTCACCCTCCGCGAGCCAGTCAGAGAGCCCTTGCGTTGACGCAAAATGGTGGTGCGTGCGTCCGTTTCACGCAGACAGACGGCGTATAAACCAGCCTTAACGAGTACCTGACAAATACACTCACAGATGTAAGTATGTTCTCTTTAGGGCGGAGCAAGTAAGATAACCAAAAAAGCATCAGTGTGTTGAATATCAATACCGCAAAGACACTAACACACTTAGGAATCAGATGGACCCCTGCTGCCTTGAAGAATTATTTCACTCGTTTTTTCAATACATGTGGTCTATAGTATGAATGAATGAATGAATGAATGAATGAATGCCTTGTGAAAGCCCCTCCCACTCCCATTTCAGGGAGTAGAGGTTTGTCAAATGCATATAACAACTCGAACGTTTTTCACAAAGGCCACAGGAGAAGGAAATTCCCCACTAATTGTTGATTCAATCCTTTATAAATGTTTTATGATCATCTATGTGCAAACAGACGATGCAAGACTGGCAACCCCAGGTCTGTTGTGACGATGCAGAGCGTGATACGTTTGCATCACTTAAAATCTCCTTTCATGGAGTTTTGTAAGTAATCCTAGATGATTAATGTTCCCAAACATGCTCAGCTTGGTGGAAATAAAAATACTTTTGAAACATTACAAAGGAGAAAAAGAACAACTTCGTTTCGATTCATCTTGTGGTTGAGATGGAAATCTGCATCATTAAGACTCTTCAAATCCTGGCATCCTAACAAGTTCAAACGTGATGCAGAAGCAGGAAAACAACACACATGATAAGAAAGCAAAGAACAAGATGAAGACATTTGTAATATAAAAGGTAAAGCATGACATCATTGCAGTGGTGTGACTCTCAGAGGCTCCGTCGCAGCCTGCGGTCACGACCGTGAGTCACCACCAGTGTCAGGTATCAAAAGCCACATCTTCAAGGGCAGGCATGTCCAAAGTGCTGCCCTAGGGCCGTTTGTGGCCCAGAGTGACTTTTAATTGAATTGTTTAGACCAGGGGTTCCCAAATTGGGGGTCGGGACCCCCAAGGGGGTCCCCACAAGATTGCAAGGGGTCCCCAAAATTTTGTCTTTGCTGAGGTTGTGAGGTTAGCAAGATTTTATTTGTAAAAATTTCATTTATAAAATCCCAATAACACACCCTACAGTATAATCAGAACTCCATATAAAAGTTATAGCTCAGTATAGGGCCGTGCGATTTCACGATATAAGATCGTTAAGAATTTTAATGTGATGACGATCTACCAAAGCTCGGAGATCGTAGAACCGTGTATTTTCATTCTATCACCCGTTTATGCCATTATTTCTGAACGCGGCACACATTTGTTTTGTTTTTTTCTCAGCCGAGTCACGCCATTTGCTAGTCTGCTTCTGTCGGCACGACATACACACCGATAAACCAATCATAACTTTAGGCAGCGTGTTGGTTTGTTTAGCTGGGGTGCTCGGTAGAGATGAGGAAAATAATCTAATCGATGCATTAAGATGATGACAAACAATTATGAATAGTTGAAGAAGCACACCATAATCGATTGTAGCGCTAGCCACTAGCACTAGCCGCTAGCTTGCTCCGTCTCTAAGCGCTAATTACATTCTCACGCGTCTGCTCAATCAGGAAACCTCTGGGTCAATGTTCTGCTCTAAACTTTGCATTTGGCTTCGTGTCTTTTATTATTTGGGGACGTTCGTTCGTATTTTAGCGAGCCTTTTCACCGTGGCTGCCACCGGAGTTTGTTTATCCTGTGAAGAGACGGGCCAAACCCCTCCCTCGTAGGAAACATCTACGGAGAGCAGCAAGTCCAAAAAGGCAATGAGCGTAAACCTCTTGTATTGGATGCAAACGCAAACACATCATGAATTTAGATAGATTGTTTTTCTCTGGACAAGAATTATTACTAATATATTTTGGATGATAGGCTATGAGCCACCTCTAAATAGAAGTTAAATTATTTTTCATTAATTATAAATATATAATAAATAAAAGTGCCTGTGGGACATTTGAGACATGCCATTAAACAGAACTTGGTCCATTCTCCAACATTTCTGAACTTATTTGTTCAAACAAATAAATAAACTAAGCCCTGGAACTATGGCATAAATATTTGACTCTAAAGCTACTCCAAAGACATTAAAAGCTAATATATGAACCCATTATGGATTTTTAAATGGAAGTTATTTTTTGTTTGATCATGTTTATTGTAATAGAACAAATTAGCTATTTTTCTTACCTAAATTAAAACAAGTGTTCAAACAGTACCCTGTCTGAAATATTTTATCATATTTTCTGTGAAGGGGTATGCCTTTAAATTTATCTATTTTATTGGTAAATAACTTCCAAAATGTATGAATTGTCGAAATGGAAAAAATCGTGATAAAATCGAGATCGTGATTTTGCAAAAAATAAATCGTGATATTATTTTTTTTCCATATCGCCCACCCCTAGCTCAGTATGTCTGTAGAAAGTTTGTAAATGATCACATTTAATGTGTTTATGCGTGTAGGAGTTGGGGTTGGGGGTCCTGGTTCGTCTTGGACACGAGAAAGGGGGTCCTCAAAGAAAACATTTTGGGAACCCCTGGTTTAGACACCCCTAAAACAGGGCAGAGGACATCATCACCACATTATTTTTTATTTTATATCCTCTTTTAATTGTTCTATAGCTTTATTCTTATTTTTACTTTTTTAGATAAGGGCTCGTAATTATGTTACACTGCTTTAATTACTTTTACCTCAGTCTTTGTATTACGGGCATGTGTGGATGTGTGTGTGAATGTGTGTGTGTGTGTGTGTGTGTGTGTGTGTGTGTGTGTGTGTGTGTGTGTGTGTGTGTGTGTGTGTGTGTGTGTGTGTGTTTTTTTAATTGTTTTATGTGTGTATTTTATGTATGTACCATTTGTTGATGAGTGTGTACATATTTTATAATTGATTATTTTATGTTATGTTTTTCTACTGTAAAGCACATTGAGTTGTTGCCATGCAGGAAATGTGCTCAATAAATAAATTCATTCATTCATTCATTCATTCATTCACGTCTGATGTACAAATATCACTTTGACCTCTAATAGATGACTGAAGCAATTTCTAATAACCAGTTCTGGTCTTAAAGGTGCTATAACTAATCTGCAAACAAGCTAGGCCCAGCTAGCTAGCTTACACAAGCACTTTCCCAGAACTCTCACCCCTCCCGTCGGCTATAATCCCTAGGCTGCGCCCCTCCGGATATGGGAACGCGCATTGCCACAGTGAACAAGAGAGAACACCAGCCGCAGTTTTCGTTAACCAATATGGCGGAATCACCGGTAAGTGAAAAATAAACAATGTAAACGTCTAACATAAATTTTTCATTTTAACTTATTCATATGGTAACAAAGTATGTTTTAAAATGTTTATTTAGGGCTTACCGTATTTTCATTACAAATACTAATAAATAGCATGGTAGCCTGCTAGTAATAGCAAAAATGATAAGCTAATCCTTCTAATAGCTGTCTGACAGAACAACTTCTATTGTTGGGGCCTCTTGTTTTGTAGTGAAACGGTTTATCATTTTTTAATTTTTCCACAGTTCCCATACTGGAACAACCATGGCTAATCTCAGCACAAACAGTCCAGAGGGAGCAACTACATCAAGTCTTTCAATCCAAGATGCACATCCAGTTGAGGATTTACAGAAAAGGATTGCTGAATATAAGGTATATTAATTTTTGATTTTTTTCTTCCTGTGTACAGGTGTGCAGAACCCATTTCACTGTTTGTGAAAAATAATTTATTGTATTACGTAGGTTGGATAAAACTTCAACATCACCGATTGTGGTCTCACATCAATAATATTCAGAGCATCCATCTACTAAAATATAATTGTATTGGTTGGAATGTTATTACTCTTTTTGCATTTTGTAGTCATTTTTAAGCTAACTGATAAAATTGCTAAAAGTTATTTGCATAGTTCAACATTTTTCTTGACATATTCTACATTAGGATAGTAAAATATTATGTTCAAGTTGTTTTTACCACTCTTCATAAGCATGTAGAAAATTATTAAACAACCAACTCATGGTCTTTATCTTTCAACAAGCATTAATCAGATCCCTAATCTTGGAAACAGCCCACAGATTGCTGGAGCGTTGTTTAACACGTGACCCAAGCCTCTTGTTTGACATCATGGATGTAACATCACAATGCTCCACCATTGGCGGCTCAGGAATCAGATGCATCATGGTGTATTTTGCACAAACTGTAGAGAAATGCCAACAGACATTGAAAAGAAATGCTGTCAGCAACATCCTCCAACCTCCCTCAAATCGAAGCGTACAGCAGTGGGGGTCCTCCGGCTTGCCAAATGTGGAAGGACATCCATACCGGGGAGAGTAATCAGGAGTTGAGACATGCAGCATATCGTCAGTTTGTGGTCTGGCAATATGGAGCATTGAGACATGGTCACAGGGTTATAATACCAAGTTGTGGTGTCTGGAGAATTTGGGACAGCTACCCAAAGCCACATGGACAATATAAATGTTTCATCTCTAGCAGAATCAAACTACATTAGACAAACAACCAAAGACTGTTGCTGATACTCTTAATTTTATTTACCACTGCTAAATTGCCTTTGTCCATATGTGATCACTGTGTATATTTTTGTAAACGTAGTAGTCTGTATTTTATTACTTGTTCATTTCTCATGGTGTTTGATTTATGTTATTCAAATGTAAAATTATAATTTAAAAAAAAACACAACTGTTGGGTTCTTTGTTCAAAACGCATAAGTTAAACACATCCATATGATAAAAATAAATCCAATCAATGTAGCATTAAGTATTTTTATTTAAAACCTAAAATGAACATTTTGTACATTTCTCAAAAGACCCATATGCTTCTATTAAAAACAACAGGTTAATTTAGTGAGAAGCCACTTTGGGCTGGATCACTTCAGCTGATCAGCGTCTCCATGCTGTGGACGTGTCCCTCCTGAAAGACAAAGAAAACATCAATTTGGTATTTTTGTTTTTCTACAACAAAGAATAAATTACTATCACAAATAGAAAATGTTCTCATAAAGTTTTAATTCTGCATGAAGACATTCATGACTCAAATCTAACTTCTGTTGATGACAAATATAAAAACCAAATTCACATGATGCAGCTCTTTGTAATATCCAGCTAGAATAGAAGAGATTGTATCTGAAATACTTTGTTTGAAGGAAATTTGAGTTTTTACTTTATTTCTTGTTCAGCTGTTTTCAGTCTTGATAAATAAAAGTACTCAGTTTGCAGTTTTTTAAGTATAAATTAAAAGTAATTGCAATGACCTAGAGAAATAATTATATTACTCTCTGTGGAGCAATTATGCTGCCACAGCACCATCTAGTGGGCAACTTTTGTTTCTCATCTGTTTATTGTTATCTAGGGGAAATTCTTAATAAACCGCGATATTAACGTAATCACAGCAACGGAAAAGAGGGAGGCAGCAATGGCGTCTAACATCAATGATTTCTGTCGTTTTTGTACGAAAAACATGTGAATATCAGGTGTACTGGGACATTGCACTAATTTGTTTGATAAAAATAAGAAGCCGCTAAGTACAGCCGACAGACTTACGCACGTTGGAGTCTAAATAATCCAATGTTGATGACAAAGCCGTTTCAAACGAACGTGGTTCCTGCGCTGCCGCCATGTTGTTTGTGTTCGCGGCCGCAGCGCTGACGTCATCGGCTACTCCCGCTCTGTGATTGGCCCAAAATATAGAGCGCCGTGATTGGCCCAACCAAAACTATAGCGAGCTGTGATTGGACAGCCACAGCAGTGGATCAGGCTGCGAGGTTTCCAATGAAGCGTGCCTAGACCAAACTTTGCAAAGCAAGAATTTGGTCTAGTTCACTAGGCTAATATTAAACCACTTTCACATCTGGGTCAGTACATTCAGGGTTTGGTCACATCGGTTCGGGCTCATACGGGCTGTTTTTATTCATGTATGGTTCCCACAGACTTCTCAGAAATGCTGAAATCTACATTATTTTAATAATTTTCTCCCTGTTCTCTCACTGATACTGATGTGACCCTCACTCTGTCGTTCACTGCTGCGGTAAGGGGAGGACAGCGTGAGGGTCTCACACAAGATGGTCTCTCTTCTCCCTGAGCAGCAGTCTGCCATGGTGCTTCAGCTACAGCTCCGTTCTACAGACAAGAGATGTTTACTTGACAGCATCCATAATGAAAATAAATCGCACATGCAGAAAGCCCCTGCTAGCTGATTCTCGGTGGTGGCAGGCGGGAAGTTCAGTGTCACCTCGATCCCAGTCAGACTGCCGAGGATGAAATAAAGTCACCTCAGAACGGAAAAGGCACACACGACCCAGACGTGAAACCAAATTTGCTTCCCGAACTAGCCCGTACTGACCCACATAAGTGAGAGGAGTTTCTGTTTTCTGTTGGTGAGTTGAGCCACCAGTTGCTGCACAGAAGCGATGACCCAATCGTTCCAGGATTTTCCTCAGTGATGTTTCCATCTGCTCCAGTTTCCCCTCTTGGGCCTGCAGGGTCCCGTGGCCTCCATCAGCTTGTCCAGAGAAGCTGCAGTCAGGTCCTTCAGCTCCAGCTGTCCCTCCTGTTTAATACAAAAAAAACAAGAAAGGATAAGCACAGATCTGCAGCCTCACAGCACAAAGGAGATCCTTCAGGAGAACTCAGCTCTACCTGGCTGATCACTGTGGAGATGAGGATGTTAATCGTGAGCTCTACTTGGCTCAAAAAGAGCTGCTGGTAGGCGTTCCACGTGTCTGGATCCCTGTCAGACGTGCACTCCTTAATGCTCTGAGAATCAAATGGTATAAAACTTCACAAACACTGTTTTTGTGTCAGGAAACATCTGTTTAAACAGAATAAAACTTTACCATTTACACACGAAAGTCCAGCACCCCTTGATCTCTGCCTGGCAGTTGAACAACTCCACACCGAGCTTTGCTCATTTTTCTTCTGAGAGGCTTTCACAGCTGGACCTCACCTGGGTAAAACCACCTGAAGAGAAATGAAAGCTGAGGCTTAAAATAACTAATCTTTAATTTAAAAAACAAAAATTCAAATGAAAAGCAAGAAAAACGATAAAGACAAACCGCCCTGTTCACCTTGTAATGACTGATGTCCAACGGGCGAAGCTCCAGCTTGTTCGCTTCAGACAGAAGCTTCTCGTCTGCTATCATCATCTCAAACTGAGCATCCTTAAGCGAGAGATGTGCTGGAGATGTGGAGAGGTGCTGGAGCAGCAGGAAACGGTGGGTTGTGGGTTCCTCAGCCACTCAAACAACCCACTGGCCAGAGGACAGGTCATGAAGACGGTGAGCAGGAGGTGTGGAAGCCCATGACTGGATCAGTACAAAAGAGAGGAGTAAATACTGACATTTCACTGGCTATAGATGGCATTACTATTGATAGAGTGAGGAAAAGTAAGTTTTTGGGGTTCATTATTGATGAACATATTTCCTAGAAGCCACATATTAATGGTATAAAAATAAAAATAGAAAAGGCATTTGCTGTACTACACAGAGTAAAGTAGTATTTGAATAATAATGCATTATGTCTATTATACAATACTATGATTGTTCCATATATGTCTTATTGCATTGAAATCTGGGGAAGTATATATAAAACATACACTGATCCAGTTTTGATTTTACAAAAAAAGAGCAATGAGAGTCATTAGTCAAAGTAGTTCCAGAGCTCCAACCAGGCCATTATTTGCTGAGTTACAAAAATTAAAATTTAGATATTTATAAAACCAAGATTCATGGCGAAAGTGTTGGAGCGATGCGTTTCTGTGTGTGGAGTCGGTTTATGGAACAATCTGGAGTCAGAAATGAAAGAAGCTAAATCAATTACAATGTTTAATAAGACTTAAAACAATATGATAAAATATAAGCATTAATCTTGTTTGGATTTTTTATTTGTCATTTGTTTCTTCCTGTTTTAAACTGCCATGAATAGATGATGTTACAAGAACAGTAAATAAAGTATCTGTTAGTAAATCATTAGCGTGATGGTCCGCAGCTGTCTTTCAGTTAAATGTATTAGTTAAATTCATTTTATTTATTACAGATTTAACTACTGGTGTGAGTGGGGCAGATTATGTATAAGATTTTCTTTTAATCTGCTCCTTTTCATTCAGGTATTTATAAGTTGTATTTATTTTGTTACTATTTGTTTTACAAAATTAATTAAATAAATGTTATTAAAATAAAAATATATTATCAAAAATAAATGAATTACTATTTCTTATCACAAATAAAAAAGTTTATGGTTCTTGTCAATTCTTATGAATTACAAAAGTTTGTTCTCTACCTTAATTTGTGTGATGTTGGTATCAGCATCTCTCCCTGCCTTCATCAGAGCATCCACAAGTATTATTGTGGTTCCTTCTTCTGCCGTACACCTGTGGATGGATGAAGAATTAATAAAATAAGTATATAAACTACGCACTAGAGATTTGCAGTCACTGTTTTACTTAAATTACAGTTTGATCGGGAGAATTGGAAAAAGCTGCAGACATTTATGTTCTCACATGCAGCAACTTGATGCAAATTATGACTCTCGTGGACATAAGAGCATACATATTCTACAAGACATGTTAGAAGTAAATCTACACCTACCGATCACAATCGTAGCAGAAACAGCTGGGCAGGAGGTTTGTTCACACCATGAACGAGTTGAAGATGATGCATTTTGTAACTAACAACAAAAAAGGGAAGATATTAGCGGGGAAATTACATAAATGACTAAGCTGATCCTGATGCGTATGTCACCGCTTATTTTTTCCATAAATAAAATCCGTAACGATAGCTGTTTATGTAGCATTAGCATAACGTGCTATTACTGCTAACAAAGAAAGGTACAAATAAAGTCGTGCGCAAGGATAATACAAAGCTACAATCCCGTTCAATCTTTAAAACCAAACTAAAATAATCAAACAATGCCTTTATGATGCTAAGATGTTGTAATATGAAGCAAGAATTACCTGTCCAAAAGAAAGATAGCAACCATGGCATCTGTTTTCAGGCCGTGTGTCTCCCATAGTTGTCTCCATCTTGGAAATGATGAGTCAATATTCACCCTGGTTTGTCCTCTTTCTGTGTCCAAACGTTTTTGTTTTCTGCTAGCTCAAATGGTGTATTTCTTTTTGGGACTCTGGTAGTTTTTCCAACAATAGAAGTAGTAGGAGCCAGCTGTCTTCTCTGCCTTAACAGCGCTGGCTGTACCTCTGACTTCCGGGAAAGCGCGTCACTTCCGGTGTGTTCTGCTGAAAAATGCTCCCGTGCGCGTTAATGGAGGACACGGGGAAGTGCAGAAATGCTGCGGTTCGGCCGGGTTTGGCGAGATAGACAAGCGGGTGGTCCAATCGTTGCTTTCAGTACGCATGCAATGATTGGCTGAGGTTTTTAGACAAATGCAAGAGAATCATTTTATTAATTTTTTTCGTTTTTTTTACCTCCACAATATATTTATAGCTATACTACATTAGAACGTTGTTAAGAGGCATGAAAAAAAACGTTAAAAGCTAACTTTGTTTTCCTAATTGAGTATTGCATCTTTAAAGCAGACTGAGCTGAAATTATTAATTATTGTTACGACACATTTTTACAGAACTAGCTGCTTCATCAGATGTAACAGCAAATGTAGGACAAGGAAGAAGCTGGACCAGATATAAGAAAGATACTAAGCTACTAGTTTCCAGGCAACCAGATAGGTCAGGTTTCCACACAGAACAACAGAGAGGCTGTGAAAAAGTTTGAAATCTTATGTGGACGATTTTTGTCATTAGTAGCTTCCTACGTCTGAACAAAGATGGGAGATGATGAGTATCAAGAAAACTATTCTAGTCGTTTTATGAACAAATCCCAAAAAGTCACTTGGATGGAAATATTCAGGAAATACACTCTTGAAGAGGTCAAACAGTTTTCTTTTCTTCATGATGCAAACAGGATTTATTCCATGCAAACTCACTAAAGCAGGGGTCTCCAACTCCAGTCCTCGAGAGCTACCATCCTGCTAGTTTTCTGTGTTTCCTGCTCTGCCACACCTGAATGGAGTAATTTAATCCTCCCCTTACCTCTGCACAGGCCTGTTAATTACTCATTCATTTCAGTCAGGCTTGTAGGAGCAAAGAAACAACTAACATGTGCAGGATGGTAGCTCTGGAGACTGGAGTTGGAGACCCCTGCACTAAACAGACGTGGGACCCCCCAACACTATCACAGGTATGAAAATGAACATAATAGATAATAGTATGACGCCTAAACTTTACAAAAAAGCATAATTTTAAGGTGTAAAAGTTGCGGAATGTTGCTTTAAATAGTATGAGGTGAGTGATGTGCGTTCCCGCGACAGGGAAGGCACATCATGGCCAGCAGGCTCTTCTCTACACAACACCAGTAGAGCTAGATTAGCGACAAGAAGCTAGCTCATACCACGGCTCCAGGATAGGCCTGGACGATATGGAAAAAATGCCTATCAGAGCAATATCTCCACAAATAACACAAGCCTGGAGGAGTTCTGCTGTGTGGTGGAGTTGCTAATGCTAACAGTTAGCTTCTACTAGCTGAGACGTTCTCTGCTGTTTCCTGGACGCTAAACCAACAACAGCCTTCCCCGACGTGAGTCAAGATGGGTGAGTCCATGAATGTTAAGTGACAGTGTGACGTAGATCTGTCAGGATTTTCTAATCCTAGAGTTTCACCGTCTGTTTTCTATCAGAAGCTAATGCAGGAGATAGGTGTAGGAGACTATTTTCACGTTCAGCCTGCACTCAGAGTGGCCGATTGTATTTAAAAAATAATGAGTAAAAAAGGTTTCTCGGTGAAGGACCTCTTTAATTTGTTTTTACAAACAGCTCCTCCATCTAGACCAGGGGTGCCCAATCCTGGTCCTGGAGGCCCGGTATCCAGCATGTTTTAGTTTTAACTCTGTTTTAACACACCTGATTTCAATCAGCAGGTGATTAACAGGCCTCTGCATAGCCTGATGAGCTGCTGAACAGGTGATTCAACCACTGAATCAAGTGTGTTGAAGCAGAGAAACCACTAAAATGTGCTGGATACCGGCCCTCCAGGACCAGGATTGGGCACCCCTGATCTAGACCATCAACAGGCTGTAGCCATGTCCCATATTCCTAATTTTTTAGCCACTATTGTGGGAATTTGCATGTCCTTGTTCTCAGCAGACGCCATTTCTTTTCAAACATCTGGTTTTACGGCATAGTTCCACATGTTGACGCTAACATACGTTTATAATTATTTAAGTATTTTTTTGAAAACAGAATCAGATTTAATGCTCTTTACTGACCCATGGAAACTGAAATACTTCTAAGGCTGCTGAATTACCAAATTAAGAATTTAATTATTATGCAATTCTAAACCAGGTGAAATGTGCCACTAAATGTTGTATTTTTATTCTGTTACACAGAAATGAATCAGGTTTATGATCGGATCTGGACCTCCAGTGTCAGTGCTCCTCACCTCTCATCTGTCTAGTGTCTCTGTAGCTGTGAGAAAACCATTACCCGCTCCATTTACTGCTCCTTTAACAGTTTCATTCAATATGTATGAGCCACTGACCCTCCCCCCTCACAGCTCCTCTGTGCACAAATCAATACTTAGATGTGATGATTAAGTCAGTGGGGACTGCTGAAGCATTCATTCATTCATTCATTCATTCATAAGCTTGGTTGAGGTTAGGCAACAACACACAAAACAGAGCCATCAGTTTGAGTGTATGGATAATAAAGCATACGTGTGCATTTCCATGCCAGCTATCGTTATGTTCAAGTGTGGCAGGAACGCCAAGCGGAAAGACGTTCCTCTATCCAACAAATTCCTTAAAATCCGCAGCTTCCTGTGGCCTGAATGCGTCTGTGTGTGTAGGTGTGTGTAGTAAATGAAAGGGAAGGAAGAGCCGTGGGGTGGAGTAAGCGAGGGGAGGATTTCCCACCTCATTGGGTGTTATTCCATACACATTAAGCACACACTGTCTTCCCATTTCCCTTCATCCAACACTCGCCACTCGTGTGATGAACTTGACCTCCTGAAACATCCCGATCAGGCAACCGTTTCATTTTATTTGCTCCATTTGACGTGGAGAACGCTACATATGCATTCTCATAAAACTCATAGCCTAGGAGCCGTCTTTGTGCTCCGTGTGGCCATCTGTTTGCTCGCTGTCAGGCTGCAGACTGAAGGAACGTTCCTGCTGTTTGTGTTGAATCAAGCTGAGAAAAAATGATAAATAGTTGCACAGAAATATTTGTTTATTCTTGCAAAAGTCCCAGAAAAAGCACATCCTCAAAGGGTTGTTTGTCACAAGGACCACTGATGTCAAATATTCTGTTAGATTACTGGCCTCAGGATTACACGCCACCATTACTAAAGTGATATTTGAACGTGACTCTCGATGCGTCCACATCCTCAGATTACTGTCTATTTGTTCTTAAGCAATGAGATCTTCCTGCTTGTTCTTTTGGTCCAGCTCTTATTGACTAGTTCAGTTTGATTGTGCTCCTACTCTCAGATGGCCCAGTGCCACAGCTCTGATTTACACCTCGAGAATCAGTCTAGCTTATTTAAATGCTCTATAAACACGAAGGGCTCCTTCATACAGGATTAGGACCCTGTGACCCACTAGAATGAAGCTAGACCACATCACATATAGAAAACCTGGTCAGTGTAAAGGAAATCATGATGCTTCTACTTTTTGCTAGTTTTGACAGTCCTGAGCCACTCTCCAATCTGCTGTTTGTCAACAGCATGCTCCAACCACAGCCCTACCACACACACACCCATGATTGGACCACACCCTGTCCTGGCATGACTATCACACTCCAAGAGGATGCAGCTAGAGGATGGTGCTTCACTTAAACAACAGATCTCCAGATGTTTCACTAGTTAAACATTTTTTGACTGCATCAAATTAACCATCACAGTCTTATGGATTCACCTTTAGAACTGTCCATGTTGACTTGTAAATGATTTATTTACAACATAATAAACAAAGTTCCTTATTTGAAGTAGAATTGTACAAGACAGGTAACTTTCTGAAAAAGTTACCGTAATAAGTGTAGTAAGTGCTCCCTGCCGTAAAACACACAAGAGTGCTAACACCAGATAAGACAAGGTATTGATCTACTTATCAGCCTACTGCGTGTGACTCGTCTTTGCTTGTCATCTAGAATCTTCTGGTGCTGATCCGTAACTGGTAACAACCAAACTCAGGGAACGGCAGTGAGGACTGCAGTACCCACATTTAACCATAAGATGTCAGTCTTATAAACTGCACCTTTAAACCACCACAACCTTCATACTGAGGCTTTCTGTGGTTTAAAACTGATGCTTCTCAGTCACACTGTGCTGTACGTAACGTGTTTCATTCATCACAGCAAGGCCGCTCTGAGACTGGATCAGACACACGTTCCTGGAGCTGCTCTGACAGATGTGTGTGTTTGTCTCTCTGGTTTATTGTCTTCCAGCCAGGTGGGATGCAGTGCAGAATAACCAGTAAATTACCCCTGATGCCTTGATATCCATTCATTAGTCCTGAGAGCAATAACAGAAGCTTTCCTCCAGACATGGACATGTATAGCTTGTACTTATAAGACGTTTTTAAGATATAAGATGTGTTTAAAGCCATACTATGCAACCTTTTCATATTTTTAATCATTTTCTTGAGCCAGTATGTGCTAAAATGACCCTTTACAGGTTTAATGAAATGTCACTCAGACCACCCCCGCCCTCTGTGGCCAGAATACCACACTTGCAACTTCAGAGTGGTGGTCCCTGTTAGACTTAGTAAAGTGGAGCTGACATGCCTGGTGCTGCAGTCTGCTTCCAGCATGTTTCCAGCATGTTTTAGATCATGAACACAGCTGATTTGTTTGATTTAGTGATGAACCGCTCCTGTAGACACTAATGAAGGCTGAGGAGACATTTCAGCTGTTTCCGCACAGCGAGGAGATAAGTTTTACTTTTGGTTTAACTAACAGACACTAGGGGGTGCTAAAATCAAGTTAACACTGCCTCCTCTCCCTTTAATTCTTCTTACGGATCGGTCTCTCTGTTGTTATAAAGCATCTACACAATGACACAAACAAAAGAGCCCTTCTTCAGAACCAAATCATGTTTCCATTTAAAGCGTGAGGTGGTTGTCAGTTAACGGAAAACACTCAGAACCCACAGGTGTGATTGGCTGCTTGGCTGAGCTGATAGCAGCACATGAGGGAGCAGACTGACTGGTTGGGTGGGTTTGGGAAGTCACCTCTCTGTTCTGGACAACACTGATAACATCTTCCATTAAGGTTCCCACTAACTACGAGTTAATTCCCAATTTAATAACATTTAACTGTTATATCGTGTTTGGTGACATGGTCAGCTTTTGAAAATGAATCTTTAAAATCAAAAATAACCTTCTGATACACTCAAGTCTCTTAAAAGTACAAGAGAACATTAAAGATTGAAAAAATATGTGACAGGAAAAATAATATTGTGATAGGATTTTTTTCCATACCGCCCAGCCCTATATACAGTACATACATATATGGTGACTGTGACCATTTTTATATAAAATCGTGTGTTCTGGATGAAATAATAATCTTTTACGGCACATGAAAGTATGTGGCAGTATGTGCCGTTCTGAGCAGCCAGGAGGTGCATGTCTGGTCCTACCAAACGTACAAGCAGAGAGCTTCCAGGAAAAAAGGTGGGGAACCACTGGCATGGTACGTTTATACAATATCACTCAATTAATCAGTGGAACTTGATTACTAAATATTACCAGCTGCACTGAGAGTGGACTCAAACAGAAGCTGAAGGGAGATTTTCTATAGTTCTTCTCTTTCATTCAGCTTCTTAGTGTTGACATTAATATGTCCTTTTTCTTGCTGTTAGTGGGAGGAAAGTGTCAAGCTGCCGGCTCAGCTTTGTGATTCACTACAAGTTTAAACTTGTGTGTCTGCTGATGTGAGACTGGGCTTGTATGCGTGGTGTGCACAGACAAACTGGTTGTTGCTGCAAACTGTGGCTGAATTCCCTGTGTGTGTGTGTGTGTGTGTGTGTGTGTGTGTGTGTGTGTGTGTGTGTGTGTGTGTGTGTGTGTGTGTGTGTGTGTGTGTGTGTGTGTGTGTGTGTGTGCGTGTGCGTGCGTACATAATCAAAGTAAATGTACATTTACTACATATTTCAGAATCACAGTGATGTTCTCGTCTATCTTGGTTTTGTTGGGGGTTGGTCACAGCCATCATGTGATCAGAGACTCCATCTTCATCTGTGAGGGATCAGCAGTTATTGGCTTTAACATCAGGGATCTCCTCCAGTGACTCTTTACCTCAGTTGTATAAGTGTCAGATCAATAAGCCCAGAGAGTCGAAGAGGATTACACCTGTTAGTCTCTTATTAAGGCATAAACCTTACAGACCATACCATAATGCACACCTCAAGAAAAAAGAGCCTAAGAGTGAGAACCCAATAAATAAATTAGGAGGAGATCAACGAGGAAGCTGTTGGATGTCTACTGCTGGCTCCACACGCTGTAGTCCTGATCAAGTCAAATCCTAACACTAATCGCTATAATTACAGTCAGCTCTGATTCTAATTTGTGCAACAGTGATTATGAAAACGTACAAATCTCTGATCCAGAGAAAGAAATCCAGCTTGGAGAAGAGCAGCACAGCCAGGTAAGGTGTGTTTATCTTCATCCTGTTGTTACATAAGTCATGTTTCTTTTGCAGTGTGTATATAAAGTACAGCAGAGCAGGAGCAGGGCTGCACAGAGCTACTGTACACCATCTGACAGTCTTATCCCTGCGTCTGAATAAAAAGCAGCAAAAAATGAGATGCATCAGAGTGTGGGTAATAATAAACATCTATTTCTAGCTTCAGTGCCTCTTTTACAGTGAATCATCCACAATGAATCCTATAAATAGCTTTCTGCTATAATCTCCATTCACACAAACCAAAAGCTAACAGGGTGAGTGGGACATGTGATCAAATATCACTGGTCAACTCCAAAACAACTGATAACGAACGTATTTACTTTGTTTTTAATATGTTGGATGCTTCTTTGCAGCAAAAGAAAGAGGAAGTGAGGCTGCTTGAGCTCCCACACAACAGTCATGAGAAAATTTCTGCTGCGGGCTCAGGTGAGTTTCACGCAGCCTGCAACCAGATGTAGGCTACACCTGGAGAGGTAGATGCTTCTAGACGACAAACATCTGTCCTTCATGCATGCATCTTTTGACAGTTCGTGTTAAACTGAGTGTTAAAAAAACACAGTAATTTCGGCCAAAGGAGGCATTCATGCCTTCTTAGAGCTGGACAAAGACAAAAAGGAAGTGGTGGGGATTTCCCCACTGATTCCTGATAAAAACGCTCCATTTTCACTGCTGCTCCCCAGAAAAAAGACCTTTCCTAATTTACTGGAACTGAAAACGTTGCAGCTAATCCCTACAAAAACTCATACCACGTTTCAGATCTGT
This sequence comes from Aphyosemion australe, assembly GCA_006937985.1. Classification (NCBI taxonomy): domain Eukaryota; kingdom Metazoa; phylum Chordata; class Actinopteri; order Cyprinodontiformes; family Nothobranchiidae; genus Aphyosemion; species Aphyosemion australe. The sequence continues at coordinate 913,697 of SSNS01000140.1, forward strand.
GTGGCCATTCAGCTGACCATGTAAACAACATCCAAGGAAGAGCCCAAAATCAACATCCGGTTCAGGGGACGAGTAAAAAAGTTACCGTAGGATCTGACAAACACACGACTGGACTAGGAGTGGGTCTGCTTGTGTAAGCATCCGGTGGGTTGACGTGAATAACAGAAACGCCACGGCTAAATAAAGCGTCAGCACCCAGAGCCGTGCCCCCTTCAGGCTTTTATTTTTAAATGAACCCATGAGAGATGGAACAGGGACCACCCTACCTGCCTCCACCGTGTCACTCAGGTCGTGGTTTGCGGATGTCCGGGGAAACTCCTTCAGTTTTCGACAGCTGAGGTTGAGGACACCGCTGGCCGCCGCCTCCTCCAGAGCCCGCTCCAAGCCCCGGTTGGGAGGCAGGTTGGCGCTGCCTATATGAGCCTGAATCGATGGAGAAGAACCAAGCTGAGCCAGCGGAGAACGAGCCGACTCCGGCCCCAAAGTCGCCATTGTTTTCCACCTTTGTGTCGGTTCGAACAGCGGAAGAGCGCTGGGTTAGCTAGCGTGCGGGGAACCAGCGGGACTGACTTCCCAAGCTCCCGTGTCCTCCTGCTGCGTGGTCCGATTCTTCCTCCTGTCGCCGCCGCGTCGTCTTCCCAGTCAGCGCGTGACGTCAAGTGTCAAAGATGCGAAAGCGGTGACACATCCGGTGCGTTGCTTTCAAAATAAAACACAAACCTCGGTTTAAACTTGAGGTAATGTTTGTGTAGCACTAAAGCACTTTGCTCTTAACAATGGTCTAACAAAAAGTGGGATAATGCTGCAACTCTTTCATCAACCTGAACATCCTAATACACTGCCAACACATCTTAGAAATGTGTAGGCTACACATGAGCATCTGGCCTGGCAAGCCATATGTGAATATATCTGCAAGTTTGTCCAGTGGCGCTGCCTTAGTGTGACGTCATCAGCAGGCACAGGGCTCCTAGCAGACTTTTTTGGAAATCAAAATATGGTGACCCTACTTATACCATTCAGCTTCAAATAACTGAAACCTTTGTTGTTTTAACTACCTTAGAAATTATTTTTGTTATATGTTTATTATAGTTTATACAAATTATGCTGATTTATTTTTTTGTACTGTTATTTTATTTTGAGAGACATCCGTATGAAAAGATGTTTACAGCGGCTGCGCAGTGGACCTTGCAGAGTTAGGGCGATTCAACTAGGAGCGGAATTTTTGGCAAACAGCGTCTCCTGCTGGGGAAAAAGTGAAAGCCATGTTAAATACTCGGTTTTATTTTATTATTATTATTATTATTATTTTTTATTATTATTATTATTATTATTATTATTATTATTATTATTATTATTATTATTATGTGGTAAAATCTCTATTTTGATATGAGCTCCATTTTCTGTACTTTTTAAAATAATGAGAATTTACATTTAGGCTATATGAAAAAGAAAATCTACATTATTTTAAGAAGAAAGAAAATTGTGTGATGATATTGACACTTAGTTGTTAAACACAAATAGACACCAAAGAACCACAGATTATTTATCCATCCATCCATTTTCTGTAACCGCTTATCCCAACAGGGCCGCGGGGGGCTGGTGTCCATCTCCAGCAATCACTGGGCAAACAGGCGGATTATTCAATTAGATAAAAATGTAAAAGCAAATAAACACAACAGACAAGAGGTACATGAGGCCGTGTTCCACCCCCACCTGCTTTCTCCATTCATAATTCCATCTTCCTGGTTCTGTCATCATATGGTGCTCACAAACAATGATATCTCTAAAAGGATCATCGTTATGTAGCAAAGAGCCATTTCTATGTTAGAGTATAAAAGGAAGGATGCTGATTGCTCTCATGATCCATCGCTGTCTGACGCTCTGAAAAGCTTCAACACCCATTTCAAGTCATCAAATTCTTCTCACTGCACCAAGTTCACAGTTCCACTCTCTTTAGTGTGCCAGCAGCCGATGTCAGAAGGATGCTGTGGAAAGCAGTTGGCCCAGTCATCATCACACCAGGAACCCCCTGGGACCCTGAGATGTTTTACACTGTCCCTGAGCTGCTAGTGTCCTGGTCCCAGAACATTTAGCTGTAACATAGCAATGTGATGATCATCCAGCAGCTCTCACCCCGGTTGTCATACAGATCCTGAAATGTTTGTCTTAGGCCCACACCAAACATTCATACCCACAGCTGTGCACACTCAGGACTAACTGGACTAACTGGTGTGTCTGATGCAGCAGCACCCTGCCCTCATTCACCACTCCATGAAATATTCACCCTCGTTCCTTCAGGCTGAATATTGACCTGCCTCACATCGGGGATGCTGAGGGACAGCTTCTTCCCTGAGGCTGTGAGGCTCATGACCTCTGACCCCTGAGCTGGGATTTTTTTTAGTTTGTGTGGTAGCTTCAGGTAACATGCTTTTAGTTAGTGAACTGAATCTGAATCTATTGAAACAGCCTTACACCAAGTAAAATATCATCTGATTCTGCTACGATACGTTTATAACTGCAGTTGAGATAAGATAGTAAATACTAGAGACCACTTCATGGTTTAGATCATTGGTTTTCACTATTATTAGTTTGATTGTTTTCATCTGACTTTAAAAGGACCTTTAAATTTTTATATAGTCTCTTTATCATAGCTCTCCTGATTCTGTTTGCTCCCGTGTGAATTAGTTATAGGGTTTATGTTTCTATAAAGCCTCAATAACATTAATGCATAAAGTATCATAAGCTGTGTTAGCATCATCATTGACATAAACATCTTTATGAAGCCTGCCTGAAGGGCTTTGGACAGTAGAGCTGAGAAAATTAATCTAATAATTGATGCATCGCGATGTGGACATAAATGATTATGAATCGAATCGATTGTTATGTAATGCAGTTTGTTCTTTAACCATAGCATAAATATGTGATTCTAAAGCTGCTCCAAAGACATTAGAAGTTAAAATATGGACCCATTCTGGATTTTATCAACTAAATTGAAGGCAAGAATTGGACATGTCCTACATGTTTTCAGTATATTTTTAAGACTTTGTTAGCATCTGCAGAGCAGACCATGATGCTGCTGTCCAGGTAGACCATGATGCTGCTGTCCAGGTAGACCATGATGCTGCTGTCCAGGTAGACCAGTTCTGCTGTCCAGATAGACCAAGTGCTGCTGTCCAGGTAGACCAGTTCTGCTGTCCAGATAGACCAAGTGCTGCTGTCCAGGTAGACCATGTTCTGCTGTCCAGGTAGACCAGTTCTGCTGTCCAGATAGACCAAGTGCTGCTGTCCAGGTAGA
>SSNS01000140.1:917057-951689 GCA_006937985.1 Aphyosemion australe
GTATGAAAAGATGTTTACAGCGGCTGCGCAGTGGACCTTGCAGAGTTAGGGCGATTCAACTAGGAGCGGAATTTTTGGCAAACAGCGTCTCCTGCTGGGGAAAAAGTGAAAGCCATGTTAAATACTCGGTTTTATTTTATTATTATTATTATTTTTTTTTATTATTATTATTATTATTATTATTATTATTATTATTATTATTATTATTATTATTATTATTATTATGTGGTAAAATCTCTATTTTGATATGAGCTCCATTTTCTGTACTTTTTAAAATAATGAGAATTTACATTTAGGCTATATGAAAAAGAAAATCTACATTATTTTAAGAAGAAAGAAAATTGTGTGATGATATTGACACTTAGTTGTTAAACACAAATAGACACCAAAGAACCACAGATTATTTATCCATCCATCCATTTTCTGTAACCGCTTATCCCAACAGGGCCGCGGGGGGCTGGTGTCCATCTCCAGCAATCACTGGGCAAACAGGCGGATTATTCAATTAGATAAAAATGTAAAAGCAAATAAACACAACAGACAAGAGGTACATGAGGCCGTGTTCCACCCCCACCTGCTTTCTCCATTCATAATTCCATCTTCCTGGTTCTGTCATCATATGGTGCTCACAAACAATGATATCTCTAAAAGGATCATCGTTATGTAGCAAAGAGCCATTTCTATGTTAGAGTATAAAAGGAAGGATGCTGATTGCTCTCATGATCCATCGCTGTCTGACGCTCTGAAAAGCTTCAACACCCATTTCAAGTCATCAAATTCTTCTCACTGCACCAAGTTCACAGTTCCACTCTCTTTAGTGTGCCAGCAGCCGATGTCAGAAGGATGCTGTGGAAAGCAGTTGGCCCAGTCATCATCACACCAGGAACCCCCTGGGACCCTGAGATGTTTTACACTGTCCCTGAGCTGCTAGTGTCCTGGTCCCAGAACATTTAGCTGTAACATAGCAATGTGATGATCATCCAGCAGCTCTCACCCCGGTTGTCATACAGATCCTGAAATGTTTGTCTTAGGCCCACACCAAACATTCATACCCACAGCTGTGCACACTCAGGACTAACTGGACTAACTGGTGTGTCTGATGCAGCAGCACCCTGCCCTCATTCACCACTCCATGAAATATTCACCCTCGTTCCTTCAGGCTGAATATTGACCTGCCTCACATCGGGGATGCTGAGGGACAGCTTCTTCCCTGAGGCTGTGAGGCTCATGTCCAGGTAGACCAGTTCTGCTGTCCAGATAGACCAAGTGCTGCTGTCCAGATAGACCAAGTTCTGCTGTCCAGGTAGACCAAGTTCTGCTGTCCAGGTAGACCAGTTCTGCTGTCCAGATAGACCAAGTTCTGCTGTCCAGGTAGACCATGATGCTGCTGTCCAGGTAGACCATGATGCTGCTGTCCATGTAGACCATGATGCTGCTGTCCAGGTAGACCAGGTGCTGCTGTCCAGGTAGACCATGATGCTGCTGTCCAGGTAGACCAAGTGCTGCTGTCCAGGTAGACCATGATGCTGCTGTCCAGGTAGACCAGGTGCTGCTGTCCAGGTAGACCAGTTCTGCTGTCCAGATAGACCAAGTGCTGCTGTCCAGGTAGACCAGGTGCTGCTGTCCAGGTAGACCAGTTCTGCTGTCCAGATAGACCAAGTGCTGCTGTCCAGGTAGACCAGTTCTGCTGTCCAGGTAGACCAAGTTCTGCTGTCCAGGACCTCTGACCCCTGAGCTGGGATTTTTTTTAGTTTGTGTGGTAGCTTCAGGTAACATGCTTTTAGTTAGTGAACTGAATCTGAATCTATTGAAACAGCCTTACACCAAGTAAAATATCATCTGATTCTGCTACGATACGTTTATAACTGCAGTTGAGATAAGATAGTAAAATTTATACTAGAGACCACTTCATGGTGTAGATCATTGGTTTTCACTATTATTAGTTTGATTGTTTTCATCTGACTTTAAAAGGACCTTTAAATTTTTATATAGTCTCTTTATCATAGCTCTCCTGATTCTGTTTGCTCCCGTGTGAATTAGTTATAGGGTTTATGTTTCTATAAAGCCTCAATAACATTAATGCATAAAGTATCATAAGCTGTGTTAGCATCATCATTGACATAAACATCTTTATGAAGCCTGCCTGAAGGGCTTTGGACAGTAGAGCTGAGAAAATTAATCTAATAATTGATGCATCGCGATGTGGACATAAATGATTATGAATCGAATCGATTGTTATGTAATGCAGTTTGTTCTTTAACCATAGCATAAATATGTGATTCTAAAGCTGCTCCAAAGACATTAGAAGTTAAAATATGGACCCATTCTGGATTTTATCAACTAAATTGAAGGCAAGAATTGGACATGTCCTACATGTTTTCAGTATATTTTTAAGACTTTGTTAGCATCTGCAGAGCAGACCATGATGCTGCTGTCCAGGTAGACCAGTTCTGCTGTCCAGGTAGACCAAGTTCTGCTGTCCAGGTAGACCAGTTCTGCTGTCCAGATAGACCAAGTTCTGCTGTCCAGGTAGACCATGATGCTGCTGTCCAGGTAGACCAGTTCTGCTGTCCAGATAGACCATGATGCTGCTGTCCAGGTAGACCAAGTTCTGCTGTCCAGGTAGACCAGTTCTGCTGTCCAGGTAGACCAAGTTCTGCTGTCCAGGTAGACCAGTTCTGCTGTCCAGGTAGGCCATGTTCTGCTGTCCAGGTAGACCAAGTGCTGCTGTCCAGGTAGACCAGTTCTGCTGTCCAGGTAGACCAGTTCTGCTGTCCAGATAGACCAAGTGCTGCTGTCCAGGTAGACCAGTTCTGCTGTCCAGATAGACCAAGTGCTGCTGTCCAGGTAGACCAGTTCTGCTGTCCAGGTAGACCAGTTCTGCTGTCCAGATAGACCATGATGCTGCTGTCCATGTAGACCATGATGCTGCTGTCCAGGTAGACCAGGTGCTGCTGTCCCGGTAGACCAAGTGCTGCTGTCCAGGTAGACCAGGTGCTGCTGTCCAGGTAGACCATGATGCTGCTGTCCAGGTAGACCAGGTGCTGCTGTCCAGGTAGACCAGTTCTGCTGTCCAGATAGACCAAGTGCTGCTGTCCAGGTAGACCAGTTCTGCTGTCCAGGTAGACCAGTTCTGCTGTCCAGATAGACCAAGTTCTGCTGTCCAGGTAGACCAGTTCTGCTGTCCAGGTAGACCAAGTTCTGCTGTCCAGGTAGACCAGTTCTGCTGTCCAGGTAGACCAAGTTCTGCTGTCCAGGTAGACCGTGATGCTGCTGTCCAGGTAGACCAGGTGCTGCTGTCCAGGTAGACCATGATGCTGCTGTCCAGGTAGACCAGGTGCTGCTGTCCAGGTAGACCATGATGCTGCTGTCCAGGTAGACCAAGTTCTGCTGTCCAGGTAGACCAGTTCTGCTGTCCAGATAGACCAAGTGCTGCTGTCCAGGTAGACCAAGTGCTGCTGTCCAGGTAGACCAGGTGCTGCTGTCCAGGTAGACCATGGTGCTGCTGTCCAGGTAGACCAGGTGCTGCTGTCCAGGTAGACCAGTTCTGCTGTCCAGGTAGACCAGGTGCTGCTAGACTATAGACCAGACGCTGCTGACTGAGCCTCTCTAAGCCAGAAAATACCAGGTCTTTTTTTTTTTCATACCGAAACATTTCTTCTCTTTTATGTGTACTTTCTCATAATTGTCTTAGAAATGGCCTTTCATCACCTCACCATTACAAAAGTCTTTTTAATTGACAAAAATGCGCAAACGACCAGAAGATGGCGCATACGTCCTGTTCAGTTTGCTCCAGGGCCTGCGTCCATCACCTGCGCTAAGAAAAGACCAAACCTTAATAAAATAACTTCATATCAACTCTTTTCTTCTGGAAACGTGTTTTCAGCCTGTCTTTTATTTGGATCTTTTTATTTCTACAAGCCCGGGTGGGTTTTAATTGCATTTCCTGTCTAAATGGTTCTAATTGGATTTCACAGCGTAGCTGGTCTGATGAAGGAAAATCCTCCTAAAGCTGGCTCCCTGCTTGTCTCTGTATCCTGTTTGAAACAAGACCACAGCCTGGCGAAACCTGAAAGACGTCATGTGACTCTCGGTTGTGGCAAGATAACCGCGCAACAAGAGATGGAGAGGGAGGGAGGAAGAGAGGGAGAGCCAAGGAGGAGCCTACTGCTATAAGATTCACTCCACGCACCATCAGCACCAAAACTTGCAGTCCTCCCACCCATCCCCATCTCCCTCCAGCGCGCGCGCGCGCACGCGGGAGCTTCATAATTTGATTCTTCTAACCCAGCTTGGAAGGTGCACAGGTGCATCCCGGGTTACTGCTCGCTCCCTGCTGACTTGATTATGGTCACAACCCCCGAGGTGCCAAGGTGGAGCCACCGCGCGTATCTCGGATCGGTGCGCTTCTCCAGGGGCTGGGATGCGCACCGGGCACCTCTCGCTTCCTGCCGAGTTTCGGGTCTGAGCAGGAGACCAGCGCCGCCCCGGGGCGCAGGGACAGGAGGAGCCAGTCGACCCGGAGCAGGATGCCGGTGATGAGAGGGCTGCTGGCCCCTCAGAACACCTTCCTGGACACCATCGCCACCCGCTTTGACGGCACCCGTGAGTAACGACATCTTGACTTGTTCTCTCCTGGCTGTTCCGTCTCCACACGCTTACTTTTACATTTAAATCCGCGCGCTCAGAAAACTTATTGTCTTCCAGTTCCACCTTTAGATGATTCAGGATGATCCCCAAGAGGCACCATGTCCTCCTGGATCTCAGAAACCCTAAAAGTTTAATCATGAGACTTTTTTATATTCTTGTTAATCTGCAGCTGCTTTGGTCTCAGGGTTCATCCTGTTGAAGTCCACCTGTGGAATCAGACAGGTGGAGAGGAAGTCCATCAGAAACCAGATGAGCCAGTCTCATGATCCGTGTTACATCAGGAGGTGATTGGAGGAAGGCAGCTGAGGCATGCTGCTGACAGGGAGGCAGTATGCACAGACCATGTTTTTCTCCCTTTTCTTTGGCGAGGGTGTCTTGTGAACAGATGCGATGAGCAGCCCGTGTGTGTTTGGACCCATGCTGGGTTGGTGGGCGGGCGAGAGATGCTTAGACCATGTTTGTCTCTTTTTCTGTTGGTTTTTCAGGGTGAAGGGAGTTTGTGACTGCCAGAGTCTCTCCCTAAACCAGTTATGTGTGACAGCAGGAGAGAGAAGACGATGTGAACAACAAAGAAAACACATTAGATGGGATCTCTATCTTTTACCCTCACTAATAGGACCTTGGTGGTTGGGTTTTCTTCCACATTTGTATTCACTTGGACAATCAAACAGATTTGTCGTGCTGCCCTGCTGTGATGTGCCTTTTCTCTTGTCATGTGTTGCATTCTGCAGGAGGAAGGTTCATAAGCGTGCATTTCTCACAGATGGACAGAGATCAGCAAAATGCAAATGATCCTGATTTTGTTCAGCAAATCAGCTCCTGTCAGCTAAAGAAGTGGTCTGCTGCAGCTATTTTCCTCTGAGTGGCTAAAACACGGCCCTTCCACTTGCCGAGGTGTGGTAATTACACATTTCCAGCAGCAGTCATTGTAATTAACACAAAGGGACGTCAAGAATTCATCCTGGCCTTTCTGCCTGTTGGAGGAGGATGATGAGGAGGAGGGGGAGGGGATGAAATGAGGGCTTTTGGGGTTGGGTGATGAGAGGAGAGAGCAGGGGGTGGGGGGGTGTATCTGATGCGAAAAGATGCGTTTATGAAAGTTTATAACTGCTGTGAGATTAAAGCCAGTCTGCTGAGAATGGTCTGATATCTGTGTGTGTGTGTGTATGTGTGTGTGTGTGTGTGTGTGTGTGTGTGTGTGTGTGTGTGTGTGTGTGTGTGTGTGTGTGTGTGTGTGTGTGTGTGTGTGTGTGTTTTCTGCTAAAAGGTTTTTTTGTTATGCTGTGAATCATCTGGAAACCACGATTACCATAAAACGCCACCCGCCTCTCCCAGAGTGATACCTAAGAGCTGTTCGTTTGCTCTTAATTGACTGAAATCAGAACTCTGCAAGGCCCGTGTTGCTCTGAGAAATCTCTTCCATTGACTTTTCAGAATCCAAAACACGTCACCGTCAAACGGAACCAACAGCAGTTCACAGAGAAAAGCACAACATGAGATTACCCAAGATTTAAAACTAAAGAAAGAGCAAAAGCTTTACAATGCTTTCAGACAAGGAGATAAGTGATTTATTAAAAATATTCACTTTGACTTTGACAGGCAGACTCTGAACAGCATAACTGATTTTTACACATCAGTTGTGATGATGAGGAGCGTTTGTGGGTTTATGTGTCATGTTGCTTTGGCGAGAAACAACAGAATATTCTGTGGACTGATGAGAATAACAGGAAAGGTTTGCATCCCAGTAGAAAACCCAAAAACGACATCATAGCAACAGTCAGACGTGGTGATGGTAGTGTGATGGTCTGGGGCTGCTCTGCTGCTTCAGGACCATAATGGAATCATGAATTATCTAGCAGAACATCCTCAAGGAGAACATCTGACCTTTGACCTTAAACAAGCTGTTCAGGTAGGAAAAACCTCTAATGTTGCTGAAACTGGGTAAAGAGTGGGACACATCTAGCACAGTGATGTCAGAGGCTCGTTATCAGCACCTGACTGCCGTTTTTGCCACCTAGCATCAGTTATATTTTCACGTGGGTCCAGGTTGATTTGGATAAAGTTTGGATTTTTTAGCACTGTATTACTTTTTAATATAATAGTTTGGGATTAGTGTAACCCCTTAAGTAGAAATAATTTTAAAATCCTTCTTACATGAACCCAGTTTGAATCAGATTAGTTCAAAAAAATTTTAATTTGAAACAAATTTTATTTGATTTATTACTGTTTTACAGAAATTTGTTACTCATAAAGAACCAGATCAGATTATAGTAATAAAAATATTTACCTGCTTGAGACATCCAAATAAAATGAATCATCATGGAAACTCTATAATCACTAGAATCTAGACTAACCGCAGCAGCAGCGAAAAGACTTAGCTCTGCAGGTCGGTCTAGCCACGATCAATGAACAAAACTCAGTTCCTGAAACAAACCCTCACCAGATGCTACAGAGGTGCTACTTCAGATTTTATTCACAGTGATGAATAAAATGCTTCCAACATTAAGCAAACTTTGGTCATCACACACATTCAGACCCTGAAGGACCTCCATACTGGCTGGGAGTGCTGCATCACACCGCAGCTAGACAGCAGAGCTTCTGAATCATACACTTGGAAGAAGGTTCTTATTTATAGACCCCTCTCATGCTGTAGCCAACACCTCGCAGAACAGCATGACAACACACACACACACGCAAATACACACACATGCACGCATGCACACGATGTGAAACCAAACCTGACACATGACTAAGTGTCTTGTGAATTTACATTTCATTTTTCCAACCTGTAATCAGGAGCTGTGAGTTCTCATTAATCTGTTTCAGTTCAAACAAAGACGCCAAAGTCTGAAGAAAAATAAGCAGCGATGAGAAACAGAAAGACGAACCTCATGCTTAGTTGGATCGATGTCTGTTTGTGGCTGTGCCGTCCAGAAAAAGGCAGCAGCTGTGCGGGTCCACACGAGTCATTCGGCTCTATTAATTGAGTGGGTCTTGGCTTGGTTCTAATCAGGTTAGGACCTGATCCCGCTCGTCACATGAACATGTCAGGCAGAAGGCCCCCCGCTTCTCTCAGGCTTCGGTTTAATCAGAGGTGGGACCGACTAGCACCCTAACGATCAGGTCACATTAGCAAGTAAAAACAGATTTACTCAAAAGTGCCAAAAAAATTTAGACTATTCCACAAAGCCCTCACTCTTAAGTTTCATCATGTCAGCTTGTTTAATTTGGTGCACCTGCTGTGGTGCCAAAATAGAATCACGTCAAACCTGCTGGGAACTTGATTTCTTTTTAGTTTGATTTAAGTATTTTTTAGTTTTACCCATTTTCTTTGAAGACTAGATGTTGCAGCCTAAGCATGTATCTGATAGTGTAGACGTACTCCTGGGCAGCTCATCCTCGGTACTCTCAGAGTCCAGAGAAGACATTTAAGTTACTCCAGGGCCGGCCCAAGCCTTTGTGGGGCCCTAAGCAGGTTTTCCTTTGGGGCCCCCATACCAGCAAGCAGTGTTGTGTCTGAACGAGTTCATTGAATGATCGTTCATAACTTGTTCATATTTTTTGTGAACGTGAACTAAATTTGCTCATATTTTGCCTGATGAATGTGCGCACGCTCATTCTGCCGTTTGTAAACGGGTTTATGAATAGCACACTCTCGCAGTTCAAGAGCTCCAAATTTCATGGCGCTAAATCCATAACTAAAAGTTTCCCATTAACCGTACAAAAAATGTTTTCTTATGCTACCTTGGTGCTCTTGGGGGGCCCCTGGTGGTGCGGGGGCACCAAGCAGTCACTTAACTCGCACATGTCTAGGGCTGGCTCTGTGTTACTCCATCTCCTTCTTGGAATTGGGACGTGTCAAATGATCTGAAAACTTTTCCTCCTCCTCCCCTCAGCTGTTCCCTGCTGTTCATTAATTGCCTCCCACTGTTTTCGTGCATATCTATGTGCACACACTACGTGAGAAAATGAGTCGAATGGCTGCAGGGCTGAAGACTGTCACCACGTCCCTGTGACTGTCATGTACCTGCGTACATCTGTGCTTGTGCATGTTTGACAGCCTGTTGAGGCGTTGTCGTGCCTCAGGTGTGTTGCTTTGTGCTTACCCTCCTCCTCACCCACACTCCTGGCTTCCACGCAGGAGCAGATGTAATGATAGGCCTTATAATGGATCTGCCTGGCTCTCTGACTGTGCTCTGCTGCCAAGCTATGCTGTTTATGTCCTAAACCAAATAACACAACTTGGAGACTGCGACCATGCTAATCGTGAGCTCTGTTAATCCACATATGGATGATGAAAATCACTGATAATATCTGGCTAATGTGCAGCCAGTGCAACTCTCATTCTGGTTGCTGTTCTGGGACAATGGGCTAAAATAATGAATTATTTAAACACACAAGTTTGGTTGATTGCTATGTTTGTTAATAATTGCTGCATTTTATTTGATTAAGGTTGATAATGATGGAATGTAAGAGTCAACGCTGCTCCAGCTGTAAACCTGACTAGCCTAACATTCACTAGCATTACATTAAGACCACATGATGGTGAATTTTATGGATGCAAACCACCAGCAATTATAATAACTAGACAAGATGATGTCCTGTTTGTTTACATGAAGCATGGGGGGACTTAAAAGCTGTACTGAAACCAGCCACCAGGGGGAGTTTTGGTTTCCTGTAGCCTCTACCTCTCTTACATCCCTCTGAGTATTGAATGTCATCTGTTACTGACAATAAAGGTTTTTCTGTGTGTGTGTGTGTGCGTGCGTGCATGCGTGCGTGCATGCGTGCGTGTGTGTGTGTGTGTGTGTGTGTATTAATCCCAGTAAGACTGGACTCATCCTCTGGATTTAGACGGTCAAAGGCAGCATGTAAAGCAGGCAGGAGGTGTGTGATACTGTTAGGATAACACTCTTCACAGACTCTTAGCTTTTCACATCACATTTACATTATGACACAGTGTTGAAAATCTACCCAATTTCTTTGTTGTCTATTTCTTGGGTTTTAGGGTCAATTTGGGAATAATCTCAGAGGTCATGGATCACATGACAGCAAGAGAAGCACAGAAACTGTCTTCTGTTCTAAGCGAGTATCAATAGCTACGTTAAAGAATCACTGCTGGGAGCCATGTTGGTTTTATTCATCTGACCAGCCTTTTAGCAGCTTCTATTGACTGTTTTTGCTCATCTAAATCTTTCCCCGCTGCACAAACTCACTGAGGAGGAATTCACCAGAACTCTCCCTCCAAATGTAACTTTTTGACAGAAATGCTGTTTGAAAACTCACAAAATTCTTTTTAGTTTCAAGGTGAACTTTACAGATTAGCTGCAAAAACAACTCAAACAGGCAGACTGAACTCAATTCCAAAGATCCGCCATGCTCATCAAAAACCAAGAAAATGGCTGTAACACCACCAGTTTCACAGGTAATGGGCTAACATTTGATGCGTTAGTAGCCGAGAGCCATTAACAACATTTATTGTAGATGTCATGTTATTTTCAGGATTTAGAGGATGATAAACATTCCTTCATTTCTCAAGTCATTCTTAAGTTTTAATGAAGTCACCTTTGCACCTTTGTATTAACTAATGATCCACATGAGGTCCTGCAGATGGTCATTATTGATTTTATATTTGAGCTGTTTTTCTTTCATCATTGATCAGAACTGACACAGAGATGTTGTGACACAACATAACGATCCTGGTGCAGACCTTTCATAATAAAGCTACACATCCTGTTAGTGCATTTTTAAACAAGACAAAGCAAATGAGCACTAAAGAATACATTTTCACAACGAATTGTTCTGTTTAGTGCTTGGTAACATCTTGAACTCCATCTGACTTGTTACCAAACGGAGCTCTTTATTCAGCTTGTCAAAAGCACAACAAGGAATGTCTGAACTCACTGGAGACAGGTGGAAAGCACAGACAGGTAGAGAAGGAGACAGAGCCAGAAATAGTCACCAAACCAGGTGGTCACTGAGGATGTCAGCGTGTGCGTAAGAAGTGAGGGAAGCAAAGGACGAGCCTGCAGGAGGACAGGGACGGAGGCTGGAACTGTAAGAGCAGCAAACCACGGTGAAGAAGTGACATTCACACTGCTCTGTGGTCATTTGTTCAAAATGGAAGCAGAACGAATCAGCTCTGAGTGTTTAAGACTCACGTTTCCTTAAATGTCCCTTTTATTGTTATGTTTAAGCTCAGGTAAGCCCACCACACCTGGAGCTGGTGAATGTAGTCAGACATGGTTGTTATCCTGACAGCATGACTTATTTAAAATGTGGTTTAAAGCTTCAAATGTGCTTTGACATTCATGCAAGAAGCTGTTTAAACAAGAGTAACAATTCAAAGGTTCATTATTAAGTGCATCGGGGGGTGGATCAGTGGAAAGTATCACGATCCAATCATTAAGAACGGGACGCTCACAATGATTGGATGAGGTTTTTCCAGGATTGTACTTTGAAGAAGTGATTACAATTATTCTTTTATTTTAATTTTTTTTGACAAAACATTTAACTTGCTGGTTGCCATACATACGTGAAAAACATTTCACTCAATATGGCAAAAAAAATGCTGCAGAAAAACATCTCCTACCTTTAATGGAGGGACATGATTTGTTGTCATAAATAATACAACAGATTCACATTATTATAAATAATGTAAAAAGAGTTGATGTAACTTTATCATAAAATAAATGACAACAACCAAACTCAGTGCTGAAAACTCAGGTGAACATCCAGGTGTCTGTATTCCACCACCACCTCCTGCTCTGTTCCCTGGAGGGCGAGTGAGGTGAAAGGAAAACGAGAGTCCAGTGTCTGCTGCTGCTGACCTGACCTCAGAGAAGCAACACATCAGTGGTCAGTCTGTCAGATAGTCGATAAGCCAGGCAGCTGTGGCAGCGTTCCCTTCTCTTTCTTTAGCTTCCTGGATTAGATTTCTAGTCACATTGTGTGTGATGTACTGGAGAACTGAAGGACCTGAAGATGCTGGATCAGAGTGACCTCACCGAAGCAGGGTGATGACTCTTCAACCCAAATCCAGGTTAGATTTCCAGTGTAGACATCAGACATGTCAACGCTTCACCTCAGCCAATCAATGACCTTAAAAACGAAAGAAGAAATGCTACTAGTGTTAGTCCAGTTACATTTAACTCCAGTCTGCAGCATTTTCAAGACAGATATTTTATAGAATCTGGAGCCTTGTTCTTGCTAACTCTTTTTTGTAGGAAACAAATCTTTAGTATTTTTCTTAATTAAAAAACTCTAAACCACAAAATGTTTTCTTGCAATTTATCATAAAGAATGAAATGTTCTGCATGCAGAGAGCGTCATATTCACCAAACTGGACGTTCCTGTTGATTTCTACACATTATTTGGGAGTTATATATCAAGTTGTTGGTAATTGAAAAAGTAGCTTGAGATATTTTTAGAGCTGACTTTGTTTCTAATTCACCGTTAGCATTTTTAGCACAACGTTAGCCACTAATATCAGAGTAAAACATAGAGATGCCGTTGCTTCTTAGGGTACAAGAAATAACTTCTGGGCCTTTTACTGGCTAATCTAGTGTCCATAACTATTGGGGCGACACACCAAACTGGTTTCTGTGGTAACTCTGGGAGAGTTTAGCTTGTAGCTACATTGCATTGCTTCATCATTGTTTTTCATTAATAGATCTATGCTTCCAAAACATTTACCTCAAATTTGAGAAACACAAACCTTCAGAAGAAAAACTTACCTCAACTACTCTTTCAAATTTTATAGTTTTAGAATCTAAAACTGTGTAATTTACATGCTGCTGTTTCAACAAAAAAATCCACAAAACTATTGGGATTTATATAATTTTTAAAATAGTGAGTCTCAGTGACATACACATTTATTTAAATTATGATTTATTAAATAAAATGTATTACAGTTTTATTAAAATAAAGGTATTAATTGGCTTTAATATTTCTGTCTTGATTGAAGAAGATGAATATATATTTGTAAGGACATGACGGTGCTTTATTAAAGGGGTCCTCCTCTGGAGGGGCCAGTGGGGTGGCCCCGGGCCCCCACCAGCCACCCCTTGGGGGCGCCACTGTTCTAGAGATGCAAGAACTGCAAGTTGGTAGAGTAAATTAAGAAACCTTGCAAACGTTTCAGGATCTCTTAACAACTTCCTCAAGGACAGCATCAGCCCCGTGAGATACTGTTTACAAACCACTACAGAAGAGTCGAACGTGCTTTAGAAGATGAAGACTACTCATACAAATAATTCCCAGAGCTACAATAAATCCAGCCCTAACAGTTAATATTATGAAAATCTCAAAAATAGATAAAGTGGTTTGCAAGAACCTTTATCTTCTGCTTCCTTTAGACCAGAGGTCACCAACCTGGTGACCCCAGGAACCATATAAGGTGCCCACAGGCCTTTTCTCCAAGAAGTCTATAATAAAAAAAAATTCTGCTGCCATTTTTTTTAATCACAAATGCATTAATGTAGATTTTAAAAACTACAATTTCTTTAAAAAACTTTAAAATATTTTTATTAAACTTGAAGTTTAGTTTAACTTTGATCTATTCTACTTCAAAGGTATCAACCTGGTAGTCCTTTGCGTGGCTCAATACCCATGAAGTAGCTCTCAGCTTCACAAAGGTTGGTGACCCCTGCGTTAGTTGATTTAGTTCTGCTGTTCTGGATCTTTCTACAGAAGTTCAAACCTTATGGTGAAGCTATGACTTGGTCTTGGCTGCTAACTGTGCTACTAATGTGCTACTATTAGTTCACCTATTGAATTAATTATAGATTCACTCAGATAAAGACAATAAAGTTTCTCTTACTCTTACTAAATAGAACTTCTACTAAGAAATCACAGTGTAGCCATAGAAACACTGCTTGTTATATGTGGTGTGTGTGTGTGTGGTGTGTGTGTGTGTGTGTGTGTGTGTGTGTGTGTGTGTGTGTGTGTGTGTGTGTGTGTGTGTGTGTGTGTGTGTGTGTGTGTGTGTGTGTGGGTGCGGGGTGTGCCTGTGCCTGCTCTGTCTTCTCAATCCCCAGTGAGTCGTAGCGGATGGCTGCTCATACTGAGCCAGGATCCTCTGGAGGTTTCTTCCTGTTAAAAGGGAGTTTTCCTTCCCACTGTCGCTAAATGCTTGCTTAGTATGAGGATTGTACCAACACAATGACACTAGTCAGTGTCTTGATGCAATCTGCTGGGTCCCTTATATAGGAAACTTTTTTACTGATTGGCTTATGAACTGAACTGTATTGGAATGTTTACTTTGTGAAGTGCCTTGAGACGACTCTTGTCGTGATCTGGCGCTATATAAATAAACTGAATTGAATTGAATTGAATTAACTTCTGCATTGTGATTATGATGGTGTGGAGATGACTAGAGGTAATTGGACCACATACATTACTCTGTAATGAAGCCAAAAGAAGCTCCCAGAACCAAGTGCTTCCTAGTAAGGACACAAATAATCCTCCTTTTAGTGAAATCTGGATAAAAGACTAAGACATGTTTTTAAGGAAAAGGGATTCTGGCAAAAATGCTGGGAGGAGAGATTGTCACGGTGCAAATCAGCTGGACTTTTCCCAGTCAGTCAGATGGACAACATGTTACAGCCAAGCGACCCAAACAAGACTTGGCAGTGAAGGCCTGGGGTCTGTCACTCCGTACCTCCAGTCGCTCGCTGGTCGAGATGCCGAACAGACGCTGCTGTTGTCACGGTGACACATCAGCCTTAGTGCTTGATTTTAGATCTTATTGTGCATCTTTGTTGTGTGCAAATAGTCAGATTTGTACTTTATTTCATTAGGCTTGTGTTCATGCCCACTTGTTTGTTTTGGGACTGGTAGATGAGTATTAAATTGGACCATTAGGCCGTCCACTTCTGTCCAGTTTGTCATCGCTTCCTGCTTTTGTGTAATTGCAGCAAATATTGACATTGGAGAAGGCAGCAGGCCTGTCTCCCTCTTCCAGCACTAAACGACCAGTGACTAACCTCGGACCAATGAATCGTATTTTCCATGGCAGGGTTCTGAGAACGGCAGCTGCTTGGAGAAATAAAAACATTTATCTGTTATTAGATTCATCTGAATGGCTTTATTAAGTTAAACTCAGGTCTTGGTCATGTTGAGTGTATCCTCTTGTATTTAATTTATTTCAGGTTTGACCAGACGATTTGCAGAAACTCTTCAGAAAGAAAACGTTAAATCATGGCAAAATGAATTTTAGAAGAAGCACCATAATTCTCCACCCCTCTGAGGACACATGCTGCTCCTACAACCCTTCTGCTTTGTTTGAGTACTGATAAGCTGCCCTACTCAAACGACACACGTTCTCCCTGCAGAAGATGTAAATGTATGTATTTATACATTCACAGCACAGAATGCGTGTTAACCTCCGGAGGTGTTTATTTCATTCCCCCTTTTCGCTCCTCATTCCACGTGGCCTGTCAGCTGCAGGCGGAGGCAGCGATGACTGACTGGTGCGCTTAGCTCCACAGCTCTCCACCATCACAGTAATTGGTGGTGCGTGTGAATCCAGCCTCATTCACTACATTTTATGTTTGTGTGTGTGTGTGACTTGTCATGCATTACTTCTGCAGCTTCCAGCTGTTTGCATTATTACCACTTTTTCTTAATATAGCCTGCTGAAGTCGTAAGATTATGCAATTATGTCGGTGTGTCAAACTGATGAGCCAGAATCATGCATGAATAAGCCACCGGCGCTGTTCAGTCAATTTGATTAGAGCTTGATAATTATTGAAGTATTAAAACAGGGCGGGTGAAAAATAATGTTGTGTATTGTTGTAGAGAAAAGGAGGGAGGGGAGAATAATTCAGTTCATTATGATTCAAACAGAGCTTTAAACGTTCTGGTGGGAGTTTGATGCAAAACGTTTGATCTATTCAGCGGTGCCAGTTATGTTTGAAACCTACATCCGTGATCGAGTTACACATTTTAAAATCACCTGGATCAAACGGAGAAAACAGCAGCCAGCAGTGGCTCTTCTGAGCATGCCTTTAGCACCACTGTTAGTGCTGCAGCCTTGAAGTCATGTTGCTGCTCGAATAGCGGTGACATCTCTTGCATGACAAATACACACACACACACACACACACGAGAAATGTTTTCAAACTTTTCAAAAGCTCTTCTGCTAAAATCCTAAACATTTAAAGCAGAAATTAGGAGTTTTTGTCAGACGGCACCATCTAGAGGTGTAAAAATGTAGTGCCCCTTAAGCCGCTCTCCACACTTCCATGATTACAGCTGGAAGCGACACTTCTTATTCGTGAATGGCGCCGGCCAACAGAGCTGAAACACTTTGTTTTACATGATCATTCTCATGTTATGCTGATTATTCATTTATATATTTTTTAAAGACCTAAAATAATCAGTGGAACATAGTACTTGTCACCAACTCAGCATTTGTTGAGGTACGTCCTCAAACACTCGCGACCGCTCTAGGATTGACGTCTGTACATAAACAGATGTCTAACGGCGTTGGCTGATGCTGAACAGCGCTCAGGTCAAATTGAATGGGCTCTACAGGACAGGAGACGGGCTTTAAAAAAAACTGATGTACACAGGACAAACAACCACGCACACACTCACACCTAAGGACAATTTAGAGAGACCAATCAACCTGACAGTCATATTTTTGGACTGTGGGAGGAAGCCAGGGTACCTGGAGAGAGCCCACGCGTGCACAGGGAGAACATGCAAGCTCCCTGCAGGGAGACCCCAGGCTGGGATGTGAGCCCGGGACCTCTTTGCTGCAAGGCAACAGCGCTAACCACTGCACCACTGTGCAGCCCCCATATAGGACACACAATTACATTTTTCAAAAAATTCTACTTCAATCATTGTATCTGTGTTGTTGGATAAGAGGTAACCAACATGGCTGCTCACTGCTGTCCCACAGAACTTAAGCATGAGGTCACGTGTGCTTTTCCAGTATTTCCAGGATAATCTGAGTTTGGAGCCGTGGTGTTCGTGCCTCATGGTCATCTATTGAGAGCTTGTTGTGCATCTGCGCTGTGATTTCAGATTATTTATAACAAACGCTGAGGAGCAGGCCCCAATCTCTGGTTTCTCAAGAGGTGTTAACCTACTGAGCTTGTCAGTATTCTGGCAGAAACTTAGAAATACAAACACACATTTTATAACAGAATATTCTTGGTTATTATACTATGTTCCACTGATTATTTTAAACCAACATAGCGCCATCTGGTGGGGCCCGACCCCACTGGCCCCTAATGCAGAGACGCCACAGTTGACTGCTGCTATTTCCATCAAACTGAATCATTATAGAACAAAAAACTCAATTAGTGACTCCGGCTAGAGTGAAGAGTTAATCAGCGATCTTGTTATTCACTTATCATTGTTACTGACCGTGGATCTCTTTAGTATGCAGCTGAGATGGTCCTGATGTGTCGTTCGGCTGTCAAACGTAAACAGGAAAAATACCAGGACAGTAAAATAACAGAAGCAGCAGGAGAAGAATCAGCAATTATGAGGATGAAGATGGAGGGTATCAGACGCTGCACAAGGCTGTAATTTACATGTTGTTAAAAGTTGTTTCTGTCTTCTCATCACTCAGTGTCACCTTAACCTTCCTTCTTTACAGTTACTGAAGCATGCAGAAAACTCATCATCATCTCCTAATGTGACCTTTGAACTCACAAGTTCTGTTTTACTGGACTTGACCCGAGTTTCTCTCTGATCGTGAGTGGGTATGGCAAACTGGCAGACTTTTAGGAACAACCTTTGTTACTTCATGCAGAACAAAAGATGCAATATTTCCCCAGAGGGAGCGAGGCTGTCTGCAGAGAGCACGCTGTGGTCAGTGGAGAAACATCTGAGTAAGGAGAAAACTTTTATTCCAGATAATCACACACACGAAAATCTTTTTATGTTATTTCATCGAGTTACGTAACGGTTCAAGGATGTTCACCGTAGAAGAGTCAAGATTTTATAAATTCATCTCTACATCCAGAGCATGACGTTTCTATCATGGGTGTTTTTGTTTAATTTCTTTATTAGTTTAAAACTTCTAGTTAGGTCTTTTGTATCCGTTTTTGCCCCTTTGTTCATGCTCATGGTCTCTTGTGTTCCCTTAGCTTGTCTCTGGGTTTTAGACTTCATCTTTCCTCAGTCTGATGGGACATATGAAGGCGTGTGTCTATGAAGCATTGATTTGAAGCTTGCTTCGTTTTACAGAAAACCAGGTGACTGGTGACAAACGACGGTTTACCTGGGTCACATGACTGGTTCATTTATCCAATCCACTTTTATTTGCAGAGCACTTGATACACAACAGTGTCGACCAAAGTGCTGAACAATAAAACAACAAATAAAATTTACTGTCATTTTTCAAAATAAAAGCAGCCGAAACCCAGTGTGCTGTCATGTGTCTAGCAGGGCTTCAAGTAGTTGAGCTTGTAGAAAAAATAGCTTTATATCTATGGCACTTACACACTAGCATGGGCCCTACGCGACTCCGCTGGACCCAGCCAGCTTCAGACCGGCCGCGTTGGTTTCACACTGCCTTAGGGATGAGGACGTAGTTGAGCACATGGGCGGTCTCCAAAATCGGCGTGAAAAAATTGGCGCAAAGATATCAGTGATGTCATGAGCGCATCTCCGAGCATGTGGGCGGGTCAAAGGAGCGCAGAGAAGTCCACTGTGTTCTGAGCAGCCTTGTGCTTTGGAGACTCTTTGCCCTCTGATATTTCATCCTGCTTTGCTGTGTGTGGCAGCACTGTGTGTGTGTGTGTGTGTGTGTGTGTGTGTGTGTGTGTGTGTGTGTGTGTGTGTGTGTGTGTGTGTGTGTGTGTGCGTGCGTGCGTGTGTGTGTGTGTGTGTGTCTGTGCGCTCCTCACAGCAGAGACAGAGAAAAAGGGCTTCAGTCAGAGGCTCGTTAACTCCTCTGCATCCAGAGTGATAATGAAGCGTGCATGTAGAAATCCCCCGCTGGCTGATTCTATCCGCTAATCGGAGGCTCCCCCTATGGTAGGCGTGAATTTGAGCCGGCCAATCAGTCAGCAGTGGGTGTGAGGTAGACCGCCTTGGGAAGTGGGCTGAAAAGACGTCCGGTTCGGCACCAGAAATCCCCGGGCTACCCAGATGTGAACACAATATATGCAGACCCGGCCATGAGGAGCTGGTGCTAGCGTGTAAGCGCCATTAGTGTTAGTAGCATTTTTAGGGCCAGAATATACTTGCTTTTTAACCTTGTGTTGGCACAGGCAGCAGGCTCCGTCTTTGTTCACATACTTGCTGCTTCACGGCGCTGCACTGTATGTAGTACTGGAGTGTTCCGCTAGGGGGCAAACTAGAGTACTCAGACTAGATAGAGAGCCAGGTTTCTAGATACAACCAAAACAAACATGGCGTCAATAAAAGAGATCACTAACTGGTTAATTTTGGGATCACGGCATAAAAAAAGACTAAAAAACTAGAGACGGA
The DNA here is from genome assembly GCA_006937985.1 of Aphyosemion australe. NCBI lineage: Eukaryota > Metazoa > Chordata > Actinopteri > Cyprinodontiformes > Nothobranchiidae > Aphyosemion > Aphyosemion australe. The sequence goes on from SSNS01000140.1 coordinate 936,165, forward strand.
GTCACCGGTGAGTGTGTCTCGCTCGTTTTGCCAACTCCACCTACTGGTTACTCGTATATTAAAGCATTCCGACATGTTGCGTTAGTTTCGGGGGACGTGCACAAAAAATGCTTCAAATCAATGCAAGTTACATGTCGCAGCCATTTTAAACACGCATACGTGTCGTTAAACAGCAAGTATATTCCGCCCCTTAGTAGTAGGTAATCGTTATTTGTTGTAGTGGTAGTAGTTGTAGTACGAGGTTTCCTCATAGCTTTAGACATCCCATCATTAAATTGATTTGTAAATTAATGCTGCACATGAAACATTTCTTCAACCCCCAACGCCTTCATCAGCTGCAGAAAGGAAATAGACGGGAATCGACCGAGTCAGGAAAAGACAGTCTCTTCTCTGTCAAAGGCCAGGAGAGAGCAGAGCGTGTCTCTGCAAGTAGAAGCTAACCATTAGCAAACCCACTGCATGGTGACGTATGTTCGGCTTGTGTCATTCTTGATGATAACACACCAATGTTACATTTCTTTACCTGAGAAGGGAGAGCTGAGGAGGTTGGAATTTGTCTTTGGAAGCACAAGAGTCACGTTGTTTTTAACCAATCAGATGAGAGACATTTGCCTATTGAATATTAATGAATTAAGACAAACTTCCACCCCGATACAGAATTTAGTTCGTTCGTGTTCGTTCGTTCGTTCTTTCGTACGTTATTTAGTTAGTTAATTCATTCGTACTAGAGACCGCTGTTGAAAAACTCATCAAACGAGTTGAAAAGTGAGTGAATGAGACCATTAATGATATACCATCAGCACAGGTGAACAAACCTCAAGAAAGGTAAACTAAAATTAAAAGTCCCAAAATGTGTCCTTGAGGAACACCAACACTACCATTCACCATTGGATAGACTTTATTACTGAACTCCCTGTTCCTAAATGTGGAAATATGATTTTATTTGTTGAATTACTTTAGCTGAAATATAAAACTTTAATAATTTGGTAATCTGAAGCTCGTGGTTAACCTTGGACAGCCCCTGCTTTCTAAACCCAAACTTCAAACCCTAAAGCATTTATGTGTAAAACGATTAGAAATAAGTAAACAGATGTCTCGTTAAAGTTTTGGAGGACATACTTTTACTATCTTATGTTTGAAGATTCAAGAAAAGGGGAGCAAATCATTTCTGATTTTGAATCAGTTCTTTAAAATGTAGGAACATCACCATAGAAAATGACACAATGAGCTGATACAGCGTTCTGAGATCCATCATTCAGTTATTTTGCCCTGTAATTTGTTCACTTCTGTTTTCCTCACATCAACAAAAAAGTTAGTTTTTGTCTCATCTGACAACTAAAAACCTTATGCCTTTAAAACAGAAAATCTTTCACTTCTGTCTTGACATAAAACAATAAGCTTTTTTAATGACCTGAAAACCTTCAGATTTGATGTAAAACCTAAAGAATCCCTTAGACTGAATTATTGAGTGATTTTTGTATTGTACTAGTGTGATTTAATATCCATTTCATGATCTAAAATAGGTTCTCCTGTGTGATTTTACTACGCCGTGTGTGTGTGTGTGTGTGTGTGTGTGTGTGTGTGTGTGTGTGTGTGTGTGTGTGTGTGTGTGTGTGTGTGTGTGTGTGTGTGTGCGTGCGTGTGTGTGTGTGTGTGTGTGTGTCACTTTTATTGGCAGTGAAGTGATAGAGAAGCCTGGGAGGAGGCAGTGGTTCAATGAAAATAAATCCTACAACATCGTTTCTGTAGGCAGTTCCCTTGGCTCCAGGGAACAGCCGCTAAATGGATCTATAACTCACAGGAACATGTTCATCATTTAATAACTAGGTATTTACCTGTACAGGCCTTCAAACGGAAGATATTATGAAGCTGATTTATGTTTAATGAGGAGTTCAACTAAACAAGCTTTAGGTAAAATGTTTAGTTTAGTTAAACTTTAGTTAAAAATAAAGACCAGATAACATGCTTCTGTTTATTTATTCATGAAAACCTTTAGTTTAAAACCCTTCTGTAATTCAGAACACACTCTAGTTGTGTTTAGTCAATCGACTGAGTTTCATAGAGTCTCCACGTTTCTCTGCCACCAACATAAACTGTCTCTAAAGAGAAAGATTGAGTTTCTCTCTGTGATCTCTGAGGTCTCGACCTCACCGTTCTCACCGCTTATAGTCGATGTGGATAAAAGCTGAAGTGGATCAGAAAACCATCTTCAAACCGTGTGTGTGTGTGTGTGTGTGTGTGTGTTAAACTGTTGCATTTGTGTTTTTTTCAGGTTCCCAGCTGACCTCAAAATATTTAACAACACATTTGAAATCAACACTTCACCATTTTTAATGATTGACTCTCATAAGTCTTTCCTAAAGACACAATAAATAAATTGTTGCTTTCATTTCTCTTAAATGCTGTGAAAATCAACATGATTCATGCATCATTTATATCCCAACAAGCATGTAGGAATACATGCAAAGCTTCATCTCTTAGATCTTTGGTCTAAATATCAATTTGGACATTGGCTTTGATGCTCGGGTTCACGATCTGTGGAAGCATGTATTTAGTCAGACTTCACTGTGACGTTAACGTTCATAAATGAGCCAAAAGGGTTTTGAAGTTATGGTGAGATCTCATCTACCAAGGGACAGATTTAAAGAAACTGCCAGGTTTACACCTTTAGCAGTTTTACATTTGGGGTTACACCTTACCTACAGTTTGATGCAGTGGCGGCTAAGGGTCATTCACAACACAAACAAATGAATCTGAAGCGATTCTGCATTGACTAAAGGGCTACAATCATTTCAAAACAAAAGATGATCTGGGTATCTGGGTTAGGATTAGGCAGAATTTAAAATTTTCAGATGAATCTATAAACATGGTGACTAAAAATCACAGATATATCCGTTTGGATCCAACAGTGCGTGGTTTCCATTGACACAGCAAACACTACACGATGGGAAATTTTGCAAAACCTCTCAAGTGAAAATGTGACTTTGGAGTAAACAAACATGGTGGAGGAGGAGTGTGCAGCGTGCATCACCTTCCTGATTGGTTACATGTCACATTCAACAGGCAGCACGCTTGTTCGTCCTCGAAATCAGACCAAGACAATCTAACATGTTTAACATCCTGATTTATGATTGGAGCAGTGATGACATCCTTCCAAGCAGACCAGAGAACTCTTAACACACCACACAAGGTAGGAATATGTGATCAGATTATCTTTAGAGCTGTTACAGTAATCAGGCGCATCCTTGAGATTGTTCTAAGGGGAGAATTGGGTCACACAGCAGCATAAATATCTTGCCATGTAAACTGGACCTAAGGGTTAGCATTCAAGTCTGCCGCTGTTGTTGTGTCCTTGGGCAAGACACTTAACCCACCTTGCCTGCTGGTGGTGGTCGGAGGGACCGGTGGTGCCAGTGTACGGCAGGCCCCGCCTCTGTCAGTGCGCCCCAGGGCAGCTGTAGCTACATTGTAGCTCATCCCCAACAGCGTGTGAATGGGTGGATGACTGATTGTGTTGTAGAACCCTAAGAATGGCGCTATACAGATACAGACCATTAACCATTCAAGTAATGCTCGGTTTTTGATTCAGTTCAGTGTCCAAACATAACAGACGCGTTTTTTCCCTTAAGCTCAGCTGTGTGCATTTCAGACACGCTTTGGCAATGAATGTGTTCTATGCAGCTGGTTGAGTTGGTAAGTGCTTCACGTTACAGTCGCTCAACCAAGTATTTCTGGCTAAAAGCACCTGCAAACCTCCGTTAGCTTTGATTAGCTCAGCTAGCTTGTAGCTGGGAGCAATGGCAGACTAAGGTACTCAAAATTACACTTTCAGCTCCACCTCTTTGCCCATTTTTGTATTGTCCGGGAGTGTTGAGGCGTGGGACATGGCCAAGATGGCGGTGATCAGAACCGCCCACTAGGCTTCAAGACGAATCCTCAGAAACCTATGGGGGATGTCACAGAGGGTTAAGTTTTTTCAGTCATTGTATTACGCTTTGTAGATGTTATGCACAAAAATGAATCCGGTGGTAAGGGTGAAGACGTCTGATAAACCACCATGTGAATCAAGCTTAAAGCATGCCTTCTACTTGACATTTATTATATTTTTGACAAAACTGCTGAATTTTAGACAGATGGAGTTAGTCCTGTTTGGCTACATTCACAGCTTCCTACCAGCCGGCACCAAGTCTCAGTGATCACATGATCTGGAACCTAAAGCCTACTGTTTTTTCTGATTGTCAATTATTAGAACGAACAGTTTGTCATGTTAAATTACCATGTGTATGTTACACACATTAGACCAGCAAACCGCTGGACGGCGGATGCAAAAGCATGACTCAGACGGTCACACATTCTAATGGAGATGAGAACAGAAAGTACAAAGAGAATATGATATTTCTGATCTTGTCAGTCACCATGATGTTCTTTTCTTGATGACGCATGACCCCTTTGATGAGGTCGCCATTACCATATGTTCAAACCTGTGACGATTTACTGCAGTTTCATCTAATTCCTTTAGAAAGATTGAGGGGAAAGGGGGGGCAGAAGATCAGATGAATGGACCAGACACATGCGGAGTCGACAGATACGTTTGGAAGTTAAATATGAAATATTTTTGCTACAATAAATGGAAAAGGAGGCAGTGTGAAGCATCTTCCATCAAACTAAAAATGTTGGGAATGTTCTGATTTGCAGGCATTAATATTAACATGGCACTGGCGTATTTTAGACAACTGTCCATCTTAGATCTTAAATATGTTTTCATGACTTGTTATGAAGATGAGGAAAGGGTCGGTGCACACAGAGTAGATCTTCATCTAAACCTTTTGTTCTTTTTTAGGGTTATGTGCAGATTTTGTATTAAACGACACAAACTGATAAGACGATGACCCACACACCTCTAAACAGAGTAGGGATGCAACAGTTGCTTGACCATTGTTTTTGATGACCAGCAGATCAGGTACTCCCTTTTTTTTGGAGGCTGTTGAGGTGTCAAAGTGTTTAGACCAAGCTTTTTGGGTCAAGCCTCCACAAATCAACTCGGTAAAAGAAAAACGTCTGCATTTATGGTGCCAATCAAGACGCTGAACCTATCTTTGTTCCTTTGTTGCATGTTTTGTTACAGTAAATTGTTCTGAAAGCGTCCACACCTGTCAGAGCTCGTCAGCAATGATCCTGACACACCATGACACTTTGCTGCCTGTCAGGCTGCTTCTCGCCCAGCAGCTAATCACCATGATATCCTTTTATAGATATGAAGTGGGCCTCCAAATGAATGCACATTTCTGCTGAATAAAAGCAAGTTTGGGATTGGTTTTCCAAAAAAATTCTCAAATAGCAAATACACTCAGATGCGCCTATTTCAGGAAGTAATGTCAGGTTTAACGAGTAAACTGACTGAGTGAGCAGGGGTAAAGCTGCAGCGTGGCTGGAAGACCCAAATGTGGAAGTATGAGCGCCGGGAACTGCCGTTTGATCTAGGAACACCAGTGCAAAGCCCAAAGGGAAACGGGATTGCGGCGATGTTCCGAAAGATAAAAAGTTGACTTACTCATTCGGAGTTAGTTGGTTGATAGAGCCGGGAAGCTTGGGTCTCTGACATGGATTACATGGATCTATGACTGAGTGAAGAGTTGGAGATTCGCTTCCGTTTGTAGCTGCAATAGTGATGTGAATGACGGAAGTTCTGGTCCGGGGGATGATGGGAGTTGGAGTTCAGTGAAACCAAAACACAACATACAGTATGCTGGTAACCAGCTAAGCTGGGATTTTCAGAGTGATGTCCACCAGTAACTCACACTGAGCAGGTTTCTAGACGAGGAACCTCTAGGTAGACAAAAACCATACCTCTTCACCAGGTCTTCATCTGGTTGTGCAGCGCACCAGGCTGAAGACCAAAGGTGACAGATCATTTGCTGCTGTGGCCCCCAGACTCTGGAACTCTCTCCCCCTGAGCCTGAGATCAGTGGACTCAGTGGTCTCCTTTAAAAAGCAGCGGAAGACTCACCTGTTCAGGCTGGCTTTGGTGTGAACTCCTGTTCATCCTCTTCTTCCTCACTAGCATCTTTTCATGCTGCTGTTTCTAATTCTGCCTTTCTCGTGATCCCGTTTTACCTTTTCTTATTCATTTTCTTTTTCACATTTTTTAATTAAAATGTTTCCATTTTCACAGTTTTTTATGAAGATATATTTTTTCATTTTTTGTTCTTGTGAAGCGTCTCGTGACTTTTATCTTGAGAGGTGCTTAAAAAAATTCTCTTCTACTTCTTTTCAGTTTTACATCAATTCTCAGAGGCTAATTTCAACAGCATCAGGATAAGCTACACGTTAACCCCTTTAGGTTTAGTGTGAAGCAACTGTCTGTCTGTCTGTTTGCCTTCCTACTGTCTGTTAATAAGTCTGTCTCCTTCTGTCTTTATGAGTGGTATTAAAGTTACATCTGCCTCTCTGTCCATCCATCTGCTTATTTGTTCATCTGCTAGTTTGTCCGTCCAAACCATTGTTCTGTTTATCCACCTGTCGTCCCATCTGTCCAATTATTGTACCAGGCTGTCAGACATACAGTGGTGGTGCTTTGATTGCACAGCAGTAATAGATGAGGCAGACTCCTACTGTTCAGGTTGTTTTCCAAACACATCATGTGAACCCATATGGCTCATTAACACACATGTTGTGTTCCTTTTGTTTTTATAGCAAATATTTTCATTTGGATCCATTTTTGTTCTATTTTTATGGATATTTATGTATTTTATTTATTTTATTTTAGGAGGATAAAACCACTTGAGTTGAATCATCTTGTACAAGAAAGCAGAGACAGTAACGAATCGACAAGTTTGAAACATAAATCACAAACCAAAACTAATTAAAATCTACAAAAAATAAAAAATAAATAAAAATCCTGCTGTGGTGCAAACAAAAGAGATAAGTGTAAATATAATACTTTAGCTATATAGTCATAATATCAGGCAGTGGATTCAAAGCAATTACAAGTCTGCTTTACATGCTCATAAACAGCATTTCTAAATCAGCAAAATGAAGATAATGATCTTAAATGTGACAATCAGTGAAATTGACGCCTGACGTTTAAGGAAAGCCATGAGAGGCGTTCATGACAGTGGTGTGTTCTAAAATGACAACGTAAAACAAAGTGACATAAGCTGTTGAATATAACATCAAGAGATTGAAGACATACAACTGTGGAGTTCTGGTAAATTATATCTACATAATCCAAAAATCGGAAACAAAAGTTGACTTACAATACGCTTCCTTGTTGTGAGGTCAAAACAATTGATAGACTGATATAAAGTTTTCAAACAACATGTCACCTTATGTGTGATTTTGTGAATTTGAGTTTTAAAGGACAACTCTGGTTCCAACCAAATCCCTAAGTATTTAATGTTATCAGATGATAGCAATCGTGAAGAGTCTAAAAAATGTAAGTTCAGTACAGCAGAGGTTGAATTATTTCTCCGGAAAAGCATAGAATACGATTTTGATTTATTAAGAAGTTTATTATGAGTTAGTTATGAGTTAGTGTTGCACTTTGTTAAAATTAAGCTGAAGGGTCTCCTGAGTTTGCAATTTGTTAATAAAATTGTATCATCAGCATACAGATGAACCAAGCAAGAGGTGCAACAGAGCAGCAAATCATTCATAAAAAATGAAAATAACAAAGGCCCCAGTGAAGAACCTTGAGGGATTCCCCTAACGACCCCCCGCCAATTGGACTCACATCCATTGAAGGAAACGTATGGCGAGCGATGGTGAAAAAAATGAATTGAACCAAAGTAAAGGTGACCTTGAAAGGCCAAAGGAATATAGTTTGCCTAAGAGCAAATAATGATCAACCAAATCAAAGGCTTTAGTTGTCATGGTCTGGTTTACGTGTTTAACCCAGGACATGTAGAATCAGAACCGGGACAAGAATAAGGTAAGAAAATAATCTTTATTAAGTTGGCTGGAGTACTCGTGAAGCCGAGGAACGGAAGGGTACGGGTCCGGATCTAATGAGGAAACACAAGATGGTGAGCCGGGATCCAGAGGAGGAAAACAACAACTGAGAACTGTCTTACTTGCTGGTGAGGGAGTAGGGAGTTCTGAGGAGGGAGTGGGGTCCGGTCGGGGGTGTACCAGATGAGGTGGTACTGGAGAGGATGTTGCTCAAGAGGGATCCAAATATCCAGAAGGCTAGCTGGAGACGCAAGGTGAGCGGTGGAGAGCGGAGCGGCTGGAGAGCACAGCGGGACGCTGAAGTGGTTGAGATCCGAGAAGTTCTGTTTGTGGTGGATGAGGGCTGTAGTGGTCTGGAGAAGGGCACAAGGGTTGATTAGTAGGAGTCTCAAAAAGTACACAAAAAATGCTGCTTGCAATCTTCTAAATTAGCTCGAGAAAAGGTCGTAGACGAATACCCAACGGGAGTTAATCATCCGACAAAGTGTTGGCGTCCCACTGCTCCTTATATCCCCAGCCGGTGATTGCTGCAGAACAGCAACAGCTGGTGCCGCTCTCCAGGAAACGCCCACCTGCAGGAATGAGACTCAAACCAGAGATTTAGAGCAGATGAACACCCCAGACCGTGACAGTACCCCCCCCTCAAGGGACGCCACCCGGCGGCCCCGAGGAGGAGGAGGCGGAGGAGGAGGCACGAGAAGTCTCAAAGGCCCTGATGAGGGACGGGTCCGCAATGAAGGACCCGGGAACCCAGGAGCGGTGCTCCGGGCCGTAGCCCCTCCAATCCACCAGATATTGGACTCCACGCCCCCGTCGACGAACGTCGAGTAGGCGGCGAACAGGGTAGACGGGCCCATCGGCCAAAAGACGAGCCGGAGGAGGGGGAGCCGGAGGCGGGCAAAGGGGACTGGACACAACAGGTTTGAGGAGGGACACATGAAAGACGGGATGAACCTTGAGAGACGGGGGAAGAGCCAGGCGAACCGTGGAAGGATTGATAATGGCTGTGATGGGGAAGGGGCCGATGAACCGGGGAGACAATTTTCTGCAGGACCCTTTGAGGGTGATGTCTCGGGTCGAGAGCCACACCTGTTGACCAGGGGTGTAGGGCGGAGCCGGTCGTCGATGCCTGTCTGCCAAACGGCGGTTCCGGTCAGAGGTTCTCTGAAGGGCCGTTCTTGTGAGGGTCCATATCCGCCGAGCCCCTCGGATGAACCGGGGAATGGTAACCGGTGCAGCAGGAGGGGATAAGGGAAACAGAGGAGGTTGGTAACCGAGGGAGATCTCGAAGGGGGAGAATCCAGTGGAAGAGGACGTGTGGGCGTTATGTGCGTACTCCATCCAGGGTAGGTGTTGACTCCAACTAGAGGGGTTGGTAGAACACACACAGCGCAACATGGCTTCCAGCTCTTGGTTCATGCGCTCACACTGACCGTTAGTTTGTGGGTGAAATCCCGAGCTTAGGGCTACTCGAGCCCCAAGGTTGGTGGCGAAGTCCCTCCAGGTTCTGGCCAGGAATTGAGGACCACGGTCGGATACGATCTCCTCCGGGATCCCATGTAGCCGGAAGACGTGCTTGACCAACAGCTGGGCTGTTTCTGCAGAGGTTGGGAGGTGTTTGAGAGGCACCAGATGACAGGCCTTAGAAAAACGATCTACAATAGTTAGTATAACCTGGAAACCACGAGAAGGAGGGAGACCAGTAACAAAGTCAAGGGCGATGTGGGACCAAGGTCTTGAAGGGATGGCTAATGGGTGGAGTAGTCCGGATGGGGGTTGGTTGCTGCCTTTGCTCTTAGCACAGATGTGGCAGGCAGTGACGTAACTCTTCACATCCTTATACATGAGGGGCCACCAAAAGGACCTGCGAATGAGGGCTAATGTCCTGCTAACTCCTGGGTGAATAAGAAACTTAGCCGTGTGTACCCAATGTATCAAGGGGCCCCGACATGAAACAGGGACATATCTCTTATTGGGTGGTGCAGTACCAGGACCCGGCTCGTTCTTACAGGCCTCCTCGATTCTTTTGAGGATATCCCAGCTGACTGATCCCACCACAATCGAGGGGGGCAGGATAGTGGTTGGTTCCAGCTCACGATCTGGCGAGAACTGACGAGAGAGTGCATCTGGTTTGGCGTTTTTGGAGCCAGGTCTGAAAGATATCAAAAAGTTAAACCGAGAAAAGAAAAGTGACCATCTGGATTGTCGGGGGTTGAGTCTCTTGGCTTCTCTCAGGTAGGAGAGGTTCTTATGGTCTGTCCAGACAATGACTTGGTGTGCTGACCCCTCCAACCAATGTCTCCACTCCTCAAAGGCCAGTTTTAGGGACAACAGCTCCCTGTCACCCACATCGTAGTTCTGTTCAGCCGGGGAGAGACGACGGGAGAAAAAAGCACAGGGATGCAATTTATGATCTGCTGTAGATACTTGTGACAAAACTGCTCCCACCCCGGTGTCAGAAGCATCCACCTCTAGGGTGAATTGCTTCGAGGGGTCTGGTCTCATGAGCACCGGAGCGTTAGTGAAGCGTTCTTTCAACGCGGCAAAGGCTGCAGCAGCAGCGGAAGTCCACACAAATGGCTTCTTTACAGAGGTTAAGGTGGTGAGGGGTGCCGCCGTTTGACTGTAGTTTCGGATGAAGCGACGATAAAAATTGGCGAAACCCAAGAACCGTTGCAGTTGTTTACGAGAAATGGGCGTCGGCCAGTCTAGCACTGCTTTTACCTTGTCGGGATCCGCTCTCAACCGCCCGCTCTCGAGGATGTAACCCAGGAACTTGACGGAGGATGCGTGGAACTCACACTTCTCGGCTTTGACATATAGGTGGTTATCCAAGAGTCTTTGCAGTACTGCTCTGACGTGTTGCCGGTGCTCGTTGATGGACCTCGAAAAAATGAGAATATCGTCTAGATAGACCGTTACAAACTTATTGATATAGTCACCCAGAACTGAGTTGACTAAGGCTTGAAAAACAGCAGGGGCGTTTGTTAACCCGAAAGGCATGACTAGGTACTCAAAGTGTCCCAGTGGAGTCTTAAAGGCGGTCTTCCATTCATCTCCTTTGCGAATGCGAACCAAGTGGTAGGCGTTGCGGAGGTCTAACTTTGTGAAGACAGTAGCATCTTGAACTGGCTCAAAGGTGGAAGCAAGGAGTGGCAGAGGGTACTTATTCTTGACTGTAATGTGATTAAGTCCACGGAAATCAATGCAGGGGCGGAGTGAACCGTCTTTTTTAGAAACGAAGAAAAATCCAGCCCCTAGGGGGGACGTGGACGGTCTGATTATGCCCGCGGCTAGTGACTCTGAAATGTACTTCTCCATACACTCATGTTCGGGTTTGGAAAGGCTGTACAAGCGGCTGGAGGGGAGTGTGGCATCAGGGATAAGGTCAATACAACAATCGAGGGGGCGGTGAGGAGGTAGTGAAGAGGCTTTGTCCTTGCTAAATACCTGTGGGATGTCGTGGTACTCGGAGGGAACTCCTGTTAGGTCCGGTGGGGGTGATGGTTCAAGTTGATGTCTCTGAGTACTCGAAGTGGGTGCTCGTAGGCAGGTGGTGAGACAACGGGAACTCCAAGATTCCACTCTACTTGTCCTCCAGTCAATGTGGGGGTTATGGGTAACCAGCCAGGGATGTCCCAGAACTACAGGGGACTGGGGAGAGGGAAACACAAAAAACGTGATACGTTCATAGTGGTTACCTGAGGTTTGTAGGGTGATGGGAGTGGTTTGATGGGTAATGGGCGAAAGGGGGTTTCCATCCAAAGAAGAAGCGTGCAGGGGAGTGGGCAGTGGAATGGTAGGGATGTGGAGCTGGTCCACGATGGTCTGATCCAGAAAATTCTGTTCACAGCCTGAGTCCAAGAGTGCCTGTGTGGAATGGTGATGATGGGAAAAGAGAACAACACAAGGTAAGGAACACCGGAATGAGGAATTGAAGTTAGCACCCACCCGTACTCCCGGTTCTACTGGCGGGCTCGGCGGTTTAACTGAATCGGGCACTGGGAAACATAATGTCCGGCTTCTCCACAGTAGAGGCAGAGCTTGTGTGACATACGTCTATTTCTCTCCTCCAGGCTGAGTCGGGTCCGGCCAATCTGCATGGGTTCCTCCGGTCCAGGTGCAGGAGCTGGTCTGGGGATGGCTCGAGAGGAGGTTGGAGGGGAGGCTGGAACCGGCTGATGGGGGCCTTTATAACGGTCTCGGAGGCGTTTGTCTATCTTGGTAGCCAGGGCTATAAGGTCCTCCAGGTTTTGCGGCTCGGGACAGAGGGCTAGTTGATCTTTAATTCTCTCATTAAGGGCTTCCTGGAATGCCCCCATTAATGAGTCCTCGTTCCACGTGGAGGCAGCAGCTAGTGTTCTGAACTTTAAAGAAAATTCAGTGACTGTCTGACGACCCTGGGACAGGTGCCATAGTTGTTTGGCTATTTCCGAACGTTTTTCCTCACAGCCGAAGGTCAACTTAAATTCTGACAAAAACTCAGAAAGTGGTCCATTCAAAAAACTGGGAAGGCGGCTCTTGGTTTCAGCCCATTCTAAGGCTTTACCGCGTAGTAATCCAATAATGTAGGATATCTTCACTGCGTCGGTAGCAAATGACGCAGGGGAACGATCAAAAGTTAACCTGCATTGTAAGAGGAATCCCCTACACTGCGCGGAATCTCCCTCAAACGTCATAGTGGGCGGGGAGTCGGCGACGCGAAACAAACAGGGATCCGGAAGAGATGGCTGAGTGAGCTGGGGGGCGACAACGGGGTTCGGTGGGACTGGAACCGGGGCTGTGACTTTCTCGTGGATCTGAGCCACCACTGAATCGAGTTGGAGTAATCTTTGGTTGGTGTTGTTAAGTTGTTCGAACAACGACCGGAGTGTAGCATCGTGATCAAGGAGCGTGCTGGAGATGGCTGGCGGGACCGATTCTGCATGTTTCGACTGTTGGTCGGATGATTCTGTCATGGTCTGGTTTACGTGTTTAACCCAGGACATGTAGAATCAGAACCGGGACAAGAATAAGGTAAGAAAATAATCTTTATTAAGTTGGCTGGAGTACTCGTGAAGCCGAGGAACGGAAGGGTACGGGTCCGGATCTAATGAGGAAACACAAGATGGTGAGCCGGGATCCAGAGGAGGAAAACAACAACTGAGAACTGTCTTACTTGCTGGTGAGGGAGTAGGGAGTTCTGAGGAGGGAGTGGGGTCCGGTCGGGGGTGTACCAGATGAGGTGGTACTGGAGAGGATGTTGCTCAAGAGGGATCCAAATATCCAGAAGGCTAGCTGGAGACGCAAGGTGAGCGGTGGAGAGCGGAGCGGCTGGAGAGCACAGCGGGACGCTGAAGTGGTTGAGATCCGAGAAGTTCTGTTTGTGGTGGATGAGGGCTGTAGTGGTCTGGAGAAGGGCACAAGGGTTGATTAGTAGGAGTCTCAAAAAGTACACAAAAAATGCTGCTTGCAATCTTCTAAATTAGCTCGAGAAAAGGTCGTAGACGAATACCCAACGGGAGTTAATCATCCGACAAAGTGTTGGCGTCCCACTGCTCCTTATATCCCCAGCCGGTGATTGCTGCAGAACAGCAACAGCTGGTGCCGCTCTCCAGGAAACGCCCACCTGCAGGAATGAGACTCAAACCAGAGATTTAGAGCAGATGAACACCCCAGACCGTGACAGTACCCCCCCCTCAAGGGACGCCACCCGGCGGCCCCGAGGAGGAGGAGGCGGAGGAGGAGGCACGAGAAGTCTCAAAGGCCCTGATGAGGGACGGGTCCGCAATGAAGGACCCGGGAACCCAGGAGCGGTGCTCCGGGCCGTAGCCCCTCCAATCCACCAGATATTGGACTCCACGCCCCCGTCGACGAACGTCGAGTAGGCGGCGAACAGGGTAGACGGGCCCATCGGCCAAAAGACGAGCCGGAGGAGGGGGAGCCGGAGGCGGGCAAAGGGGACTGGACACAACAGGTTTGAGGAGGGACACATGAAAGACGGGATGAACCTTGAGAGACGGGGGAAGAGCCAGGCGAACCGTGGAAGGATTGATAATGGCTGTGATGGGGAAGGGGCCGATGAACCGGGGAGACAATTTTCTGCAGGACCCTTTGAGGGTGATGTCTCGGGTCGAGAGCCACACCTGTTGACCAGGGGTGTAGGGCGGAGCCGGTCGTCGATGCCTGTCTGCCAAACNTACCAGTGGCGGCTCGTCCATAGGGGGCGCTAGGGCGCCGCCCCACCACTCACAGGAAGGAGAAGAAGAAGATAGGAATCACAAAATATATTTAAAAAAACATAAAAAGTAAACTAAACGATCTATACACACCATATGGACTAAGTGCTGTGTGTAATCTGTGTTTAATAATGTTCTTTTTACTTTTAACACGGCCGAATCGTCGACGTACTTGTCACGTGTCCTCTCGCGGGCGCAGCAATCTTTACCATTGACTTAATATGGGCTAACTGGCGCATGTGCAGTGGGTCCCCAAACCGTCCACAACGAGAAAGAATAGGAGAGCGGTTGGTCGCATCTTTTAGCGATCGTCGCCGCCTCACCGGGTGAATTCTGCTCAGACCAGGGGGAGGAGATCGCTGATTGGTCAGGTTGTTCACCCCGCCCTGAGGGGAAAACTTTCCACAGGCTAGCGCGTCGTGCTAGTTCAGTTTGTTGTTGTAGCTGCTGCCGCGCACACCTCGACTATGGAGAAAACAAATACAGTTGCGTCTTTGAAAAGCGATCCGTTTAGTAAGAGGACACAACAGGAAAAACTTGGCCTTAAAGAGCTTGGACCCGACCAGCCGGACATTAAAATAAAGCAACAAACGCAGGACAGAGGGAGAAGTTACACAAGGATATTTTCCCAGCAAAACAATGCCAGCAAACAGTCTGATCAGCTCAGGATGTAGAACTTCACGAACCGAGTGGATTGTTTTTACTACACCACACTAATTATGGCCATAACCTGCAGGTAAGCCTCGTTTTAGCTTTTGGCTTCAGGAAATTAGCATGCTGCCTCGTTAGCAGCTAGCACCGCTCCATACGGTTTGAACTAAGAGTGGTACTGCTATTCTTCTTGCTTTAATATAAACGCCTGCTTCTGTGAATATCTTGCGTTGTGTCACTGTGTGTTTTTCTGGATACGTGTAGCGTCTATTTTACGGCCTCACGTTTTTTTACAGCTTATTGGGTGTTGGTAGAAAGTGGATTCTATTGATTAGATTAGCCTACTCCCCTTAAGCGTGTGTGCAGTTTGTGTAATATATGGGTGAATGGATGAATATTAAGAACGTTTTTGTCAAAAAGATGACTTTTTGAATAACTTTGTTGCCGGAAGCGCTACTGTGACCGTCAGTTGTGTGACGCTGATGCATAAGAATCAATGGTAATTTGGCGTCCCCTAGTGGTGATATGTGGTTAGCGCCCCACCCAAAAAAAAACTCACCGGCCGCCACTGGTGATAGTGATGATGGTAATGATCGTGATAATGACGACAATGATGATCATGATGATGATGATGATGATAATGATGGTGTGTAAGATTCACGGGTGTTTTTGTTTAGTTATTCAGACCTAAACATTGCACCTATAC
>SSNS01000140.1:951701-1007264 GCA_006937985.1 Aphyosemion australe
CTCTGGTTCCAACCAAATCCCTAAGTATTTAATGTTATCAGATGATAGCAATCGTGAAGAGTCTAAAAAATGTAAGTTCAGTACAGCAGAGGTTGAATTATTTCTCCGGAAAAGCATAGAATACGATTTTGATTTATTAAGAAGTTTATTATGAGTTAGTTATGAGTTAGTGTTGCACTTTGTTAAAATTAAGCTGAAGGGTCTCCTGAGTTTGCAATTTGTTAATAAAATTGTATCATCAGCATACAGATGAACCAAGCAAGAGGTGCAACAGAGCAGCAAATCATTCATAAAAAATGAAAATAACAAAGGCCCCAGTGAAGAACCTTGAGGGATTCCCCTAACGACCCCCCGCCAATTGGACTCACATCCATTGAAGGAAACGTATGGCGAGCGATGGTGAAAAAAATGAATTGAACCAAAGTAAAGGTGACCTTGAAAGGCCAAAGGAATATAGTTTGCCTAAGAGCAAATAATGATCAACCAAATCAAAGGCTTTAGTTGTCATGGTCTGGTTTACGTGTTTAACCCAGGACATGTAGAATCAGAACCGGGACAAGAATAAGGTAAGAAAATAATCTTTATTAAGTTGGCTGGAGTACTCGTGAAGCCGAGGAACGGAAGGGTACGGGTCCGGATCTAATGAGGAAACACAAGATGGTGAGCCGGGATCCAGAGGAGGAAAACAACAACTGAGAACTGTCTTACTTGCTGGTGAGGGAGTAGGGAGTTCTGAGGAGGGAGTGGGGTCCGGTCGGGGGTGTACCAGATGAGGTGGTACTGGAGAGGATGTTGCTCAAGAGGGATCCAAATATCCAGAAGGCTAGCTGGAGACGCAAGGTGAGCGGTGGAGAGCGGAGCGGCTGGAGAGCACAGCGGGACGCTGAAGTGGTTGAGATCCGAGAAGTTCTGTTTGTGGTGGATGAGGGCTGTAGTGGTCTGGAGAAGGGCACAAGGGTTGATTAGTAGGAGTCTCAAAAAGTACACAAAAAATGCTGCTTGCAATCTTCTAAATTAGCTCGAGAAAAGGTCGTAGACGAATACCCAACGGGAGTTAATCATCCGACAAAGTGTTGGCGTCCCACTGCTCCTTATATCCCCAGCCGGTGATTGCTGCAGAACAGCAACAGCTGGTGCCGCTCTCCAGGAAACGCCCACCTGCAGGAATGAGACTCAAACCAGAGATTTAGAGCAGATGAACACCCCAGACCGTGACAGTAGTTAAGTCTAGAAAAATGGCACCAGTAATTAGGCTATTGTCAAAGCCAGAGTAAATGTCATTTGTGAGTTTCAAAAAAGCAGTAGTTGTAGAGAAGTGCTTTCTAAATCCTGACTGGCATTGTGTTAGTAAGTTTTTAGTATCAAGATTATCAGATATTTGATTAAATACCAGTTTTTCAAAAACTTTTACAATTGAGTTCATTACTGCAATAGGCCTATAATTATTGAGTTCACATGTATCACTCCCCTTGTGAAGAGGAAAATATGTCCTTTCAATATACAGTATATTTATAGGGTTTATTGTAAAGCCTGCAAGACTTAAATACAAAGTCATAAAAGCCTTTTACTTCATTTATTGCTCTTTTAGTAAGACAAATGTGTTTTTTTAAAGATGTTTTTTCAACATGTTTGTCTCATTAAAGAAAAAAAAGGAATATTAATGTATCACAAAGAAACGTATTATTATGTATTTTATTATGTATTTGTTTGTTTATTTATTTGTGTTTGTTTTAAGCCATAAACCATTTGTATAACTGCTTTCAGAAGTGAACATTAGAAAATGAAATAATAATTTTGTCACTGTTTAAAGATCAGTAGAATGCTGTTTGTTTACTACTGAATGGAAACTGTTCTCTGAGCCTCCCCAGCCATCAATCAACGTCACATGGACGTGCAGACGTTGGTCCAAGACCAATTCTGGACATCTGTTGGACGTTCAAACTAGGTCCATTATTTGGACGTCTAACTATGACTCCACTTGGACGTCACTGTGACATGAAACATTTAGACCTTGGGTTGGGTAACATTTTTGGACGTCATGGGCATGTCTAACACAGGTGCAGGAAATTATATAAAAAATATTGTTGCCTACTGTGCAAAGACATGTTGCAATGATGTCTTTTCCAGGTCATTTCTGCACGTCCAGTTCTGGTCCACCAAAGGTGCAGACTGTGACGCTAGATGACGTCTTCTGTACGTCCTGTATTGACGTCTCCAGGACCTCCAGATATGGGCTAATTCTGGTCCAAACAAGGGCATCGTGGATGTCCTTTCAACATAATACCCACCAAGTAATCAACATTGCATGGACGAGCAGCTCATGTCACTAATGCATCCGTCAGTTCAACTCTGGACTTCTGGTCTAATACTTGGACATTTAACAATGACGCCACTTGGACATTTGTACCTCAGGCTGGGTGACGTTTTTGGGTGTTGGGGGCACGTCTACTACAGGTGCAACACTGGGTCTGCAGGTGAAATGGGAAAAATTTGAATTTGGTGCAAAAGTTAATTTATTTTTGTAATTAAAAGGTGAAACTAATATATGAGATAGACTCATAATTCCATGCAAAGTGAAAGAATGATGCAGATGATAATCTAGTCTCACCAGATCCTAATCATAAGAAAATCTATCATGTTCAGCTGGTTCACAAGTTTGTTATCAAATTACAGAAGTTTAGATCAACCAGTATTTATTTTGGCTGAGTGAGGTTTATCTAAAAAAGCTTTAGAACTATTTCATAATAATAACCAGACATCACACAGCAGGGTCGGTAGTTTATGTTGGTTTGTGACACCGGGGATTCTCAGCAAACAGCAGAATGAGCTCCGTCTGAACAACAGAATGACAGGCTGAATCCCACCTCACGGACTCATTACAGGAAAGCACAAGGTGAGAAGAGACCACTGATGTTTTCATGAAGTCATTTGTAAGCAGAATCTTCACTCGATAATGCGTTTTTGATTCAACAACCTTGTGAACATCTACTTGATTAAATCAGACGCTCCCTCTGACAGATGGTATGGGCCTGAGTCGTGTGCAAGAGTGGTGTCATATTTTCATCAATTTAGATATCATGGTGACGTGTCTGGGTTTCAGTCATGGCACTGGGATAAATCACTAAAGCTCACTACCTACGTTCCATTATCTACCTTCAACAATTCATTACGATCAATAGTTTCTGATCAATGTGGCTGCAGCTGAGTGCTTAAAGGTTGTTTTAAGTCTGTTTTGATTGCTTGCACAAATTGTATATGTGAACAGTCTTTTATGTCTTTATGTCTGTTTTTACCTTGTTTGTTTTTATCTATCTGTTGTTCTTTGGTGCAAAGCTACTTGTTACTCTGTTGCTGCTGCCTCTTGGCCAGATCGTTGTAAATGAGAATGTGTTCTTAATCGACTCATCTGGTTAAATTAAAAATAAAAGTAAAGAATATCACACTTAAATACATTTTTATGAGTTATCCATCGGTTTGTCTGTGAGTTTTTGTCTCACCACAGGCTCTCTGTCACGTCTTAATTTGCAACACTTAGTCATTTCAAAACACAAAAAGTCCATCTGAAGTGCAACTCTGACAACAAATACGAGGTCCTCTGCCAGCAGACGAGCAGCATGTGTGTGAGTGCTCACAGGCTTTTGTGTGACACGCTGTTTTTGAGAAGCCTGCGTGATACAAGCCACCAGCAAATGTTCTGATGTTACAAGGTTGTGTGTAATCTTTACACGACCCGCCGAACAATCCCAGCTCTTAAACAAAGACACCAGTGTGACGGTAGCTGTCTCTACCAGGAACCTTCTTAGTCTCAGCTTTCTTCTCTGAAGGGTGACAAGTACACACACGTCCAGATTATATCCAATCAGGCCTGTATGGTTTAGTTTCCAGATGGAAACTTCTCCTTAGTGAAAGGCAGCCTGCCTGGAGTTCACCTAAAGGCACCTGAAGGACTCTCACACCAGGAGGAACAAAATTCTCTGGTCTGATGTAAAAAAGATTGAACTCATTGGTTTGAACACCAGGTGTCACGTTTGGAGGAAATCAGTCATCACCAGGCCAACACCATCTCTACAGTGAAGCATGGTGGTGGCACCATCATGCTGTGGGGATGTTTTATAGCAGCAGGAACTGGGACAGTTAGGATAGAGCAGGGGTAGGCAATTCTGGTCCCGGAGAGCTGCTATCCAACATATTTTAGTTTTTTCCTTGTTCCAACACACATGATTTAAATCAGCAGTTGATTAACAGACTTCTGCAGAACTTGATAACTTAGTGAACATGTGAACCAACCAATCAATTAGGTGTGTTGGACCTAAAACATACTGGAAAGCGGAACTCTATGACCAGTGTTCCCTACCCCTGGGATAGAGGGAACGGTGAATGCAGCGATGTACAGAGACATCCTGGATGAAGACCTGCTCCAGAGAGCTCTAGACCTCAGAATGGGGCGACGGTTCATCTTTCAGCAGGACAACAATCCTAAGCACAAAACATCAACAGTGTCTTCAGGACAAGTCTGTGAATGTCCTTGAGTGTCCCAGCCAGAGCCCAGACTTGAATCTGATTGAACATCTCTGGAGAGATTTTAGAATGGCTGCACCGACGCTTCCCATCCGACCTGATGGAGCTAGAGAGAAGCTGCCAAACGGGCCAAGGATCGGTGAGCCAAGCTTGTGACAGACTCAAGGCTGTGGTGCCAAAGGTGCATCAGCAAAGTAACAAAGGCTGTGAAAATCTATGTATGAGTGGTTTATCAGGGTTTTTCAAATACATTTGCAAAAACCTAAACAAAAACATGTTTTGTTTCTCACATTGTCATCATGATGGGTTGTTATAGAATATTGAGGAAAATGAATTTAATCAATTTTGTAACAAGGCTGTAATATAAGCAAATGTGGAAAAAGCGATGCTCTGTAAGCTTGTGTTATTGTTTCAGCGCACATTGACCTCACTATGGTCGTTTATAGGTGTATATGTGTGTGTGTGTGTGTGTGTGTGTGTGTGTGTGTGTGTGTGTGTGTGTGTGTGTGTGTGTGTGTGTGTGTGTGTGTGTGTGTGTATGTGCATATACACCTGGATAGTAGTGACAGGATGATTGATACACACAGTGCTGCCTCCTGACTGGCTCAAATAGTTCACACCGACAATGTAATCACATGTTTAATCGGCACATTATGTGGCACATGCCCTCCTGACTTTACAGTTGTATTCTGTTCCCTTCAGTAAGCAAGCAATTCAGCTGTAACCAAGCTAAAACACACATACACACACACAGAGCGCTTGCTTCGTCAGAGGGTCGGAGCACCGTTGAGAGGCTGCCTCTCATCTTCCTCCCCGCTTGAGAGCTGGAAACCACAGGTGGCTACGAGGATTTTCTAGATCAATGACCGAAGTAATGAACAGACACCTAATGATCCACTGGATCAATGCAGCGTTGGACACCAAGGGTCGATCAATGTGCCAATGCACACTTACTAAATATTTTAGAACACTGTGAGTCACACAAGCGTGTGAGTGTTACAAAACTAGGAGCTCACATCATCCATCACATCAGACTGAAACGAGTTTCATTAAGAACACAGTAGGAAACAAACTGGGAAGCTTTGGAAAAACAGCAGAAAATAGGAATAGTCAATGCTATTAGATTATTTTCAGAAAGAATAAAAACACCCATTTATTTTCCACAGAAGATGCTTCATAAACAGGAATTTATCCCAGATTTCAGCAGGTTTATCTGGCCGATGAGACACCGCTGGCTGGTGATCAACCTTAATATTGTAGCTACGTTATTCAGCACCATAGTCCAGCTGTCAAGTTAGCTCTTTAAAGCCATATTATGCAACTTTTTCATATGTTTAAATCATTTTCTTGAGCCAGTATTTGCTAAAATGACCCTTTACAGGGTTAATGAAATGTCACTCAGACTCCACCGCCCTCTGTGACCAGAATACCACATTTGCAACTTCAGAGTGGCGGTCTGGTCCCTGTTGGACTTAGTAAAGTGGAGCTGACATGCCTGGTGCTGCAGTCTGCTTCCAGCGTGTTTCCTGCATGTTTTTAGATCATGAACACAGCTGGTTTGTTTGATTTAGTGATGAACCGCTTCTGTAGACACTCAAGTGCATTTACATGTGCATCAGAAAACTGAAGTATTGCCCTAAAAAGTCTCATGTCGTTTTTTTAAATGCATGTAAACGCGTTAGTCTGGCTGAAGGTGAACTTCTAATTGGGCTGAAGCACCCAGATAATGCGGTAGTTATCTGAATTCATTCTGCATGTAAACGGGTTGGCCGAGCTGAACCGAGTGGACCGTGTTCCGGAAGTGACGCGACCGCAGAAGCATCTGATAATATCATCGCCACAACGTAACACGCGTAACACCATCAAACAGTACAGTACATACCAAATAAGCTGTGCTGCAGCGTTGTTGTCCATTCCTTCAGCCATTGTGCATATCCTGTTTCAATTCCGTCTGCTTTACTCCCACCAGCGTTTGTTTACTATTTGAGTTGCTACAAGCTAACCGGAAAAATGCCCGACATGAAAGGGCGCATGTCGCCACCTACTGTATCGGAGTGGAACAAACTTTATTTGATAGGTCGGTTTTCTAATGCGCAGCTTATTATCATAAGATCGACCTGGATCGACTTAAATGTTGATACTGCGCATGTAACCGCACTGACTAATGAAGGCTGGGGAGACATTTCAGCAGTTAGATTAAGGTGTTAAAAAGACGAACGCACAGCGAGGAGATAAGTTTCACTTTTGGTTTCACTAACAGACACTAGGGGGTGCTAAAAACAAGCCAAAACTGCCAAGTGTGCCTTTAAATCTTTTTATCCTGAATGTCTCTTAGCCTGCAGCTCATGTGGTTGGACAGCTAAAGCAGTCTCCCCGCCAGGAGATGAAATTAGGCAGATGTCACTCACTAGATGTGAGAAAAATGAAATGAAGGCACCCTTATAAAGGATGAGATCTACTTCAAACTGGGCTGTTGTCAGAAATCAGATGCTCATTTTCACCTTCTGATCCACGTGATGCAGAAAGGGTTAGATTGTGGTGGCAGCAGGTGTTCTTCCAATCCCAGATTTGGGATTCTTTGCTGACTTCACTGCAGCGACAGTGCAAGATCATCCTGTTGCATCACACTGAAGCATACAAAGGTTATAAAACGACTAGTGTTCACCATCACCTGCAGATTACACGAGAAACTTATGCAGAAGTCAGAAACTGCTGCGGTATCTTGCAGGGATAATGTAATTGTGACATTTTCACAAAGGCACATGTCGATCGGAGATGGTTCCCTCTAACAGAAGGTGTTTGTTGGTTTCCAGCACACGCTGACCCTGTTGTTTCATTAACTAGCTTTTAGTTGGAGGTGCAGGGTTGTGAGGATTTAATAAGCTGTGGGTATGATGAAGCCCTGGAGAGAGTGGACACTTCCTTTTTCTGTGTGAATCCTGTCTGCACCTCAATCTAAACTTCATGCATACTCAGAACTAGTTGAAAATCCTGGGTGATTTGCTTCTTACCTGTGGGAGCTGAAGAGGAGGAGGAGGACAGAGATGACTACTGGTGATGAGGAACGTGAGCTACTGTAGAGGTTCACACTTCAGATCTCTGGTTTGAATCTGATCAGAAGCCTTTCTGTTGAGATCTCCATGTTTTCTTTTACATTTGTGTTTTTTTTTCAGCACTCTGGTTTGCTCCCACTGGGAACCAGTTCAGGTTGCACTCCTCATGTTCTGGTTCGGTTCCATCCAGTAAAATCAATGCTTCTGCCTCTTTATATAACAAGGGTTAAATATTTAATGTGTGAGTTAATTGTCATTGATCAGAATCTGTCTGCTTAGTGTTTCATATGTTTTATACATCATTCTTCTGCGGATGCATTGATTCATCCGTGCAGAAGAATGGATTCTGGAAATATGCAAAAAAGAAACCCAGCTGCTGGCTCAACAAGCTTCTTTTTCACCAATGATCGCTGCAGCTCGTATGTGTTTTTTTACACTGAAGTACATCTTCTTAGCTGTGACCTCTCTCTCTCCCAGGTCTACTGCTGAGCTGACACAAATGATGTGTTTTATACAGTCTATTTGGTCTGCATCAGACATTTAGATGCAGTACTTTGTTGTTTCTCTTCTGGTTTCATCATGTAAACACACCAACGTGGCTCTGTGGCACCTCTGTCTGGTATAAGTGTGGCAAGGTGGACAAACGAGGGCCCGGGTGAGAGTCACGTGCGTTAACCAGCCAAAGGGATATCCCTGTGGCCAAGCAGCCAGGGCACATGATCAATCGGGATACAGCGACAGAATGCTCACACTGTCACATAAGGATCCAGAGACCGCTTCACAGAAGATCAGAATGATTTTTTGTCAACAAGATGCAACTGGCAGCTTTTTAGTACTTTAGAAAACCTCAATGCAACAAAAGGTCAGAGACTGTCTATTTAATTCCTTCTGGAGCGACCCAGTTGAGTATTGAATGGCCGAGTGTCACTGGTATCTTAAAGTGGACACACTGTGCAGAACTCACCTTTTGCACACTTTGTGCTGCCATGTGGGTCTCTACCACCTCTATTAACACTCCAAACATGGAAAACATGTCTATCCGTTTTCTGTTAGTGTTTGGTTTAGGATGTTTCAAAAATTCCCCATTTGTTATGTCACAATCGGGGAAATTTGCATAGACACCCCCCCCCCCCCCATGTATATCCGAGCTTCTCATCTTGGGCTGAGTTGGGATTGAGTGGGCGTGGCCAGCTCCAGCTTGTTTTCTTTTTTTTAGGTACTGGAAGTGTCAAGATTAAAGCTGCTGAGGTCGCTTTATGTGAGATGGATTTAGTGCAAAGAGCTCCATGAACATGGTGTAAAAGAGGACAGCTGGAGCACTCCAGACAGTGAATATTTATTAGATGCAAATAAAAACGCATGTTTCTTCATCAAAATCAGCTCTGATGAAGACAACTTCTAGAGTTGAATCATACTTTTTTCTAATAAATATTCACTGACCAGAGTTCTCCAGCTTCCCTCTGTCATACCAGTGACTGTCCGTTAGCTGTACAGTGTCTGTTTAGTTTTGAATGAAGCAAATGGTGCAAAAGTCCATTCATGTTGGTTACTTAAACTGAGAGACCATCTAAAGGCTCAGGAACCCTTTGTGTCACGCTCCTCACCTGAGCTCCACAGCGTGAGCAGTAAGGAGGGTTGTAGCGTGTGGTTAGACCCAATCGCAGGGAGTGCTAGCGTTGAGTGACGTTTATTTATTTTATTATAGGAGCACCGACACGCACCTCGAAGTGAAACGAGGACGTGGCGGTGTTCCAGAAAGGAAAAAAACGGGCTTACTGTTTGGATGCAGATGGATGAGGTGAGCGTGGGAGCTCTGGATCGTCTGGCGTGAATCTGGAGCCATGACGACTGGATCGGATGAAAGCTGTAGCCGGCTGGCGTGTATCTGAACCAAGAGGGCTAGGAAGCTAAAGCTTGAGGTGAGCGCCGGAAGCTCTGGGCGCACGGCGTGACCTATGGAGCCGATGCGCTGGAAAAGTAAAAGTTAAGGTAGAACTGAAAAACGCTACTAAGCGAGGCGCCGTTAGATCCAAGATGAAACGGAAACGCCAAGGCCACGGACAGAGAAACGATGAACCAGCACTGGAGTTGTCGGGAAGCTTCCTGATATAGCGCGGGCGTGATGACGTGGAGAGGTGCGCAATGTGTGGGGAATGCTGGGAAGTGGAGTCCTATGTATGGTGTGGTGTCAGAAGGATGGCTGGAAGGCAGGAATCATGACACTTTGCAGGTGTTCTGGATTCATTAGCTGATTAGAGTGTGACACTTTGAGTCTAGAATATTGAACCTTTTCACAATATTCTAATTGTCTGAGATTCTGAATGTGGGGTTTTCATCAGCTGTAGCCAGAATCATCACAATTAGAACAAAAAGGCTGAAATATCTGGATTTGCATGGAATGAGTTAAATAAAGCAACTTTTGCATTATATTTTATTTTTTCCAGTCTCACCTGTACTCAAAAATTCATAAACATTTTCTTATAGACCATAGATCCAACTTAACTGTAAAAAGTCATAATATGACTCTTATTGAGGCTGTAAAAGTTAAACTAAAAGAGAGGGATGCAGGAAAAGATACTGCTGTCTCTCTCTCTCTCTCACACACACACACACACATGGCTCCATCCAGCTTTGATCAATCTGATCTGTAAGTTCAATTGAGTGTGTGCCCTTTTAAATACAACACTCTTTCCTTTGAGTCAAACTCCATTTCTCAGAAAACCAAGATCTAAACCTCAGACCAAGTTGAGTTCCAATCTCAGTTAAAATGTAATGAAAAATGTCTTATGTCAAAATGTTTTTACCATAATATTAAATTTACTTCAATGTATCTTCTTTAAAAGTCAAAACAAATAAAGTTTATTGGGAACTCGTATTAAAATCTTATTCTGTCTCTTGATCAGCGGTTCCTAATCTACTGTTAGAAATGTGTTGATCAATGTTTCGGGCAGCTGTTTGAACTGATGCTTTCATCACAGAGAAAAGCTGCTCACACACAGTTTGTTCTGTTCTGAAGTTAAATGCAACAGAGACTCTGTCTTCTTCCGTTTTAGTGTTTCTGTCACAGTTGGAGCCATCCCAGCACAGGACTAGTTTGTCCTCTAACCAGAGATTTACGTGCTTTAGCGTTTAAACGCTTGTGTGGGTGCACAAAGAACACAACCTAAGTGATTTCTGGATTGAAATAATTTGGATGTGACACTACTTTAGCTATAACGCTAGAAAGCAGGAATCTGACCAAAATTCCCCAAAAAGAGCCGGCCAGGCCTTACCTGTCAAGTTCTGGATTTGAACATAAAGAAAATTTACCAGCAGTAGAAGTGTGGCGTCCCTCCAGTCCCAGTGCGTGCGTGTGTGTGTGTGTGTTTTCAGTCCAGAAGGTCTCTTGACTCTTTGGAACTGGACTTTAAAGAGTTTTTGCCAAAGCTTCATATATTTTACTCATGTGGTTTTTAAGGTGTACCAATTAGCCTTTCGCCGGCCCCGCCCCCAGAACGGCTATTGTCCAATCACACATCATAGCAATCGTTACTATTCGACAACGCCAAACAAGATGATGAAGCTAAGCCTAATTTATAGCATTAACCTTGATAGTATTCCTGTCCCCTTCGTTTCCCAGTAGGGTCACTGCTGGTTCCTACCACCACAACTAACTCATACCTAGAGTCACCAGTTAAACTAACCTGTATGTTTTTGGTGTGTGGGGGGAACCCGAGCACCGGGAGCAAACCCACGCCTGCATGGGGAGAACATGCAAACTCCACGCAGAAAAGACGCAGCCAGGATTTGAACCTGCAACCTTTATTGAGCAAAGCAACAGTGCTTCCCACTGTGCCACTATGCAGCCCTGTTTTTTCATTAGTTTTGTTTTCTTGTCTTTGGTGTTTTTTTATCTTTAAATCTTATTGTTTCCTCTTCTTTGGAGATGAGGGTTGGAGGATAATTTTCTGGTCCTTTGGGGTTTTGTGGTTGGTTTTGGGGTGTGTGTGTGTGGGGGGGGGGGGGGGGGGGGGGGGTGAAGGACAGTGATTTTACTCACTCTCGTTGGACGAGTCTCTCTTTCTTTTCCACCTCTCAGGTTTTCTAAGTCCCAGAAAGCGTCTCAGTCTTTTCCAAAGTGAAGACTTGTTTTTCTCTGAGGTGTTTTCACAGACCAAAGTTGTTTCTGTGGATTCAGGACCCAGGTTTGTTCCTGTTGGGAGGGCGTCTTCTCTGAGTTCAGCCACTTCCACAACTTCCTGGCTTGACTCCTATCAAAGAACGCGTACGAGGACCAAACTCATTCCTGTCCCTCAACTCAGCAATGAAGTTCTCGTGAAGGACTTCTTGTTTAAGTGTCTGTTTTAAAGCAAAAACCTTGGCTTCATGCTGGGTTCTGAGCTCCTGGTAAGACGCATGGATCTTCTCCAGTTCTGCGCAGAGCTGTTTCCTTCTGCTCCAAGGTTTGTTGCAGGTTTAAGAAAGCCTAATGGAGTTCATCTTTCTGGGTTCTCTGCTGGAAAATCAACTGCTGGTCATGCTGCATTTTCTCACTGAGAATCTGAATTTCCCTCATAACTTTTTCTTGCTGAGACGACGCCTCCTGATGACTTGCTGAAATGTCTTGGTCATAAGACTCAGCTCTTGATGTTGACTCTAATTCAGCCTGGAAAGTCTGTTGTTGTGTTTTGTTTTTCTGCTTGGAGCTCAGAGGAATGTCGCTCTAAACTGGTGATATGAGAAACGTAGGTGACCTGTAAACTATTTTAACCCTTTGATGCATAGAGGTCACTACAGTGGACAGCTACTAAAACGTGTGTTTCTCTTTAATGAATTTGTTTCTGTTGTTTTAATGCATATTAGCCTCTAGAGTGCTCTCTGCTGCCATTCTCTATTGAGGCCAGTTCAGTGTTAAGTTGGTGTAACTGCAAGTAAATTTCTTCTAAATCCAAGATGGCCAACAAACAGCCACCACTGACCACTGCTGGCATATCCTGTCAGTCCTTCTATACTGTAAGAACCCCACTGGTATAAAAAAATATGATGATATGCAGGAACATCTAGGGAAAGATATTATCTGTTTGGAACATGAAATTTTTATGTCTAATATATAGAAAACTACGATTAACCATGTGTCCACTGAAGTGGACATCATGCATTACCCAGTATATTTTTTTAACACAAGTCATAAATTGCTTCACTGTTTCTTGGGACTGTTTTGGTTATAAGTAAATGTATAATTGTTACATTTATAAGCTATTCATTTAAAATATACATTTTGTGCAGATTAGCTGTAGTTTGAGTTACTATAAAGTTAAAGTACCAAGTCATCATCACACACTGGTGAAATTACATCTCCGCATTTGACCCATCCCCGTGGTGGGGAGCGGTGAGCTGCAGCTGTGGTCGCGCTCGGGAACTAATAACTATTTTATCATATTTTGTAGACTTCAAATGCAGCAAAGAATAAGGCCACCTACAGAATATTCCAGGAAATGCCATCCAGCTCCAGTGATGATGAGTTCAGTGATGATGATTTGGCGTCCCCTAGTGGTGATATGTGGTTAGCGCCCCACCCAAAAAAAAACTCACCGGCCGCCACTGGTGATAGTGATGATGGTAATGATCGTGATAATGACGACAATGATGATCATGATGATGATGATGATGATAATGATGGTGTGTAAGATTCACGGGTGTTTTTGTTTAGTTATTCAGACCTAAACATTGCACCTATACAGTGTTGAAATTTCCAAAAAATTGTTAAAATGTTTTTCCAAGCATTAAAAGAAACAAGTGTTTGTATATTTACAATAGAACACAAGGTAATTCTTTTTTACAGTAAGTTCACATTGTTTTATGTTGAGTGCTCAGGTGCATGTAGTCCACTGGAGTGGACATATCTGTAACTTTGTGAAAAAAACATATTTTTGGAAAAAAAAAAGTTGAAAATTTTTTTCCATGTCCTGAGAAGAATAAAAACACTTCAGAAAAAAATCTTGACCAAGGCTTTCATAATGCATGCATCATAGGACTAATGGCATCATTACGGTTCTATAGAACACCAAGTGAGGTCAGGGAAACGCTTTAAACTAGGAAATCAGAAACACGACTCAAATCCAACACTACGTTTAGTATTCAGTCAGTATTCTGATACAAACATGCACTTCCTTACCTTTGCTCATGCATGAATCTTTATGGTGTTAATAGAAACTCTGGGAGCATCCACAAGCATTGTTGATCATATTCATGGCAGAGAAAACCTCCGAATTGAAACAATCTTAAATGTTTCCATGACTCCGGGTAGTGGTGAGTTTGACAGAAAAATAAATAAAGTTGCTTTGAGGTCTGTGTTCTAAACCTGTGGCTGCAACAGTTGCTAAGAAATCTTACACCTTTGCTGGTTCCTTGTTTATTCCTCACACTCTCAGCCTGGCGTTGCTCTGTAGCCTCCAGTATAATTTAGCTTCTCTCCCACTAGCATAATGTCTGTGTGTGAAGGCTGATTCTGCCTGTGGCCTTTTCCGGTTGTTGTCAGCTGAAATTGTTGTTGACACCTTTTAATATGAAGCTGTTTTACAAACAATCGAGTAGAAAACCAAAAAGAAGACGGAAATTAGAGCTCTGAGTGTCAACAGGGGTTGATAATGAAGACAGTAGTGCAGCCAGTCTTGAATCAGACTTTGTTCTGGAGCTGGACCACCAGCAGATCAATCCAGACCCATGCAGTAACAACAGAGCAGGTCAGTTTTATAACTAAACCTGGTCTAAACTAAGTCTATCATTTTTCTGCAGGTTTTATTGTACATGATCAACCAGAACCAGAAAATATGTGATGACCTGCACAATCATTAGGTTTCATCAGAACAGAGGAAGCCATCTAGCCTCACTTTCACTAAATTCCACATGAAAACACATCATCTGCAGAGGGCTGTGTGTTTATGAAAGATTTTGGAGCTGGATGAGCAGAATCAGAAATTCCTCTATAAAAAATAAAACGATGAAGTAGTGCACGTATGGATGAAGCAATAAAATCATCTCCATTAAACTGATGCCAGTTAACCTCATGTTGGAGCTACTGGAAGCTGAACTTCTGGTTGAAAAACAAAAATTGTAAACAAATCCAGAGAGATTTTGGATCTTTCTGCTAACTGATTGTCTTCTGAGTCACAATAAATTATAGTTGTGTAGCAACATCAATCCATGGTTTTTCTCCTAAATGAACTTCAGTAACACTAACTTACAGGACGTCAAGGCTGCAGACACTCTGGTATCTGTCCAGAGTCATGTGCTTTAGTTTGGTCTACAGGTCTGCGATTTCCCTGCAACTATCACAGAGACGTCACACATCAAGGTTCCGGACGCAAGTCTTTCCTATCTCTTTCTCCAATAACGTTCATCTTTCCTGACTCGTGAAAGACTTACAAATATAACCTGAATGCATAATCATACTGTTTGAATCATCATTATGTGAAATTTGAATCATCTTATAATATAATGAATGATGGAGAAAATGAATGTTGTTCCTGTTTTCATATCTTTAATTAGACATTTAGGATTCATTCAAGTAATGCTAATCATCATCAGATAAACATTTACAAATAATAGTATTGTGTTTGAATATTTAATTTGCACTCACATTAAGTTAATAAGATGCATACCACATTAAGCTGAGTCATCTTTAAGTGTTGATGAAACTGGTGTCTGAGGTAACTTGGTAACGCCTACTCTAAATGTGTCCAAATTTGATTTGCTCAGATTTAAAAACAATTAGAATAATAAAACTCCCGTGCCGGCCTGGAACACAGGAATTCCTGCAAGTTCCTGAAACAAACCAAGTCCTGACTAGGTCCACTCCTCTCAAAGGATGAACCTAAGACAACAAGCTATGCTTCCTTGGTTTGGCCGGCCGGGGAAAAGCGATGCTTAATAATACTAAAGGAACCATCGTCTCTTTTTGACCAAAGATCAACTATTTTTGTAAACTGCCTCTAAGCCAAAGCAACTTCACCAGACGAGCAGTCACCGGAAGTCACCCACGACCATCGGTTCGTATCAGGGCCTGCTACAGCTCTTCATACCTCAGAGGCCTCCTCACTGACACTTGTCAGCCACGACCTCTACTGACCCTTGAGTCACCGGGAGCTTCTGCACACAAGGTGAAGTAGCCCTGCACGCTGGTGTCAAATGGTCTTTATTAATTTGATAACTTATTAAACCATCCAGATTTGATTTAACCCAGACATCATAGATCTAAGACACTTAATGCTGATTAGGCAACCTCATCAATAACCATCATTCCTAGTAATTGTTCTGTGTCATTGATTGAGAAATATAGTATTAAATTTATTTTTATAACTATTTTCTTGACTCTGAATTATTCTGAAGTGTGCGGTTTACCTACAGGTAAAAGAACCTAGATTAATGTTAAATTAACATTCAAAGATCGTTAAGATTAACAATTCATATTTATATGAATTATTACATTTTATTGATCCATCTTTAAATATATGGCAATAGCCCTCACGCTGCTTACATACAGCTGTGCTAAATAAGTCCTTTTTGTGTCTAACCTAATGGAAACACTCTACGTGATGGCATCATTTCTATGCTGCTTTTGTCTCCTTGGACTCAAATCTAGACATGTGAGGTGATTAAAGTTGTCTCATTATGCAGTTCAATAAGCCTCGTGGTGCGAACTAGAGTTTAATCAGTCTTAAGGACTTACTGTAAAGTCAATTGGAGATGTGCAGAGATCAACATCTACTCAAGGTGTTTTGCAGCAGAGTGACAGATTATAGTACCACCTTCACAGAACAGCATCATGCTTCCATCATGCTTCAGCTTCTCCTGTGGGAGAGCTGGAGTGACCATGTTGAAGGCCAAGCTGAAATCCACGAGCAGGATCCTAGCGTAGGTTCCTGAGGAGTCCAGATGCTGCAGGGTGAAGTGGAGAGCTAGGTTTATTGCTTCATCCACAGATCTGTTGGCTCTGTAGGCAAACTGCAGGGGGTCCACAAGGGGGGCTGTGATGTCTTTGAGGTGAGACAGAACCAGGTGCTCAAATGACTTCATGACTACTGATGTCAGGGCCACAGGTCTGTAGTCATTGAGTCCAGTGATCTTGCATTGATGATGGTAGAGTCTGACCGCTGCACAAAGCCTTCTCCAGCACATCCCAAAGATTCTCAATGGGGTTAAGGTCTGGACTCTGTGGTGGCCAATCCATGTGTGAAAATGATGCCTCATGCTCCCTGAACCACTCTTTCACTATTTGAGCCCGATGAATCCTGGCATTGTCATCTTGGAATATGGCCGTGCCATCAGGGAAGAACAAATCCATTGATGGAATAACCTGGTCATTCAGTATATTCAGGTAGTCAGCTGACCTCATTCTTGGAGCACATCCTGTTGCTGAACCTAGACCTGACCAACTGCAGCAACCCCAGATCATAGCACTGCCCCCACAGGCTTGTACAGTAGGCACTAGGCATGATGGGTGCATCACTTCATCTGCCTCTCTTCTTACCCTGATGCACCCATCACTCTGGAACAGGGTCCATCTGGACTCATCACACCAGTTTTTAATAATGCGTTGGACAGTTCTGAACCCAGTTTTAGTCGTTTCTGCAATCTCCTTAGATGTTTTCTCTGCTTGATGCATGCCAATGATGTGACCCTTCTCACACAGACTAACATCTTTTCCACGACCACCAGATGTGTCTTTCCACATGGTTGTTTAAGAAATGAGAAGCAACTCATTGCACCAGTTGGGGTTAAATAACTTGTTGCAGCTGAAAGATAATCACCCATGCAGTAATTATCCAATAGGAGGCTCCTACCTATTAAATCCAGGTGAAGACTTTTTTTGGGACAGACAGTGACTCACTCAGCCCTATTAGGATAGAATAACTTTCACACATTATCAGACGGGGATGTGTTAGTTCATCCTTCTCAAGACAAAGTTTTTAGATTCAAACTTTAAAAGTTCTTCACATAAAAACTGGAGCTACATTCACACTCCCAACATGAACTACTTTATGTTCATTTTTTCTATTCAGGAGACGAAGCCTTCTAAAAAACTGTTAAATGTTTCTTGATGATAGGCTGGTGGATGCTCTCACTCAACCAGCTCACGGATTCAGTTCAAAAGAAGTCAGCTGGACTTTCTTTTCATTTTTAAAGACATTTTGCTTCTCATCTGAGGAGCAGCTAGTTCAAATGAAACGTCTGAACTACAAAGCTTTGAAACTGCAGAGTAAACTTTTTCATAGCTGTAGAGCTCACATGCAGATCCCTTCTCATTTCCTCCCTGTGGAGGTCACATCAGGACCGTTGTTGTTCTCCTTCACCTTAAACCTGCTTTGGCCTCATTCATGAACATGTGAAACAGTCTTAGGATTTGATTATGGGTTAGGGTTAGGGTTTTTTATGCTGAGGCCTTCAGTTGTGGTCCTAGAGTTTAAAACCACATTTATGTTATAGTTGTTGAATATAGGCAGGTTGGGCTGTCTAATGTAGCGAACCAGAAGTCTCTGAGCTGCTTTCATGGGTAAATTAGTAATGTTGTAATGGCCTCTGAGAATGGACACCCCCTTTGTTTTGCATGTCCCAACCCGCCTCAGCATCAGCAATATAAGCATGTTAGTGAAACTAACCATGGAACAATGTTAGCCTGAGCTACTGCTAACATTCTTGTTGGACGAGAGGAACACAACAGAAGATTGTGGGAGCACAGAACTTTCCAGGATGTACTGGGACTACATCCTTGGCTATACAGAGTTTCTAGCTTCAGGCAGTGTCATAAAGCCATCAGGGTAAACCGGCCAATCAGCACACAGCTCATTTAATATTCATGTCCTGGACAAGTGGGTGAGGTAAACCTGTCTCTACATTGTAGAGCTTTATTATGGGGTTGTGCTTGAGCATTTATCAAGTCTCCTGGGCCATTTTGAGCCCCAACAAAAGGTCCATATGTTATATAGATGCTCAAACAACAGGTTCCTATTATAAAAAAATGTTCTAGAAGGTCCTCGTTTGATGTAGATGACTTCTTTCTCTCATTCTTCTCACAGCTGTAGCTTTTCCATCCGTCTAAGGACTGAAGACTTACCTAACCTGTGTAGGTTGTGTGTCTGACCACCATGTACAGTAAAATATCTACACACAGGATCGTAACGAGGAAACAAAACGAATAATTCCATAAGACTAAAATAAAAGTGTTTGGTTTTATCCTTTGCTGAGAACAGTTTGGCATGTGTGTGTGTGTGTGTGTGTGTGTGTGTGTGTGTGTGTGTGTGTGTGTGTGTGTGTGTGTGTGTGTGTGTGTGTGTGTGTGTGTGTGTGTGTGTGTGTGTGTGTGTGCTCATGTCAGAAGGCTAATGGGTTCCTTACATCAGTTCCATTTTAGCCCCTCGTCTGTTGCAACCTCCTCCGGCTCAACCTGAGGGGATAAGAGCTCTGTGGTGATCTAAAGTCACAAGTACAAAAAGGTGCCTGTCAACACAACAATACGCTTCATTTCTTCCAGGACCCAGCTGGGGTCATTCTAGAAAAAAAGGTTGCTTCAGTGATGGTTCAAGAAATTATCATCGATCTCTGCTGTGTGCTGGAAGCTGAAGTACGTCACATGCACACGTTTGCATGAAACCCAATCGAGCAAAAGCCAGATGCATTTTGTTGCTGTGTGTGTGTGTGTGTGTGTGTGTGTGTGTGTGTGTGTGTGTGTGTGTGTGCATGCTCAGTAAAGACAGCAGAGTATCTCATTGGTATAACAGACCAGAAGTAGTGATGAAAGGCCAGATGTACTTGAGAAACTTTCCATGTTCTTCATCTTCTCTTCCGCCACGCCTGCAGGACTCTCCACCGCCTCTTCCATCTACCTCAAGTAGCCTAATGCTGTCATGGGCTGAGGTGAGCTCCTCTCCAGTTATTTTCTGAGTCTGACTTTCAGGTGGGCGGAGCTGGAGAGCAGGACACCTGCAACCTGTTACACCATCAACCTGGTGGAATATAAGGAAGGAGGGAGACACCTTCAACTTGCCGGATGATTACTCACTTTGGGTAGCTTGTGCCACTAAGTCTCTAGATTTCAAGATAAGCTTGTGTTTTTGTGCCCCTAGGTTTTTTGTGTCTCTTGACCTCCTGCTCTCCACTATTCCCCAGGATTTTTGGCTCTCCAGACCATCACCGCCTCCATATCAACGCTACCTCCCCTCAGGCCACGTCTCCTTCCACCTCGTTCCAACCCGCTCTCCCTCCGCTCACCTACCTGGACCTACCGGACTCCCTCTTGGCACCCCCCTCCCCAGCTCGACCTCAGCCCGTACATCCCCCCTCGGGATTCCCACCTTTTTGGTTGCGGTAAGAAGAATTCTTCGCAGCTTTCATTGGATCCACTTCTGAACCTAAGTTAATAGACTTTCTGTTTTCCAGACGCAGCACAGGAGCTGCATGCCCTCACTGACGTTGTCAGTCACCCTTAGTTTAACCATATTAATAAACGTTATTTTGTCTCCTTACCTGTGGTCCTGTGCGTGATTCTGCATGTCTTGGGTCAGATCAATCCCTCAAAACATGACANGGAAATGCCCGGTCCCATGACCCCGTTGCTGTTCCGGGTCCCGGATTCTCCGCCAACAATGACATTTTCTGGTGAGTCCGACGATTGTCACGGCTTTTTGTTGCAATGTGAACTAGTTTTTGAACGCTCACCAGCCTCTTTTGTTTCGGATGCCTCCAAGATCTCCTACGTGGTTGGTCTCCTCAGAGGAAAAGCGCTAAAGTGGGCTGAGGCTAGAAGCCGCAAGCCTGAGTTTTTGAAAGGAAAGTTTTTGGAGTTCCTAAGTGATTTTAAGTTAACTTTTGGGGGATCAGAGAACCCTGCAGACCTCAGAAAGAAACTGTGGTACCTCTCCCAGGGCCGACGGTCTGTGGCTGACATGTCATTGGAGTTCCGCACCTTGGCGGCCATGTCCTCCTGGGATGAGGATGCCTTAAAGGGCGCATTCACCGAAGCTCTTAATGACAAGATAAAGAATCAGTTAGCTCTTTGTCCTGAGCCCAA
Organism: Aphyosemion australe; assembly: GCA_006937985.1. Classification (NCBI taxonomy): domain Eukaryota; kingdom Metazoa; phylum Chordata; class Actinopteri; order Cyprinodontiformes; family Nothobranchiidae; genus Aphyosemion; species Aphyosemion australe. The sequence goes on from SSNS01000140.1 coordinate 972,318, forward strand.
GACCCTGGAGGACCTCATCCGTTTAGCCATAACCATTGACAAGAGGCAACGGGAGCTCCTCAGAAGCACACAACCTACACACTTGGGTCTCACGTCGTCGGTTGCCTCCTCTTTTTCTCCTCGAGTTTCCCCACAGGCTCCTACGGCTGCTGTACCTGCGGAGGAACCCATGCAACTTGGACGTGCCCATCTCACTCCCGAGGAGAGACAACAACGATTACGGTCTGGACTGTGTCTATACTGTGGTCAATCTGGACACTATGTCTCGAGCTGCCCCTCGCTGCTAAAAGGCAGAGCCCACCGGTAGAACCGAGACTGCTGGTGGGTGGTTTCGCTGACGACCTAACATCTCGGTGCACGATTCCCTGCGCCATCCTCATCGATGGAATTTCACATCAGTTCTCGGCTCTCATCGACTCAGGATGTGAGCAGAATCTTCTGGACAAATCAGTGGTGCAACGACTCAGAATCCCAACCATCCCTCTTCCTGCACCACTCACAGTCTCATCCCTTGATGGAAGGACATTGGCAGACATAACCCATCGTACCCCCCCAGTCTCACTACAGGTCTCAGGTAACCATATGGAACTCATGTCATTTTTTGTGTTTCCGTCTCCTCAGTCTCCAGTAGTTCTAGGTCATTCCTGGCTGGTGTCACACAACCCCCTCATAAACTGGCAGGAGAACAGGGTGGAGGTCTGGAGTCCCGTCTGTCTCAAGAGCTGTCTCCGTTCAGCACCCTCTTCACCAGGATCCTCCCAGCCTCCAGACCCAGTCGACCTCACCGGAGTCCCCCCTGATTACCACGACCTCCAGCAGGTATTCAGTAAAAACAAAGCCTCTTCTCTTCCTCCTCACCGACCTTTTGATTGCAGTATCGATCTGTTACCTGGGGCCCCACTGCCCTCCAGTCGGCTGTACAGTCTAGCCAAACCTGAGAGGGCGAGCATGGAGAAGTACATCACAGAGTCCCTGGCAGCAGGTATTATTCGCCCCTCCACCTCACCTCTAGGAGCTGGATTTTTTTTTGTGTCGAAGAAGGATGGTACCCTCAGACCATGTATTGACTACCGGGGGTTAAATCAAATAACAGTCAAAAATAAATACCCCTTGCCATTACTGTCATCCACTTTTGAACCAGTACAGGACTCTACTATATTCACCAGATTGGATCTCCGGAACGCCTATCACTTGGTGAGGATAAGACAAGGGGATGAGTGGAAGACGGCATTCAAGACCCCCCTGGGCCATTTCGAATACCTCGTTATGCCCTTCGGCCTCACCAATGCCCCAGCGGTCTTCCAGTCTCTGGTAAATTCTGTGTTGGGTGATTACATCAATGACTTTGTAACAGTGTACCTTGATGACATCCTGATTTTTTCCAAGACTGCTACCCAACACAGACAACATGTACGGGCTGTGCTTCAACGCCTTCTCGAGAACCGATTATATGTCAAGGCCGAGAAATGTGAATTTCATGTCAATACAGTGAGATTCCTGGGATTCATTCTGGAGAGCGGGCGGCTGAAGGCGGACCCAGAGAAGGTCCAGGCAGTGCAAGACTGGCCTACACCCACAACACGTAAGCAACTCCAACTCTGCCTCTATCCTACCCCCTACCTGCATAGTGGGTGGCCTCACCTGGGACATCAGGAAGCAAGTGCTAGAAGCCCTCAAGACAGAGCCCGGCCCGGGTAACGGTCCTCCTAACAGACTGTTTGTTCCCCCCAGAGTCAGAAGTCCTCTTATTCACTGGGCCCACTCCAGTAAGTTCTCCATGCATCCAGGAGTAGGGCGCACTGTGGCACTCATCCGTAGATCCTTCTGGTGGCCATCCTTATTCAAGGATGTGAAGGACTATGTGGCTGCTTGCCACACCTGCGCTCGCAGCAAGAGCAGCAACCAGCCTCCTTCTGGTCTTCTGTGTCCACTTCAGGTCCCGTCTCGCCCCTGGTCCCACATCGCTCTCGACTTCGTCACTGGGTTGCCCCCTTCACATGGACACACGGTTATATTGACTGTAGTAGATCGTTTTTCAAAAGCATGTCATCTGATCCCACTAAAATCCCTTCCCTCCACAGCAGACACAGCCCAACTCCTGATTAAGCATGTTTTCCGCCTCCATGGCATCCCAGAGGAAATCCTGTCAGACCGGGGTCCCCAGTTCATCTCCCGAGTGTGGAAGGCGTTTGCTGGCTCTCTGGGCGCACGGGCGGTCCTTTCCTCTGGTTACCATCCCCAAACCAATGGCCAGTGTGAAAGAATGAATCAGGAGCTGGGAGCCATGCTTCGCTGTGTCTGCTCGGTCAACCCATCCACCTGGACTTCTCACCTGACATGGGTGGAATACGCCCACAACAGTCATGTTTCTTCGGCAACAGGCCTGTCCCCTTTTGAATCATCCCTAGGGTACCAACCCCCTCTGTTTCCTCTTCGTACAAATCTCACCATGTCCACCCCTCAGTTTATCCGCAGAGCCCGACGCACCTGGTCTGCAACCACTTCGGCTCTCCACCGTACCGCGGATCAGAACCGCCGGCTGGCCGACCGCCGTCGTCGACCAGCGCCAGCTTATGAACCCGGCCAGAAGGTATGGTTGTCAGCAAGAGACATTCGCCTGAAGGCCTCCTCAAGGAAACTGGCTCCTAAATACATCGGACCCTACAAGATCTCTGCAGTACTCAGCCCGTCCGCAGTCCGGTTGGACCTCCCTCCGTCCCTCAAGGTACACCCAGTATTTCATGTTTCATTGATAAAACCTGTGTTGTCCAGTCCGTTGTGCCCTGAGCGGGCTCCCCCGCCTCCTCCGCGTCTCTACAAGGGTGGTCTGATATACCAGGTCAGTCGGATCCTCGACTCCCGCCCCCGTGGACGGGGTACCCAGTATCTGGTAGACTGGGAGGGTTACGGCCCAGAGGACAGATCGTGGATCCCTCGTTCCTTCATCGAGGACCCGTCGCTCATCCGGGACTTTGAGGCTGCCCGGTCCTCCGCCTCCTCCTCCTCCTCCTCTGCTGGGACGCCGGGAGGCGTCCGTTGTGGGGGGGGTACTGTCATGGGCTGAGGTGAGCTCCTCTCCAGTTATTTTCTGAGTCTGACTTTCAGGTGGGCGGAGCTGGAGAGCAGGACACCTGCAACCTGTTACACCATCAACCTGGTGGAATATAAGGAAGGAGGGAGACACCTTCAACTTGCCGGATGATTACTCACTTTGGGTAGCTTGTGCCACTAAGTCTCTAGATTTCAAGATAAGCTTGTGTTTTTGTGCCCCTAGGGTTTTTGTGTCTCTTGACCTCCTGCTCTCCACTATTCCCCAGGATTTTTGGCTCTCCAGACCATCACCGCCTCCATATCAACGCTACCTCCCCTCAGGCCACGTCTCCTTCCACCTCGTTCCAACCCGCTCTCCCTCCGCTCACCTACCTGGACCTACCGGACTCCCTCTTGGCACCCCCCTCCCCAGCTCGACCTCAGCCCGTACATCCCCCCTCGGGATTCCCACCTTTTTTGGTTGCGACGCAGCACAGGAGCTGCATGCCCTCACTGACGTTGTCAGTCACCCTTAGTTTAACCATATTAATAAACGTTATTTTGTCTCCTTACCTGTGGTCCTGTGCGTGATTCTGCATGTCTTGGGTCAGATCAATCCCTCAAAACATGACAAATGCACCATTTCAAAGGCAGAAGCACCCACAACAAAGAGTACATTATATACTCTTTTTTAATCCTTTTTTAGTTTCCATGTGCATACAACTCCAATAGCCTAAACTTTATAACAATAATTTTCCTTTTTCCTTCAAATGTTTCAGTACTTTACTGTTCTGCACTTTTTACGTTACTTTTCTGTTTCTGCACTTTTCAGTGCTACTTTTCCCTCTCCCTGTCAAAAATCATCTTAAAGGAAAAGTTTGCTTTTTTTATGTGTTCCTTTGCCCACCCAGTGCTCTGTAAACTTTGACCCATTTCACACACACACCCCTGCTCAGAGATTCTCAGGGGAGAAGTGATTCAGAAACGTAGTTCTGGCTGCAGTCTATGATCAACCATCGGTGTAAAGATGATTGCATAAATAATGCGCTAAAATGCGAAGATGATTGCATGAATACGGCAGACATAGCGGAATAAATAATTTTTTAAAAACAAAACTTACCCAGATTTCTGGTACGGCCGAACTCTTCAAAAACAGTCTTTTACTTTTCCCGAATTTTTTCCTGATGTAATCATCCTCTTTGAAGTGTGCACTGCACAAACGAAAGGTTTTGACTCGTTCCAGCCGAGTATCCTTGGAGTAGCCGATTGCTAAAAGCCACTGATGCCTTAGAGAAACGCCCTTAGCAGGAAAAGTGTCAAACCGAAAAGGTGATCCTGTAACATCCTTATTGTTACAACCCGGGAACCTGCAGGTACGCACCATGGCTCGATATATTTAAGAAAAACTACTTTGAAGTGAATTTAGAAGTTGTTGTTTCACTCATACAGCCAGGATTAGCAGCCAGACGCGACGCCGTTCTATCTCCGCGGTGAGCAGCGCAGGGATACGAATGACAAAAAGTAGTCCCGTTGTAATGTGACGTTGTAAATTTACCCAGCTTTGTTTCTGAGATGTAAATTAGCCATGCTTTCAGATTCTAATCCTTTTGTGAGGCTAAACGGCGCAGATACATCGCCCCCGAAACTAGCCAGAACTACGTTTATGAATCACTTCTCCCCTGAGAATCTCTGAGCAGGGGTGTGTGTGTGAAATGGGTCAAAGGTTACAGAGCACTGGGTGGGCGAAGGAGCACATAAAACTTAATGTCTAAAAAAGTGAACTTTTCCTTTAAGCCAATCCTGCAAATAGTATTTTTCCCTTTACAATGTGTTATCAGTGATACATTTGCAGCTGATAAACTGTTAGTGCTGTACAGAAATACTTATTCTAGTACTGGTTCAGATGCAGCATTTTCCACCAGAGGGGTTCCAGTGATGCACCAGGGATGGATCTACATCTGGTTCTTGAGAAACAGAATCAAAATGATTGTCTACATTCAGAGAGCCAACTCGGTTGTTAAATCAACTTAAATGTGTCTTCCAGTAATTATTTTTAGTATTGTGAGTAAAGGGTCATATAGAGAGACGGTTTAGCTAAGCATCACAGGGTGCCTCTCCTGTCTTAAAATCTACATCACTGTGTTTAACAAACATTATTCTAAACAAAAGGTGGCATGTGGTTGTCTGTTAACCCTCTAAAGTCAAATATATCATATTTACACATATTCCCAGTTTCTTAGACCTCTATTTGTTTAACAGGATTAGCACTTTCCTCAAACTCCTGCTTTGTTTAATTCTGTACTACACTCCCTCTTGTGGAGGATCTTAGTACTGCAGGAGATAAGTGTTTGTTTTTACTGTTGTAATATTGTATAGTTATCAATAAAATGTTTTAATAATTATATAAATCTTTATTGACATCAGCTTACGAACGGACCAGTCTCTTGGTCAAGCTGTAAATGATTGTTGCAGGATTTATAAAGACAAGCTGGCGATAATAAAAGTGCCCACCATATTTATAAATGACGTATCAAACCGTGTAAAACTTTTATTAGAAAGCAACTTTTATTGCAGAGTCTTGTCCTGCTTTAACTGTGTGGCTGAAGGCTAAGAAAACACAAACATTTTAATGTCCTTGAACCAGCGGAGGAGTTATGGTGATCAATATGAAAAGTGTCTCAGATCTGTGTAATTTTAAAAAGAGCTGTTGCCTCTTACAAAATGGTGTTTGATCTTCTGTGTTATTGGTTTGTCTTTATGAATCTTGTCTTGCATATATAAACCGCCACAGCATTAAAAACACTGTTTGCAGAAGCAGTAATAAACTGGTCCAATTTCAACTTCAAACAGCAAATAACTAAATAAATAATTACATGAAAGGAACAATTTGGTCTGTTAGGGTAATAAGACATAACTGAAAGGAAGTTCAAGGGAACTGGCTAGGGCAGTTAGCAAATCAACACAGGAAGATGTATCTGATGAAATATGAATATGCAGCATTTCACAGTCATGCTTTCTATAGTTGACTCAGAGATTTTAGCATGTTGTCAACACTACAACACAAGAAAAAACAAGAAACCCAACTTCACAACAGAACACGAGTACAGCAGTGTTTCAGAATAAAATTAAACAAAACAGAAAATATGAGGATACAGTATCACTGAAACTTAAATATTAGAGGAGTACTATATAATATAATATAATATAATATAATATAATATAATATAATATAATATAATATAATATAATATATAATATAATATGATATGATATAATATAATATAATATAATATAATATAATATAATATAATATAATATAATATAATATAATAATATAATATAATGTAGGAACAATTTTTGTTTCTGCTGCATAAACATCTCAGTTAATTAAACACAATTTCTTCTCAAACCACAATAGCAACAATAAAAACCTCAGGAACAAAGCATTATGTTGTGTTTTTATCAGCTTAATTGTTTTTGAGCTGAACTCTCAGTGGACTCATTGAGGTTTTAATCAAACAAAACAATTGCTGAAGTTATTTATAATTGTTCTTTCTCTGTAGGACATTTGTGGTTTTGACAGAATTGTTCTTCTATAATGAGTTAAGTTAAATAACCTTTTCCAGTTAGTTTCCTATATAAACAACTCTACCTCTCTGCCTCAAACGTGGAAGATGAATTTTCTTCAGTCAGCAAGGACGACCACCTTCTGCACCAGCAGAGGTGACTGAACGTCTCACGTCAGATGCAGAAAACAGTAAACCATCTGATTTATGAACACACCCAAACAAAGAACTTTATGGATTCTATCTAAGTGTTCTTTCTTAACTTCCCTCTCCTGTTTTCTGTTTCTATCTAATCTTCTGGGATCACACAGAAGCCAGATAGTACTGCTATTTTCTCTCAATCAGTGCTTTGGAGGTCTTTTACTAAAGTCGAGCATCTTTCCACTCTTCTACTGTTGCCACCTTTGCTCTTGTGTTTTATATTTCAGCATTGTGGTGCGGCAGGTCTGCACCGTGGTTCAAACGTTTAATCCAGACTTCTGTTAGAGAGCTTCAGACAGTGGTGGAGAGTGAAGCTTTTATAGTGTCAGAGATCTGAACGGGAGCTGTCTTAGAATTTAAAACCACGTTTGTCGTGTTGTTGAACAAAGGCAGCTTGTGGTGTCTAATGTAGCATAACAAAAAGTCTGTGCCGTCTCCATCTCCCATGTAGATTAGTAATTAGTAAGCTCGTGTTTACGTAGAATTATCTGATTCCTGTAATAATCTCTTTGTCTATTTGAGTATAAAGTTTCTATTTAGAGTGTGAGAATGAAAAACCCTTGGATGCAGTAACAAAATGTTCAGAGCTTCAGGATTTCCTGCATGGACTTATAATTCTAAGTTAATTTCCTGTTTTCCCACATCCTGCTCCTCCCAACTACACCCACTTTCTCACTCTGAGTGACCAGAGCTTGACGCTGTGGCCTCTGGAGTTTCCTCACAGGCTCGTCTGGTCAGACTCATCACCTCATTCCGTCCATTTGCTCATAGGATGCTCATCACGTCTCATGGTTCTCACCGTGATGCCACCTTCTTATTTTTTTACTGTCTAGTTGAAGCGTTTCCCTTTCTGTTTGTTACATTTTCCTTCATTTTTGTTTTAATATCAGATGCACCTCTCTGCTGGAACTCGGTACATCCGTTATTAGTTACCAGTTATTCTGGCGCTGGATGCAAACAGAGCGGATTGGTGAAAAGGCCCTACAGTCTTTGTCATTTTCCACTGCTTCATTTCACTAAATTGGTGCTAAAATGACAAAGTCACACTGGGTGCCTAAACACTGGCTGAAGACAAATAACAGTTTTTTTTCAGACCTGTATTCAGTCAAAGACAGCTACAGATGTTTTTGTAACTGTACCAAAGTAACCTTTGAATGAAATAATAATTTTACTTTTAAACATCATCAGATTGAATGAAATCGCCCATGAAAAGTAGATTAAATGAGGGATGAGCAGTAAAGTCGGTGCTTTGAGGCAGTTGAGCATTTCAACCCCCACATGGGTCCTGAATAAGCTGTCAATGACACAGTGGGTTGTTTATTGAGCCATCTCAGCAATTATCATCAGAGTTTGCAAATATAGCATGAGAGAAAAAAACAGAATAAATCACTATTTTACAGGCAGAAGCGATGAAAGCAAAGCCGAGCATATAAAACTATAGAATAATGGTTGGATTTCAGCGTGGCCTGGCCTCCACACGCTGACACCATGATGGATCTTCTATGAATGATGAGTATAGGGGGATTTCAGTAATGCTTCTGCTGGTGTTTTATTACCTGTACATACATACATCACAATAGGCAAGCTGGAGGATATTTCATGAAAATGAATTAGTCAACATTTACTTGGAGGGTGAGTGGTGGTCCGGTCCGTCCTACATGAGAATTTAGCTGAAACAGACATTACTTATTTAGTTTGTTCCAGAAATGATTCACTCTCATTCACTCGTGTATGGAAGAAATACAGTCTCACAGAATATGACTTTTATAGACATTGAATTTATGACACTGAATTTTTATTCTGCAGGGTTTAAAACAAAGGAAACCACTTTATTGGGTAACATTCTTGTTTAAACAAGGAACCCTAGGGGTATAGACTGTTAAACAGCTACTGGATTTAACTTAAAGCTACTGCATCTGCAGAAAACACAGAAACCTCTGTGAGAAAACACAAATCAATAGTAAAAATAAACCCCTTAATGGGTGCAGACACTATTAACACTACTAAAGATGGAGGACTCCTAAACAAACAAATACCTTGCCTTAGAGGCTTAATCACAACCAAGATATACTACAAAGGTAGATATTGTCAGCACAGTTCTGTAGCTTGGTAATATCAGACACAATGAGACTTCCACTATAAAATGAAGACACTAAAGCCAACATCTTAGCTGACAAGATCCCTAGCACCAAGTGGGCTCAAAGCAAAGTGATCAGGGGATCTCAGAGCTCCACTGAGTCCCACACAGGTTTGGCCCTCTGAGCCATTTGAAGACTCCTCTGCTGATCACTGATTGGGATTAGCTGTGCAAGCAGCAGCAGCAGCAGGAGGGACAAGGCAGAAGCTTGCTACAGCGCTGTCCGTGGTGCTGGAACAGGGTGAGCAGGAGGAGCGCTGTCCAGGATGGTCAGGCTGGAACAAAATTTCAGCTGCAAAAATTCATCATCAGAATTTCAACAGCAAAGATTCTGAGTTCTGAGGCGACCTTCTGGTGACCCAAACCAAAATAATCGTCACTCGATTGAGTCGAGTGGCTTTTAGCCAATCAAATTACGCTTCTCTGATCACGTGAAACCAGTGAGGTGTCGACTCGATCGAGCGACGATTCCTTTGGCTCGGGTCACCAGGAGGTCATCTCTTTTGTTGATGAATTTCTGAAGTTGAATTTTTGCGTATTCTGGTGTGTTTCTTCCATCCTAGAGCTTGTTGTTTTTATCACAGGTAAATCTTTCAGTTTGCACATCAGTGCTCGTACGTGTTTTGTGTGTAATAGAAGCCCTGCCCTTCTGCACAGGAAGCCACATAGTGTCAGGTTAGACTAACGATGCTGCAAAGATGTCTTTAGTTAGATTCTTGTCTAGCCACATTTCCAGGGCTGTCAGATGCATAGATCATTTTTTATTCTTTAAAAACTCTCTTTTATGTTGTGTAACAAAACTACTCTCCATTCATACCAGACATGATAAATGCTGGTCACACATTCCAAGGAGAAAACCCTGAGATGCAGCATTTGATGATTTTGTTCTAAACATTATTTCTTTATATATTTTTAAACATAAAATCAATGTTTTTAGTTTTAACCACTAAATCTCCAGGTTACTCATCAAAGTTGCTCTTTATATTTTCCCAATAGACGTCCTGCTTTAAAGATTTCACTTTTTGAATTTCTTCCCTTTTTGTCTAAATTAGATTTTTTTTCAAGTCACAGCAGAAATAGCTCAGATAGTCATTTGCAAACTGTCCCAGAATATTAGTTATTTAGCTGACCTTGAGTTGATTAATGGAAGGAAAAATGACTGAGGGTCACTTTAGTTAAAATAATAAAGTAAATCAGTTGTAAAACCTGCTCATTAAGAAGTTGAGGCTCACATTAAATCCTTTCATGTTCTGTGGAGAAACCTGCTCAACATGTTTCATGTTGAGACTGATGAAGGCACAAAGGGTTAGTTTCTTTTAGGGATGTGCTGTTGCTGGCGTCGGGCATAAACGACCCTGTAATACTTGACTCTTATCAGTTGAAACAGACTGAGCAGGTTTTTTCCTGGTTCCTCTCTTGGTGCTCTTAGTCCAGATAATGGAAACATTTGGAGAGGTGGTTGTTTGAGGACATGTGAGTGTTTTTAGTAACTGTTATATGAGGGGTTGTGTGTATTCTCCCTCGTCTGTGGGTCGAAGGCACAATAGAACAGGGAGTACTGAGAGGCTTGACTAGAATGTGTAAAAAGGATTTCGTTATTCAGCCCAAAAGATGCCGTGTTTCAATCTAGACGCTGCAACAAAGGATTAATAAACTCTCCGTCTATCAGGTGCCGTATTAGTTTCTGCGTTTCAGAGCAAAATAACTGTTGTTAGGACTAAATGAACATGGTCTGTGTGTTTCATTCAGTTCAGCTTCTATGTGTCCACATTAGTGCTGCTGCAGCCGGCTGCTACCTGTGAGGATAATCGCTCTGAATCATTCCTCCAATGTTCACATATGTTGGCAGCCAAGAGCGTTTGTTCCTCAGAGAGCAGAGTTACGATTAAAGAATTTTCATGTTTCACTTTTTTTTTGGAAGTTTTCCTTTGGAGAACAAAAGCATGGCTGTTCAGTAGTGTGATAGCGTCCAGGAGTCAGTACACTTTATTACAGCTGAACCCGAACACAAGAAAAGAAATCGCAGAGCCTGAAAACATATTTAAACGTGTTGGCTCACGTATTGTCACAAATATATTAGAATCACATTTGAAAGAGCCACTACTTTCATTTAAAATGTTTCTTCTAATGATCTAAATTTGATAGAACGTGTAGCAGTGAATCATTTCCACCTGATTAGAACTTTACGTGATTGGGCTCAGTCAGATCAGAGCATCCCTAGTTAAAACTAAACTCCTGTTAGTTGATGATTTATGATGAACAAGCAGGTATGAAATTGTACTGTGAGGGATTTGACTCGCACGCTGGCAAAGGTCAAGTACTCTTCTCAGCTGCTAATGGAGCTTGATCCCCTCGATAGCAGAGTGTCTCATTTTCCTCTCCTCATCTATTCTACTGCAACTAACCAACCTGTTAGCAAACGGCATAGGATCCTTGTTTGTTGTAGCTGTGTGTCCACGCGGCAGTGCTTTAGATGGGAGAACACCTCATGGATTAATCATACGGTTGGTGGTTTAATGCCAGGATTCTCCTGCCAGCATGTCAAAGTGCTTCGAGTAAACCACTGAGCCCCTAAATTGTTCCAAACGTGCAATCCAAATCCTTCGAGTGGCAGATCTGTGTGGGAGAGCGTAGGAGAAGGAGATGCTCTGCTAGATGGTCCTTTAGTGTGAAATGTGCCTTAAAAATACAGCCACTTTTTTCCAACAAGCATTTTATGTGCATCAGGAAATTTAGCTAATCATAGACTTCACAGGAAGAGTCTGGAATACATGGAGATATGGACTCTGATAGAAAGAACGTGCTGTCCCTTTAGGGGAAAGCATGAAAGTCTTTATTCTGATGTTTTAGCAAAAGGTGTTATCAGTACGTTTGCTGCTAGCTATTGGAGCAGCTTTTTAAAAAAAATCTATACACGCTTTTATATCAATTCAATATCTGAGCATCAAATATTGTGATATTTAAGTCTACTGTTATTTTCTCACATCCCTACTTATATTGATGTAATATCAGTAAATATCGGTTATCAGATATAACATTGCATATCGATATCGGCCTACATTTTCACATCTCTGATTTTAAGAATGAACAAGAGTCATGTCTTTTTGGGAACCTTGCTGCTTCGATATGCGTGCAAAAGAAGTGGCCCTTACCTTTTGTTTATGCACTTCTCTTTAAGGTGTTTCATCTTATCTCTGATGGGTTTTTGTTTTTTCAAATTTTGGTCACCTGCACAAGTATGGAAATGCATGTTTCAGTCTTTTGGTTGCAATAGTTCTATTCTAGATGTTCTAAAACTACAAGTCTGCTGTGGAGAGTGTGATCATCAGTCATCAGCTGGGGCAGTAGCATCAGAGCTGTAGGCGGGCTCTGCGTTGGGGACTGCTCTGGAACCTCTACTGCTGATTGGACAAAGGAAGGCTGCTCCACAACATGAACATGAAAGTGAACTCTAAGCTTCCTCTTCACAAGACAATTCAGTGTCTCCAGTCTCATCACTGGCAGAGATGATGAATCCATTTCCTGACATACCTGCTCTTTTTTGTGACACCATCAGGGAGGCAGATAACTCCTCCTTCCCTGTTTACTGCTGTGATGCAGGTGATGGTAAGGATTTCTTGCTAAATGCGTGTCACAAAAAAGCACATGCTCTTAAAGAGCCTGCAGTCCTGTCAACGATTCACAAACATTCCTGGGTTAGTTTTCCTTTAAACGTCTGACAGTTAAATGTGAGCAAATGGACCGAAGCAGAGAGATGCTGGTTGGTTAAGTGTAATGTCCCTTTGTGAATGAGATGTGGGTTTTCTGTCTTTATGTCTAAGTGCATTGTTAAGCACATTTACAGGCATGCCAAACCTGTAGGTGGCAGTAGTTTCCCAAACCCTATCTAACCAGAGTAGCTTTACATTTCAGAATAATTCAAATAAGTTCAGGCAGACACAGAGTTAAATGTTGGCTTGCAAGGAGAGAGTCCTTGGCATAAGCTCACATACTTACAAACTTGTCGTGTTTAGGACACTTTCCCATAACACATGTTCATTTCACACATGTTCTCATTTACATCTGCTTCAGACAGTTATCCTGTTATCTATTCTGAACTTTAAACACAGGTTCTGCTCAAGTCGTGTTATACATGCACATCCTGTTTTCTGCACCCTAATAGCAGAACTTGTTAGTTTCCTAAGCATCATACCACGATCGTCTCACTCATGATCTTAAAGCATAATTATAAAATGAAATAAGGTCAAATAAATGATAAAATATACAAAAAAGTCTCACAGTCTCCCTTCCACAAATCATAACCGTCCTTAACACTGTCCTTTGCCTGTTGGTCTTCTACAGAGAGCAGTCACTGAGCTTGTAAAAAGCTTGGACAATCGATAATGCCAACACGGCTCTGAGGGCATCCATGCTGTTAGAGTGTACATACAGGTCACATATAATGTCAGAGCAGTGATGTTGCAAAAGCTAAAACCCTGGTTATTTATGTCCACACTCAAATACTGACAATGAAGTATTCGTACATGTTCTTCTGGAAAGAGTCGTTTTTGATGCATGGTTGACAGGATCGTTGTTTTCTGAGACACCCTGCTATGTGTGGATGAGGCCTAAGCTTTACGGGCATGTGGGCGATGGTGGAAGAAGAGTAAAGTGCCTGCCTCGTAATCGAATGGTTGCAGGTTTGCGTCCCGTTCAGTCTGTCACAGTCTTGTGTCCTTGGGCAAGGCACTTCCCCCTCCTCACCTGCTGGTGGTGGTCAGAGGGACTGGTGGCGCCTCACTTCTATCAGTGTGTCCCAAGGCAGCTGTGGCTGTGATGTAGCTTATCGTGATGGATGAATGATTCACTGTAGTGTAAAGTGCTTTGGACTCAGAAGAGCTCTATACCAGTGCAGCTCATTTATCATGTGCATTTAAATGCTGTCTGAAAACAGAGGGTTATGTTAAACGTTTTAAAAATGTTCCCCAAAGCAGCTCGTGTAATGAAAATGTCTGGCTGAGCCCCCAGACTCGGGTCTCTCCCAGATGTCACACAGCCGTTAGGCAAAGAGGTCCAATAGAGTCATACAGAAACGATAACATTTAATGTCCGTCAAACAACTTATTTGACTTTTATTTCTTTCACAATCTCTTTCATGTGCAGAAACAAAATAAAGGAAGGAAAAGTCATTCCAATCTGAGGAAGTATTCACTTATCCGTGACATTCTTACACCCAGGTTTTAGTTGTTATACACACCTGTAAGTGTGTGTATAGTGGTCATTTGGTGGTTTTCCTACACTGATGCAACCACCTGAGATTAGCTAGCAACTCCAGGTTTACCTGTTAGCCTCCACACATGAGCCCATGCTGCAGAGGTGCACAGAAACTTTAGAAATCCAAAGTGATACAATTAATTCACAAGGTTTTTTTTTTACTTTCCATAGATTAACTTGTCTAACAACATACCAAAAAATACTCAGCACCTGTGTCTGCAGAGGTCTGAACAAAACTAAACAATGCAAAAAAATCTACAGCAAAATGTTAAACTTCTGACTTTTGTTCAGAATAGTCCTACAAAAACATCCTAACGTGTCTGGAGAACGAGAAGCCATTTAATCCGTGCTTCCCTCAGCAGACCAGAATCATCAACAGACACTGATTCAAAGGTCACAGGGTTTTTTTTTCTCTCTGCCATAATGTGACCTTTCTTTGAACATCCACCGACACAGATTGAAGCTTCTCTATCTTAACAGACCTGACTTCAGTCAGTAGTCCACAAAAAATACGTTCAAGTTCTGGAGACCTAGAATGTTGCTGAATCCTGTCTGTGGAGGATTGATCAAGAATAATTCATGCAGCTCAGTGACGTGAGCCCCAGGTCTAACAGTGGTCCAATCAGCCTCTGGGGTAATGGTGCTGGAATGTAAATAGTAAATATTCTATGGTTATATAGCACATTCTAGGATTCTACAACCCCCCAAGGTGCTTTACAACACCACAGTCATTCACACATTCATACGCTGGTGATGGTGAGCTACAACGCAGCCACAGCTGCCCTGGGACATGCTGATGGAAGTGAGGCACCACCGGTCCCTCCAACTACCACCAGCAGCAAGGCGGGTCAAGTGTCTTGCCCAAGGACACAATGGGCTCTAAGCACGCTCCAACTTCCGCATTCCACATAAGGCCGCACCCCTATATCCGGTTGTCATAGTCGCAGGCAAAGCTGTGACATGGCTGAGAGTTTGGAGTTCACCCGGTGCTTTCTGGAGTTACCAAATGTTACAATCAGTGATGTAAGGCAATTCTTCTCTTTGTTTAGATCAGGGGTCCCCAATCCTGGTCCTGGAGGGCCGCTATCCAGCAGGTTTTGTGGTTTCTCTGCTCAAACACACTTGATTCAGTGGTTGAATCACCCGTGCAGCAGCTCATCAAGCTCTGCTGAAGCCTGCTAATCACTTGCTAATTGAAATCAGGTGTGTTGAAGCAGAGTTACAACTAAAACCTGCTGGATACCGGCCCTTCAGGACCAGGATTGGGGACCCCTGGTTTAGATGAAAGAAAAGAATAAAGTGGTTCTCTCGATTTTTTTTAAAAAACCTCCACCAATAACACGTCCGACCAAAAAGCCATAAGCAACTAACCTCCAGGAAGCACCAGGTGAACTCCAAACTCACAGCCATGTCACAGCTTCGCCGGCGACTATGGCAACTGGAAATAGGAGCGCGGCCTTATGTGGAATGCGGAAGTTGGAGCGTGCATAGAGCCCATTGAACCTGCAACCCTCCTCTGCCACCGCGGCCCCTATAATGTTGTGCTGAATACGTGTGATTGTTGCTTTCTTTAAGGTGGAATTAAGCTGATTTAACTTAGTCTTCCCCACTTTAAACTCTAAACATGGCCATGTTTGACATTCTGTAGGTGGAAGTGAGTGACAGGGTTAAACTCTTGGCTCAGGCGGTTAGAATTATTTACTAAAGATTTAGTTCACTGGTTTCCATCGTTGTGTAACAGATGGGTATTTTCTCAAACCTCTGAACCCTCGATCATGTCAGAACGACCTATTTTTGTGAGTGGAAGCCTAAAAACTCTAAGCAGACAACAAGAAGACTAAATCTGAACCTTCAATTGTATTTTTTTTTCTGCTTCACTTTGCTGCCTGTTTTTCCTCTCACGCTTGTGTCCCCCCACTTTAATGATGGTGACTCACCAGAAGAAATCTGGCAAGGTCTAAAAACAAATATTTCTCAGACTCTAGAAACCACAGGCTTTGGGATTCAGAATGGATCATTTAGGGTGAATCTGGGTACCTTCAGCATGTGGCTTATCAGCTGTCCTGTGTTTATGACACACCTTTATATTACACTGAACCGGCCGTGTGCTTTCAGAGCTCCAATCAAATTTTACTGAAGTAAATGAGCAAAGATCCAGAAGCACAGATCCTTTGAAAAACACTTTAAGACTCTTCATGGTAAACGTAAAGCCACGTGTGTGTGTGTGTGTGTGTGTGTGTGTGTGTGTGTGTGTGTGTGTGTGTGTGTGTGTGTGTGTGTGTGTGTGTGTGTGTGTGAGAGTGTGTGCATGTGCGTGCGTGTGCGTGTGCGTGTGCGCGTGTGTGTGTGTGTGTGTGTGTGTGGTGTGTGCGTGTGTGTGTGTGTGTGTGTGAGAGAGTGTGTGCATGTGCGTGCGTGTGCGTGTGCGTGTGCGCGTGTGTGTGTGTGTGTGTGTGTGAGTGTGTGCGTGTGCGTGCGTGTGCGTGTGCGTGTGCGTGTGTGTGTATCTTGCTCAAGCACTTTGTAAAAAGTAAATTCTGTGTCAAATCAAAGTAACTGCAGCACCTTTGGGGGCGATATTTTCTGCCTTGGTTTATCCAGCATGGATATTTTCTATGCATCATTTCGTATCCATGTCAACCTCCAGCACACCCAGCTGTTTTTCCTACTGAGCAAACTTCAAACTTGACTAGTTAATTACATTAGAAGCCATGAAAACAATCACAGAGGGAGCTTCTGCCTTCTGTTCAAAGCCATATCTACTGAAGGTCTTAACCCTGAAGGCTTGGACTCCCTGAGAGCTCTTGGTTGATTTTCCGGGCACAAAACCTGGTTGTAGTTCAGGTAAAGACAGTGTTGGTTCGCAGCTGGCTGAAGCTCGGACCAAACCGTCCCGAACCTTCCTGGATCTTTTATTTCAAATATAGCAACTCACTTTAACACAGCAGTAATTCATTAGAATCAATGAGGCAGTGATTCAATTTTAACTTGGTTTTTATATAAAAAGCAGAGGAAAGCACAAGAAAACAAATTCAGGCCTGAACTTTCTGGGTTGTCTCCACAAAGTAACCAGAGCTTTAGCTGACACGATCTAAAATAGGCTACCCCTGTCTGGGTCGCCACCCCTTTACGTTTTGGTATCTTCCTATTGTACGAACACCAGGAAACTATGTGTGTAAGACGAGACTGCACGCCACGTCTAACAGAAAACATAGTGAGTCCTTGTTCGTTTGCTCCTAAGTAAGTGATTGTACAGTAGAACCAGACAAAACAACCCGACCAGTTTAAACCGGGTTGTATGCCAAAGCTCAGAAAGGGAAGCGAAGTGACCCAGTTCAGTTAACCCTCAAATAATCCAACAACAGTAACGTCTGTCCCAACAATAAGCAGTCATTTATTTTTATGCTGCCATGGTTACCAGTGTTGAGAAGTAACGTGTTAGTACAAATGCTTTTCTGTAACACCGTTACTTTTACCACTATTATTCTAATTTGTTACATTTCACTCGTTCACTGTTACCCTAGTGTGTTTGTCCATTACTAGCAGCCCATGCTGCCCAAACCATTCAGTGGGTAGACTGGTGGAAACATGATGGCGGCAGCTAACGTTTCACCCATGCTATGTGAAATTTGTTATTCAGCCAATTTGAAGGCAAGGATGCATTTGTCCAGGCAGCAAGCCGATGAAAAGTTATAGGTTTTAAACACTTTTGATTTACCATCAATTTGGCATGTTTCAAATCACAATTAATGGATTAAATAGTTACCTGCGGCACAATGCTACTCAGTGGACACCAATCATTTTTATTACAGCACACGTGTTTGTCTGAGGAGAAGCTTAGAGATGGAAGCGTTGGTATTTTCATCTGAACTCCACCCACCCTCAGTATGCAACAAAAATTAACTGTAATGGCAAAATTCCTTTTTGCAAAACAAAGTTTTAGTTTTATCCAATCAATTGCACATATATGCTGTACCAAAGAGCCAAACAATAAGTAAAAAAATCACATGGTGATGTACAGCTTTCATGGAACAAACATAAATAACTTGTGTGCCATTTTTACCATAAAGTTTTTTCTGTGGAAAATGAAAACATACATTACCAGTTCATTACTATATTCATAGTCATGGTCAATTATTCACGTATCTGAAGTGACTTACCATAACAAGCACCAAACACGCGTGTTTTTGGTCTGTGGAGGAAACCGTACTATCAAAGTCAACCCATGCATGTATGGGGAGAACATGCTAACTCCACGCAGACAGGATGCTGCCAGGATTTGAACCGGCAACCTTCTTGCTGCATGACAACAGTGCTACCATCTGCACCTTTCATTTCTTTGATTATAAGTAAAATGAGGTAATAGTTGACAAATGTGGGAACAATGTAGGATAAAACTGTACTTCCTGTCCTGTACATGTGATTCATGAAGAACGGAAGCAGGTGTGCTTCTAGTGTCTGTGATAATGTCTGAAACCTAAACAGATGAATTTTGAAGTCTGGTCTCACCAAACAGGTGCTGCTACTACAGCCATACTTTTGTTGGGGCTTGGGCAGGTGGTTGTATTGGTTAAAACACAAGAAACGTGGACATGTCCAACTCCAAAGTAGCACTGGAAAAAAAACAAACATGCCTCTGTCCATAAACCAGAGGGTGACCCTTTTACCCTCGTTTAGTGTGATGGAAACCTCTTAAAGTTTTATGATGTGAGACTTGAGTTTCTAATTACGTTAGATGACTTGGCTGGAAATGGGATCTGAAAGCTGATAGACTAGCTGATAGTACTGTACTGTGGCCATGCCCTCCATTAGCACACACACACATGCATACACAAACGTGAACCAGAACTGCTCACACCTACTGGAAATGAATTTTAGATCAGCCACACTTAACCACATCCTCTTCTAGTCACTAAACACAGTCTGACATAAATTCCCTCCATTTGTCTGCTGTCGTCTTCCTCTCCTTTCATCGCCTCATCGGCGGTCATCTCTGTGGTGCACCGCCAGTCAGTTTCCTAATTGTTTTTTTTTTCAGCAGAGAAAAAAAAAGCCACCACATTGTAGTCACTGAATTTGTCACAGGTGTGTCCCTAAACCAGCTCACAGCGCTGCACTTATTGCCTTAGCTACAGTATGCTGCATCAGGTAATTGGATGATAAGGCTGCAGCTTGCTGTGCGCTTTGCTGCCTTTCAGGGCTTAGCAACAAGTACAGTTAGACACACGTGCAGCGAGTATCATCAATATTTTAAATCAAGCGTGTGTTAAAATGGATTTATCTGAGCAACTTTGATATATTATTGTTGTAAATGACCTTCTTCTGTTTGTCAAAGTGTTGCGATATTGCTTCTCTCCTCCCAGATACTCACCATAGTGTTGCTTCTCATTTGGCCTCCCGTCGGTCTTAAACTCTGACAGGTCTTTATTTCTCTGTTTCCAGTGGTTTTGGGTTTGTTTCTCAGGTGAGTGGTATACAGCTTGTTAGAATCATAAATTGAAGGAAGCTGCATCCTACAACTTGATAGCATCCAATAAATGTGAGAGTTTCAATTTCCATTTCCTGTTAGGGTAAGGGTTACAATAAACATACATATCACTACGTATGTTCAATTTGTCAGTTTTACTTGTGTGTGCTCACATGCACTCTGAAGTATTTACACATCATTTTCACCAGCTGTCTCTCATTAAAAGGCAAAATTCCTCCAACAGACTCACTAATGTCACTCCTGGGGGTGAGTTTAATGTTCATGGGCACTGGGTGACAGCGCCCCTGCTGCAGGAAGCAGCTAGCTAGCATGCTAGAAGTTACTGGATATCCTCTTTCTCTCACTGTTGATTTATATATAGATAGAGATGATATCCCTACACCTGTTGCAGTAAAATGGGTTTATTTGTTTTCCTTTTATGTTATTGAAATGCTTAAAACAGGATCTCTACTTTAATTTCTGTGTAGTGTTAGTGCCACCTACTGGTGGAACTGAGTATTGCACTTTGAGCAGGTGATTAACTGAGACACACAGAGACTGAAAACTCAAGCTGGAAAACAAATTAAAGTCCAATTGAAATATGAATAAGGACAAACATAGAAATTGTGGACTAGTTGCTCCTATATTTGGTAGAACGGCGTACACCGTGGGTTTGTGTATCTATTTGCAGTGGCGGCTGGTGACTTTTTTTTTGGGTGGGGCGCTAACCACATATCACCACTAGGGGACGCCAAATTACCATTCTTATGCGTCAGCGTCACACAACTAGAACCTGAACGTCAGTGACGGTCACAGTAGCGTGTCTATGAGCACTTCCGGCAACAAAGTTGTTCCAAAAACATGCTTAATATTCATCCATTCACCCATATATTACACAAACTGCACACGCACTTAAAGGGAATAGGCTAATCTAATCTATAGAATCCACTTTCTACCAACGCCCAATAAGCTGTAAAAAACGTGATGCCGTAAAATAGACGCTGCACATAAAGAGAAAAACACACAGTAACCAAAATGCAAGATATCCACAGAAGCAGGCGTTTAAATTAAAGCCCAGACTCACAATAATAGAAGTACCACTCTTAGTTCAAAGCTTATGGAGCGGCGCTAGCCGCAAACGCAGCAGCATGCTAATTTCCTGAAGCCAAAAGCGTAAAATCAGGCTTACCTGCAGGTTATATGGTCATAAATCCGTGGTATAGGGAAAAAAATCCAATTGGTTCGTGAAATACTATATCCCAACGTAAAAGCTGAGCTGATCAGACTTTTTTCTGGCATTGTTTTACCCGCAAAAGTTTTTAATGGTCGATACATTCAATCATTTTCCTGTTTACAAGGATTCTCTCTCTGTGATTGGGTAATACGAAAGCCAGCTGAAAAAAACTCAACAACAAGCAATTTGATTGGCTCAGGTTTCCACCGACGTCTGAACTGGTCTGAACCAATGGGAACCTGGTCTGAGCAGACTCCACCGTTGATGTTCGCTATCCGATGCGCCCAAAGGCTTTCCTAATCTTTGTCGTTGTGGACGGTTTGGGGATCCAGTGCGCATGTGCCAGTTAGCCCATATTAAGTCAATGGTAAAGATTGCTGCGCCCGAGAGGATAAAACAGGAAGTACGTCGACGATTCAGCCGTGTTAAAAGTAAGAAGACCATTTTTAAACTACAATTAAATGCAGATTACACACAGCACTTAGTCCATATGGTGTATAGATCGTTTAGTTTAATTTTATGTTTTTTTAAATACATTTTGAGTCCTATCTTCTTCTTCCTCTTCCCGTGAGACTGGTGGGGCGGCGCCCTAGCGCCCCCTATGGACGAGCCGCCACTGTCTATTTGAGTGTTATGATTGTCTCATTTATCCTTAAATTTTATAATTGACTTTATTTGTAAAACTCCTTATTTGGAGAAAGGAAGTAAAATAATTCCTGTGGAATTGTATTCAATTTCCAATTGTTCATTTGAATGCTCATAATGGAGTAGGAAGGGAATTTGTTTGGCACATCAGCCCCACCAAGAATTTTCTGCACCAGACGCCACTGCAGGTACAGATGTGTTGTTCATACCCATAATATTCACATAAACATTACTGGAGCACCTGCTGGTGATGGAGGAGACAACGAACACTTGTTTTCTATAATCACTTTATTGCTTTCCTGTGCGTTTGAAGGTAATTACACTTTTAGAAACTTCTTTTGATTGCTAATATGGTTCTGTGAGAATCTTGTGAGAACAGTTCACACTTCCATGAGGAAACCTTTGTGTGCTCTTAAGTAATTACTCAACTGTAGTAAATATTATCCTTCTAAAAATCATAAAAGATGTTTCAGGCTTGAATGTTCTGTCTACCTTTCAAACTGAACTCAGAAATGTTTTGGTATAAGTGGCTTCTCCAATTAAGCACAGGGCTGCACACTGGGTAATTATAATTAATGACTCAGGTAATAACGTGTGTTGTTACACATCCTTACAAGCTTTGATCACATTCAGTTACTGTTCCATACATCTGACATCCTTTTAACTTTTTTCAGTCATTTTGCCAGAAAGAACTTGACCTTCATAGCTACTCAGCCTCTGTATCTCGGTTACTACGGCGACCGCAGCAGGCAGCATTTTTGCACGAGGAGGGGGTGTTAATGATCAACTTCCTTTTACAGCTTGACTACTTCCTAATGAGCTTTTAATGCTGCGGTCAGAACCTGGATGGGAAAACGTGTTTGCTGTGCCACTGATTCCTGCTTCTACATTTGTTCATACTTCAGTGTGCTGAAGTTTACACGGCTCCTTGTTTAGGATCTTTTTACGCAACAAGACCTCTGTGATGTTTGAGCTCACTGATGCTTCACACACTGCTCCCTCTGGTCAAGCTCGAGTCATGAAATGATGCCAGTAAGGTTGATATTTAGTAGGTTGAAAGTGATATGATCGTGAAACGCAAAGTCTTAAGCTGAATTCAATAAAGATGGGTTTCATGCTGATTAATTATAAATAACTAAAAGTGCAAAAAAGTTTCATGTTTCACTTGATGAGTAGTAAAAGTACAAAACAGACCAAGAACTAATAAAAAAGAATAAAACAGCGTAAAGGATGGTCTCAAAACTTATTTCCACACATTTTGCAAAGAGGTGAGTTTTAGCGTCTGATCTGGTGTGATCTGTAGATTCTTGTAGTCATAAATGCTTGAAATGACTTCCCTTTGTTGTCTTTGTACAGTTCAGCCACTTTATTTGTGGCTCTGCTGTTTTCTGGTTCATTTACAGCAGACCACAGTTTCAGGAGATATAAAAAGGTTTGGAAACAGCCTGAGACAATCACCCAGAATCATCATCAGCCAACAAAGCAAAGGTGAAAAAATCTGACTTTTGCTACAGAGATAAAGATTTGACTGCAGACGTCCAAATGACTGCTTCCTGTTGCTGTTTCAGAATAAAACTCACCACATGATGTTTGATATAAAGAGAAGTGGTGTAAATATGCTGATCCATCGATTAGTCACTTTGATTTGAGTCTGAATAAGCACCTCTTGCTGTGTGTGTGTGTGTATGTGTGCGTGCGTGCGTGCCTGCGTGCGTGCGTGTGTGTGTGTCAAAAACATAATGTTCTTATCAAAACCCCACCCTGCCTACAGTCTCCACGGAAACAAAACACAATTGGTACCCGTCGCCTGGCAACATTGTCCGGTATCTTTGGGACACAGAGCTGCAGGCTGGAAACACCAATACACACACGCACAAACACACACACGCACAAACACACACACACACACACACACAAACACACACACACACACACACACAGGATGATAGGCTGAAAGAGGGACTTTGCATTTTTGGTTAAAGCTTCTTTGTATTTTAATGCAGTTTAAGTTTACCTCCTTTGGGTCAATCAAAGGTGACAAGTAAGATACAAAGTAATATTTTTTGGTATCTATACTTCATTGGAGTAATTATCCATCATTTAAAAAAATACCTTTTTACTCCTATTTTCTTTCAGCTTGTCAGAATAAACAAAGATAAAAATAGGACTGCAGTTGGATAATAATATTAAACATTTACCATTCTGACACCCTATTGGTGCATGACACAAACTTATATTACTTTTATAGTTTAAAACCAGTACTTTTTTTACTTTTAAATGGCCTGTATGGTAAATGGTCTGTATTTGTATAGCGCCTTCTTAGGGTTCTACAACCCCCCAAGGCACTTCACAACACAATCAGTCATCCACCCATTCACACACACATTCACACGCTGGTGGGAGCCGGGATTGAACCTGCAACCTTCCGATTGCTGGACAACCCGCTCTACCTCCTGAGCTACTGCTGCCCTTTTTTTACCAAAGTAAAAGCTTGAATTGATACTTCAGTCTCTACAGAAGCCTTTTGAAACCCTAGTATCTTTACTTCTACCTGAGTAAGGAATGTTTTGATGTAAATGAATGACCTTATGTGCACTTTCTGTTCTTAAATGTTCCAGTGAACAAAAATAATGAAGCCATAAAAGTTTTAGGACATTTTAAAAGGGACAATTATTCTTTATGTTCTTGTGACTAAAGAATAAAATGTCACTGAGGAAGAGAGAACTTTGCCTTATAAATGTCCTGAGCATTTCAGCTAATTAGGAGGCTGCAGCAAACAAACCGGATGATATTTGCAGCTGGACTGCGCCTCTACAAGAAGAACCTACTCTCATCAGCTCTGCACACACTAGCGGCGCCATCGGGACACGGCTGTGACAGAAACACATTTAGTCGGCTTTAGCTGCGGGGGCTACATGGACCACCTGTGTGCCAGCTTGTGAACGTTTGCAACCACACCCATAGAAATAAGTACATACACATAAAGACTAATTTAAAAATTTAAAAATCTAAAGGTCAATAATGCTTTAATGGTTCTTTCCAGGTTCCTTTTCTTAAAACTTCAGCAGGATAATAAGATGAGGGAGGAGAAATACATGAAATTTGACATTATTTATCCAATTTATTTCACTTTTGGGTAGTTTTTATAATTTATTCATCTTTTTAGCTGTTTTTTCAAAATATTTTCTATAATAAAGGTGAAAATAAAAATAATTTTCATTGTCATTTGTAAAACTTACTAAATACGAAATAGTTTCAAGGTTTTTCCAACCTATAAAGGGTTTTATTTAAAGGTTGAATATGGAACACGAACACCAAAGCGACATCTAGTGTGTGGAGGTTGTAGTTGCAACAAGGTTTCCAGCCACCGGGATGCCAGGTTTGCTGCCGATACGTGAAGTGACCAGCCAGCACGCCAGACGACCTAAACTCTATCCTTTATGGTCGCTCCTCTTCTGAGAAGGATAACGACATCTTCTGGGCTCAGAAGCAGCTGCTTGGCTTAATGAGTCCGCCATTTTCCACAGTGCCAGCCTCATTGTGCCGAGCGGACGGTTTACTGTATTTGGAAACCCACAGTGGTGCCCTCTACTGGCTGGTAGATGTAAACATAAACCCAGTGTCGTGCCCGTCAAAATAAATATTTGATTATTTTTTTATTAAAATATAGATTTGAAAGAAAACACTGTAGCTTCATTCACACCTCTGAATGCCCCGTGGAGGGATTATTTATAAAAAATATAGTTTTTTATTAAATTGTTCCATATTCCACCTTTAAATAAATGAATATATTGGAAAGCCTGTCACGCTGATGTCTGTCAGTGTTAGTTTAAACTATGATCCTATATTTTCTACTCATGCATCATAAAAGATGGCTAAAATTAACTAAACGTGAACCTCAGGAAAGAGCTGAAGCTGGAGTTCAAAGTGCGCCACTGGGAGTCGACTGGTGCATCTGTCCTCACTGACTCTCCTCATCACCAACAAATCCTAACAGTTATTTGTGCACACTGACAGATGGTGAAGGGTTGATAAGTGGCTTCTGATTGAGTGACAGGGTCAGCCTGCAGAGCAGCAGATGATGGACCAGTTTCAATCCACATTTACCATTTTCCTTTAACAAATACTCGAAAAATCTATGAAGGTTTGTGTTCAGATGAAGGGATTAAGAGAAACTTTCAACAGTGGAGGCAGAATCAGCATTTGAGATTATCAAGACCATCAAGAGCATTTTGTATCAATCAAAGGAAAGGAACCAGTGAGCAAACCAGCTGCAGCATTCGTTTCTGAGTCTACGTCACACCAAAGGGAGTTTGATATTAAAAACAACTCCCAAGTGGCCATTTAGGTGTTCATGAGTATATGAAGTAATGTCAAGTCCTCCTTACAGCTCAGTTTAGTCTCTAGTCCCTCCCCAAGTCATTCCCAATTTCTCACATTTCTGTCTGATGGAAACCAAACTGAGAAAAGTTCCAGACACGTGCAATGAGTTGCTATTTTCAGAGGAAATTTGTGAAATTTTAAAATAAATGTAAGCGAGGCCGTGTGACTTTTGTAAAGAAATAAAGGACATTTGCAAAAGTTTCAAGACATTTTAGAAAATCCAGTCATTAAAGATGCTCCTCTTTATGTCGTCTTAACCTGCAGCTTCACTAAATGAAGGTGTCTTGGAGTTATATAACACTCCTTTACCTAAAGGGCATCAGCGGACAAACACACACACACACACACACACACACACACACACACACGCAAACAACCCCCACCATTTCAAAGCTGCAGTCCTTCAAAGGCACTTTGAAGAGACCCTGATTACCACGCCGGCTATAACTAGCATCTACAGCGGTGAGGTTCAGAAATCTGACCAACTTACAGCAGATCTATGAATTATTTGTTAGTAAACGCGTGTGTGTTGATCTCGTGTGTATCTGTCTGAAGACCAATTTGGTAACAATGCTAAAGGATGCTAAATGATGCTAAAGGAGCCTTTTTATTTCATGTTCCTTTAAGGTGCTAATCAGACAGCCTCCTGCACAGCAGACACAAAAAAGAGTTGAGACGTTTAATACAGAGAAGGAGAGGGAGTGTGTGTTGGGGGGTTGCTACTAGTGATGGATGCTGCTGCTGTTGGTTAGGTCTGCTTCAGACCACCTGTTTAATGCGCTCTGGCAGTCACCGCTCTCCATACCGGTCCATTTTAAATGAACTCTGGTCAGAAACGGCTTGGTCTGTGCCGGATTCACACGGAGCACGCTGCATTCTAATCTGACTACATGATGCAATATTGATTTTCAAAAGGACTCGTCCTTTTTGGTTACTTACAGCAAGATCCAAGGTCAGCTTCAGAAAGCTACTCTAGGGGGTTCACTCATGGTGAGGCAGAACTGAATGGTCCGCACTTTTCTAAAGTCTCGTGACCTCCTTGATGATCTTCACGCAGCGAGCCATATCGGCCCACTCACACATATTCATGGAGCTTTTATTATTGTCGTTTCCTGTTCATGTTGTATTACGACTTCTCTGTCAGCATTAAAAGCTCTTTGTGGATGAACCTCTCCGCCTCCGGAGCAGCAGCCATTTAGATTTTATAGAAGTTATTTAGGAGAGCTACAGTATCTCTCAAGTCCTTTGTTTACGTATGTGAGCGTTGCAGCAGATGTCCACTGTTAGTCTAAAAGTTTAGCGTGTATCTGGTCATAACATTGTTGAGCTCTGGATTTGACAATTGTGTTTTAGTGGCTGGTGTCTGTGCTAGAAACACCTTCTGTTCTATATAGTTTAGTTTTTTTGAGTTTATTTGAACACAGACAGCAAATAAAATAAAAGTAAAAGAAATATTTAAAAGAAAAAAAAGAAAAGTATTTGCCCAAAAGGAGTGGGAAGAATCTGATGCTTATTTAAAGGGCTACTTGGCAGCTTTGGCTTGTTTTTAGCACCCCCTAGTGTTCGTTAGTGAAAGCAAAAGTGAAACTTATCTCCTCGTTGTGCGTTCATCTTTTTAACACCTTAATCTAACTTCTGAAATGTCTCCTCAGCCTTCATTAGTGTCTACAGGAGCGGTTCATCACCAAATCAAACAAATCAGCTGTGTTCATGATCTAAAACATGCAGGAAACATGCTGGAAGCAGACTGCAGCACCAGGCATGTCAGCTCCACTTTACTAAGTCCAACAGGGACCAGACCGCCACTCTGAAGTTGCAAGTGTGGTATTCTGGCCACAGTGTGGGGGGGGGGCATTTTATTAACCTTGTAAAGGGTCATTTCAGGACATACTGGCTCAAGAACATGATTTAAAAATATGAAAACACACACACATCAAACCAGCTCACAGTATTCAATATCGATATTAAATATAGCTTCTCAAGAGCTTTACATCTATAGTAATACTGATAATTGCAATAATAATATCAATAAAACTAATAAGAACAATCTCTACATATAAATAATCAATAACAATATAATAACCATTCCTGCTACAACAACAATAATACAAACTAAACAACAACACTACATAGTGATGGTTAACCTCATTACCTCCATTCTCATATACATGAAATACCATTTCTTATATGTTGATTGGTGTAAACCGTGATGGAAAGAGTTACATGAATGCAGATGGTTTCAAACTGTTGTAATTTTAACTTGGGTCATGTGAAAGTTCACTAGCAAGGACCACAACACGTCTCTGAGTTTAACAAGTGTAAGGATGACTGATGTTCTCTGGTGGACGTGAGTCTGGAGGCCAGGAAACAAGGTGGAACCTTCCAAATGGCACCTAGAACCAGGTAAGGTGTGATGAAAGGGGAAGGAGGGAGGCAGAGGAGGGTATGAGAAGGTGATGGGTTGAGAGTCAGAGATGAAAGATTGATATAAAAGGAGGCGTGGCTGAGCCGTGGTCCTGCTCCTGAATCTCAGTTAAACTTGATGATCTGGTGGTCCTGTCAGCTGTTACCTGTTCATGAACACCTGAGGGAATGAGTCCATTTGTTTCAATGAACAGGTTGCTGCAGACTGAACTGTCACAGTCATCTGGTGCATTTATACTAAAACATGTATAAGTGTCATAAACTCAGTTTGTCTTGTTACTAACATTAGATTTTGGTTTCTAATTTTCTTTTGAAAACATTTATTTCCCAGTTGTTAATGCTGCAGAAGTTCTGCTCCCCTCGCATGCATCAGGTCCGGTCTGAGATCCACATTCATATGAACAGTTCATGCTTTCATTTAACAAATCCATCCAACATTGTTGTCGTTTCTATCTAGGCTTTGGTCTTCCGTACTTTTCTTTGGTCTGTGAGGAATTTACACCACTTTGTTTGAGTTGATGTACCTCAGAGGAAACTCTTTTGTGGGAATAAATCACCTTTCATGATTAAAGATTATTAATAAGCCATCGGCTGTAAAGACTGTTTTATAATATACTGTAAGTTCTTGTTTTTAAAGGAGTCATCACCTATAACACCGTGGATATCTACGTCCTATTATAGTCTTTTAGACCATTAAAATAAATTGTATTGGAAAAATAAATTTAAAATGTGATTATTTAATCCTTTATTGTGAAGGGCATATTTTCTCGCGAGATCACACGCGATATTTCGGCTGTCTCGGACGCGCGCAGGACTGAGGAGCGCGTTGATAGGTGGAAGGAAGCAGGAAGCAGCTTCAGCGTTTTGCTCCAAAATAACAAAAGTTATAACTGAACCCGACCTGGCAGTGACCTACGGGATCTAACCGTGTATGTACAAGCACGAGCCTCGCCTCGTGCGTAATGGCGTCCTCGCATGTTGTTGAGTTGGGACAAAGCAAGCTAACAGCCAGGCATCGGCTCTTATGCTGTTGTGAAGATGGAATACACAAACCGATTGGAGTTTTGTTTCCCATAACACGGATTATAACATGAGTCGTCAACGGTAAGACATAATTTATGTGTTTCACGTTATGAAATGAGCTTTGTTGTGCTGGTTTGTTCGCTGCTGGTTCATATTTGTTTATATTCGACCTTTGTGTCGGCATATAGGGCCAGAACTCAAGCTCTCGTTTTGGAGTGCGCGTGCTCGTGGGGTGCATGTGAGCTGGTTGAAGAAGGCAAGATTAAACAAATGCTTCAATGTTAAATATCGGCTTCTCAGCCAGTGAAAAATCATCAGGAAGACATTATAGACATTTTTTCAAGTGGAAAAGTGAAAATTTCAGGTGATGACTCCTTTAAAGAAGCTGGAGGCACATGTACTTTATATATACTTTATGTACTTAGTTTGTTTTATGTATTTTATCATAGAGTGCATCTGGAAAGTATTCAAAGCGCTTCACTTTGTCCACTATTTTGTTTATGTTACAGCCTCATTCCAAAATGGATTAAATTCATTGTGCCCATAAAATTCAACACACAACACCCCATAATGATAATGTGAAAAAAGTCTTTGAAGTTGTTGCAAATTTATTAAAAATAAAAACCTGAGAAATCACATGTACATAAGTATTCACAGCCTTTACTCAGTACTTTGTTGATGCACCTTTGGCAGCAATTACAGCCTCAAGTCGTTTTGAATATGATGCCACCAGCTTGCCACACCTATCTTTGGGCAGTTTTGCCCATTCCTCTTTGCAGTACCTCTCACGCTCCATCAGGTTGGATGGAAAGCGTCGGTGCACAGCCATTTTCAGATCTCTCCAGAGATTTTCAATGGGGTTCAGGTCTGGGCTCTGGCTGGGCCACTCAAGGACATTCACCGAGTTGTTCTGTAGCCAGTCCTTCCATGTTTTGGCTGTGTGCTTAGGGTCATTGTCCTGCTGAAAGGTGAACCGTCGCCCCAGTCTGAGGTCAAGAACGCTTTGGAGCAGGTTTTCATCCAGGATGTCTCTGTACATTGCTGCATTCACTGTTCCCTCTATCCCAGGGGTAGGGAACACTGGTCATAGAGTTCCGCTTTCCAGTATGTTTTAGGTCCAACACACCTAATTGTCATCTTTCCCTCTATCCTGACTAGTCTTCCAGTTCCTGCCGCTGAAAAACATCCCCACAGCATGAAGCTGCCACCACCATGCTTCACTGTAGGGATGGTATTGGCCTGGTGATGAGCGGTGCATGATTTTCTCCAAACGCAACGCCTGGCATTCACTCCAAAAAGTTCAATTTTTGTCTCATCAGACCAGAGGATTTTGTTTCTCATGGTCTGAGAGTCCCTAAGGTGCCTTTAGGCAAACTCCAGGCGGGCTGCCATGTGCCTTTTACTAAGGAGAGGCTTCCGTCTGGCCACTCTACCATACAGGCCTGATTGGTGGATTGCTGCAGAGATGGTTGTCCTTCTGGAAGGTTCTCCTCTCCCCACAGAGGACTGCTGGAGCTCTGACAAAGTGACCATCGGGTTATTGGTCACCTCCCTGACCAAGGCCCTTCTCCCCCGTTCACTCAGCTTAGAAGGCCGGCCAGCTCTAGGAAGAGTCTTGGTGGTTCCAAACTTCTTCCACTTACGGATGATGGAGGCCACTGTGCTCATAGGAACCTTTAAAGCAGCAGAAGTCTTTCTGTAACCTTTCCCAGCCTTGTGCCTCAAGACAATCCTGTCTCGGAGGTCTACACTCAATTCCTTTGCCTTCATGCTTGGTTTGTGCTTTGACATGCACTGTCAACCCAGGGGCCTTATATAGACAGGTGTGTGCCTTTCCAAATCATGTCCAATCAACTTAAATTTCCACAGGTGGACTCCAATTAATCTGCTGAAACACCTCAAGGATGATCAGTGGAAACAGAATGCACCTCAGCTCAATTCTGAGCTTCACGTCAAAGGCTGTGAATACTTCTGTACATGTGATTTCTCAAGTTTTTTATTTTTAATAAATTTGCAACAACTTCAAAGACTTTTTTCACATTATCATTATGGGGTGTTGTGTGTTGAATTTTATGGGCACAATGAATTTAATCCATTTTGGAATGAGGCTGTAACATAAACAAAAAAGTGGAAAAAGTGAAGCGATGTGAATATTTTCTGGATGCACTGTATCTGATGCATATCACCTTATTGCATCGTGGACCAGTGTGTCTCTTAAATAAAGGCTACTACTGCATATCAGCAAGTATAAAATACTATATTGTCTCTCCAGATGAACTAACACTAACACCACACACATACTCACTTTTGTCCTAAGCTGGTTTTCCTCTCAATCCTTATGGATTCCTCTCTGCTGCTCCTCTTCATCTTCGTCTCAACAGGCTATCTCTCTCCTGTTGAGCTGCTTGCAGGCATCTGAAGTTACGAGTAGCTTTGTTCCTCTACGAACATAAACAGAGCTTCTGATTGGTTAGGATTTGTTCTACAAGATCACAGAGGCAGACTCTGATACCAACGAGATGTGATGTTCATCAGATCTGTGAACATGGAGCATTCACACCGTGCACATGACTGATATCAGTGCTGCTAGCCTCACTGAGATTACTACAGCAGGGATGGGGAGTTTAAGGGGAGACTGTAGATGTGAAGTATTGAATCATTTTGGGAACCAAATCACGTGTGTGCACATTTATTAATATCATCCTGTCGTTGCACTTTCTCTCAGCACAGTAGGGCTGAAGGGGGACGGAGTGTCGATTGGTTGAATCTACAGTAAATGAATTAAGGTTTCTCTGGGATTCATGAATCTAGTTAACAATGACAAATCGATTAGGATGAAAACATTCTTTCATTTTGTGTGTAAATAAAGGCTAGATAATCATTTTAGCTTGTTTATTGATTCATTTTCTGATCACCTTCAGGTTTACCTGTTGTTGTGTAATCCAGTCATTAGCCTGGGCTGAACGAACCAGAAGATCACAACTCGGTTTGAGAGTTCTGCTAATCCAATAACAGTCAGCTCAACAATCAATAGCTGCACAAGCAGCTATCCTACACACACACACACACACACACACACACACACACACACACACACACACACACACACACATCATAATCCTCTCACGTTGTTGCTAGGCCAGTGCTTTAGATTATTCATCAAAGCTGGGCAGCTGCTATGCCTTCAGGCATGTTTGTAGGATGGATCCCTTGTTGGTGCATCTCTGCTTCAGCTTCCAGACTCACCCTGAGTCTGAAGCCAACAGAGAGCCTCCTGGAAATAATCAATTAGCTTTGCAAACATTGGGGATTCATAATGTTGTGTACTTTTGTTTGTTTCCTGAAGTAAGTCAACTGTTGTTAGCATACATTGATTATTTTTGCACAGATGTAATTTTTAATACTGGGGCTTCCTTGTGGAAGAACAAGGATTCTGCAGTATGGAGGCAAGAGTGAAAATCCAGAAGATTTTTGCAATAGCTCATATTTAGTTAAACAGATCAGGCTGGCCTCAGATTGGGTCTCTGTGTCTGCAGGTGAATTAAACAAGGTGAGTTATGTATTGATGAGAAACGTAGAGTTTTGCTCATTCCAGAAGAAGCTTGTGTTTGCACTGGATGTTAAAAATAAAGAGTTTTATAAGAAATAAACCTGAAACAACTCTGGTGCACAAATGCTGTAATATTATTTAGAATAACAGGGATTTCAGAAATAAACAGTAAGAAAGTGTCCATAGAATGAATTGAATAGATAAAACGACTGGACAGCAGGTGTGTCCAAACGTTTGATTGATTCTGTGTGTTTCGTGAACAGAAACGAGCTTCTGTAGAAAAGTGCGACGATGCAATGCTGAACCACATTGGGCTGTGACTGTTGGTGAATAAATTGTTTTAAAAGGTTGCTCTACTATCACAGATTGTTTGCATTTGTCCTAGGTGACCCTGTTATTAAAAGATTCTGCAAACATGTTACACAAACCAATTCAGCGTGACTCCAATTTAAATTAGTATGCAATTTTTTTGTCTCCACCTTTTTCACCAGCAGTCACAGCCCAGTGATGTACTGGTTTTAGGGTTAGCTGTCCATGTGGTTCTCCTCTTCTCTGGACTAATGCAAATATAAAACACCAGCTTCAAAAATAAAGCTCTTCAGTTCTTCAACAGGATTCTGAAAGCCTGAGGTTCATGCAGAGCAAATAATAATGTTGAGCAGAATAAATAGCAGGGCAATTAATTCCGTCTTGCTGCTTGGAGATGTTTTTTTTCTTATTAATATTATTTTTCAGGTACACTGTGTTTAGAGGTCACTACCGCACCACAATAAAAGTTCAGCTAACTTAATATTATAGAATTGTCACAGCAGAGAGGTTTTGTTCAAACTTTTCATTCATTATGATTAAGCAGTAGGGTTAGCTATTAGTTATTAGTATTAGAATTAAGATGCAGCTACAGCGGTTTGGTGATTTACTGTTTCACACGTTTCAGATCAACATTTCAAATGCCATAAAGAGTCAGGAAGGAGTACTTATGACAACTGACACAGCACACAGAAGTCCTGTAGGGAATATTCAAGATTACAGGAAATGAGTTGGTCATGTCTGTGATTAGTTGGTAAAGGAATGTAGTGAATGAGGCGGGGTTAGGGGTAGAGAATCACCTTCAAATTCAGTCAGCGTGTAGATGCTCTGAAGAGGCTGAGGCTGGCGTTCTCTGACATCAGAAGATTATATTAAACAGCTGACAGTACAGATGTGATGCATCAGAGCCAGGAGAACACAGCCGAATGAGGATTCTCCTAAACTAATAATTCAACAAGAGTTTTCATTACTCGATGAGAAGTAACATTTCTACGCTGCATTTTCAATAATATTTGATTTATGTGACTATTCCAACAGTTCCACTGAGTAACTTTGCCTCTGTTACTTGTTCAATGACAGTATCTCCCTCTGTCAAAATTAAGCACAGGCGGGCTTTTTTTATATTTAGATCCTCGAACCATACATTTAGTCTTCTTCACATTGATAACTAATTTATTTCCCTTTATTCAATTTTCAGTTCATTTCAATTCCACATTTAAAATATTGTTCAGTTCAAGAGAATTTTGTGCGAAAAAGGAAATGGTAGAATCATCTGCATATAGAGCAATGGTGGACTTCTTCAAAATAAGAGGCAAGTCATTCATAAAACCAGAAAATAAAAGTAGTCCAAGACAACTCCCTTGAGGCACACCACAACAAAGAGTTAGGCATCACAAACACATCAGCTACTATTTCACCTCAATACCTGAAGACCGTTCATTGATTTTAACACTGAGACAAACCCTCAGACCCTCACAAACCCTTCTGCAGAGAGAAGGAAGATATTGAGCACAAGGCTGAAATCAAACATCACAATCTTGTATTGTTCTGCAGCAAACACAACTCAGTGTTATATAGTGATTTGACTCTTTAGGGAGCTGTTCATTCAAGAGCTGTTTACCTCAAAGAGCCGTTCAAAAGACTGGCTCTTCTGAACAAAGCTATGAGTGTGTGTGTGTGTGTGTGTGTGTGTGTGTGTGTGTGTGTGTGTGTGTGTGTGTGTGTGTG